>WOVY01001060.1:0-412500 GCA_013436015.1 Rhipicephalus annulatus | reverse complement strand
CTAAGAAAGAACGTTGGCGTAGTATTCGCTGTTTTGATCATACTAATTGAGCAGGCCTCCCCCCGAAAAAAAGCCATCCCCTTGAGCGCTCGGTGTTGAAATTTTTCGGGGGAAGGGAAAGCTTTTACTGCATGTATTGCTGCTTTGCTTCTGGGTCCCACAGCCTCGTCTCATCGCCAGACGGGTAGAAAACTCTTGTAGGTTGCTAGAATTGAGGTGCGAAATTCTTCGACGAGGAAGTGTCCATATTGCGCATACCTTTTCGGGGGAAGGGAAACCGAATGCTTCTACTGCATGGATTGCTGTTTTACTTCTAGGTCCCATTGATACAGCCAAGTTTTATCGTCACTTGCAGTACGGGTAGAGAAGTCTTGTTGGTCGCTTGAATAGAGGTGCGGAATTCCTCGATGAATGCGCGGGGAAGTGTCGATATGGTGCATGCACGTTCCGTCACACCCATTGTGCCGAGACATTTGACATATACACCTTGCCTATGAAAATACTCCCCTACCTATTATTCTGATGAAAATAAAGTTGAAAGCATGGGTAAGAATGCGTTTGCACGTGTTCGCGGGTATTCTTGTTTTTTTTGTTGTTGTTGTTAATTCTTACAGCAACTCATTATTCATTGTTTCGACGTTTCTGTGTAAAAGAAAAAGAAAAGCTTGTACTCTTGTATGGTGGGCTACTGTAGCGAAGGTGAGGCGAAAAGTCAGCGACATCCGGCTGTATAACATACAGCATTACGATTAAATCCACTTTAATAGTTATCTGTTTGCGAATGGATTCACCGTCGCGGCTTATAGCGTCAGAGGCGTTGTGTTGCGTTGAGCTGCTGGTCTGAAGGGCGCGGTGCTCATTCGCACTGGCGGCGACCGCATTTCGATGGGGGCGAAATGCAAGGACACAGGTGTTGATCGACTGGTATGTGGGCTTAACGTCCGAAAATCACCATGTGATTATGAGAGATGCCGTATAGTGGAGAGCTCCGGAAATTTCAACCACCTGGGGTTCTTTATCGAGCACCCTAATCTCAGCACGCGGGCCTACAACATTTTCGCCTTCATCGAAAACGCAGCCGCCGCAGCCGGAGTTCGATCCCGCTACCTGCGGGTCAGCAGCCGAGTATACTTCAGCCACTAGAAGACCGCGGCGGGCCAAGAAGACACTAATGTACCTAGATTTATATCAAGCTAAACTCATGTAGTACAAGAGATAAATGCCAGTCTCTCTCTTTACGGCGTGCCTCGTTGTTATGTCGTCGTTTTGGCCCAGAATTTACTTCTTCTAAATTTTGATTTGCAAACAGACCACAACAGCGTATAGAATATGTGCATGACATGGCGTTGATAACCAGTAGTGTTTTAGCGGTGTTGAAGTTGAGGTTTCCGAATTAATTTTTTGATGACAGCTGCGTTACTGGCTGGCAGTCTGAGTCGCGATCACTTGTTTGTTGCAACACAAAAGCGCCATTGCTGCAGTCACTATACTCGGATTTTCACTCGCAGCGCAACATTTTCTATAGCATATAACATTCGCACAATATTTAATAAATAATTAATTCGTACAGTACGTCCTGAAAATTTTTCAGGACTTAATTAGCGAACACGGACTTCGTATTCGTAAATGTACGTTAGCATTTTAATGTAGACGCAGCGCAAAACTGACTGTTTCGCATGGCTTCTACTTAAGAATGCGACCGCTGCTGGGAGTCCGGCCTGCGACTTCATTCGCAGCCGCCGGATTCCGGGTTGGTGCTCATTTGCGTACGCATGACTGTTCTTAACCTCAGTGCTGCTTTAGATGGTCATGTCGGCATGCACGTAGTACACACCTAAAAAACTGGCTTCTCTGCAAGAAGGGGCTTTGTAAGGAAAGTCTTGCTTCTTGTTTTGTACTTTGATTTTGAATGTGGTCATGTCTGCACGCACGTAGTACACGCCTTAAAAGCTGGCTTCTCTGCAAGAAGGGGCTTTGTAAAGAGAATTTTGCTTTTTGTTTTGTACTTTGATTTTGGATGTGGTCATGTCTGCACGCACGTAGTACACGCCTTAAAAGCTGGCTTCTCTGCAAGAAGGGGCTTTGTAAGGAGAATCTTGATCCTTGTTTTGTGCCTTGAATTTGATAGTGGTCTTGTATGCACGTACGTAGTACAACCTTAAAAGCTGGCTTCTCTGCAAAAAGGGGCTTTGTAAGGAGAATCTTGCTTCTTGTTTTGTGCCTTGATTTTGAATGTGGCCATGTCTGCACGCACGTAGTAGGCATCCTAAAAGCTGGCTTTTCTGCAAGAACAGTTTTAAGGAGAAGCTTGCTTCTTGTTTTGTGCCTTGATTTTGAATGAGGTTATCTCAGCGCGTCAAAGATGTGGCCCGAAAGTCAAGCTAAAAAAGACAACACTTCGTTTAACTAGATACATAAATGAATAAGTCACTTTTTTTCGTGTTAGCATTGACTTTTGTGGTATGTGAAACTGTTGGCGCTCAAATGATCGTGCATCAACGAGTTGTACCTGCTTTAAAAAAATCGAGCGCCTCCAGACGCAGTTATCAAGTTGAACGCAACTTTTAAAGATAAAACTAGATTAATGAATGCTTGCCACAAAAGTTTATGCATTCGTTTTCGGTTGTTCCATCAATTATTATATATTAGATCGAAAACGGCACACACAGAGCGGGCTGGCTGGTGACTCTCTTCGTGGTCCTCTGTGCGTGACGTGTATTTTGATGGCGTCTGCTAGGACCTGCGTCTTTCCTAATCGGTAAGGATAAAGTACCACGTGTCCTTAGGAAGCCATGTACGTAACACACCAAGCTTCAGGAAATGTCGTTGTGGCAATGAGGCCAAAATACGAAAAAAAAAAGCAGATTTGATATCCGCGACGTGATCACCGCAGATTTCGGCGGAAAAATTGAAAGTGACATTGATTTTTGTCATCTATTAATAAGCCTATACGGTTCACGGCGAAATCAACGAAACTATGGTTGTCAGAGTATCAGACTATCATTCTAAACTAATTTATGATTTCACTTCAATGTCCCTTCAAATAGCTATTGACAGCTTGCACGCGATGTTAGGGACGCACAACATGGCGCCAACATAGTGGGTCAGGTGACGTCAAGGCAGCATAATCACGTGACGATTGTCATGCTTCGCTGCTGACCCGCAGGTCGCGTGATCGAATCCCGGCTGCGGCGGCTGCATTTGCGATGGAGGCGGAAATGTTGTAGGCCCGTGTGCTCAGATTTGGGTGCACGTTAAAGAGCCCCAGGTGGTCGAAATTTCCGGAGCCCTCCACTACGGCGTCTCTCATAATCATATGGTGGTTTCGGGACGTTAAACCCCACAAATCAATCATTGTCATGCTTCAGTGTGATGATGACGCTGTTGCTGGAACGTTATTTGGCCTCTGTACACGAATAGCAAAGGAACCTGCATGCCATGTACTGATAAAACTAAACGTGACATCACACAAATTTCGCCTCTCGCCATGTTGGTATTCCAACGTGACTGTTTCACTGGTATCGGTGCGAGTCATCTTTACCGCCTGCGATGACATTTTTTTCGCTCGCCAAACACGCGAACCATCCGTGTCACAGCGGGTGCCGACGGGTGGCCACCGCACTTGTAGCCCGTTTGCTCGGCTCGGTGCGCTTTTCATCGAGCGAAACGAGAGTCAAGAGATTCTCTTTCACAGCGGCGCATGCCGCAGCAACGCCTGCCTCTTTTTAATTGGCCCGAGTCGCGCGTGAATGCGACGGCAGTCGCCGGCATGTTAATTGCGGAGGGGTTTCCCCTGCGCAAACAACATGAACGGAACATTCGTTCGTCGGCTGCGGCTAGCGTGATGCCACGCAGTTACCTGCAGGCCGTGCGCGTGATTGCGTGCAGCAGGTGACGAGGTGGACGAAATGAAAGGTTGATGGTCACTTGATATTGCTTGAAAAGTGAAGTTGAACAGATACATCGGAAGCGTTTCGTGACGTAAAGACAGGGGCACAACTGGACATTTTTTTTTTCTGGGGAATCTCAACACCCAGGTCTACTACCGTGACTATACCTATGTACGGAGAAAATTCCATTATTAGCTTAGGGGTGGGCCCATCATACGCTATGTTCCTCTTTAATTGTGCAACGACGGACAGTCGTATAGTCCGAGCATGTACTGACCACAGCCACTTATGGACGTGCGTACACATCTGCATTAGCGAAAGCCGAGCGCATGTTGATGTGCCGTTCAGATTCCACAACTTTTGTCGAAGAGCAACAGTTATAATCCCACAACGCAAGGCACTGGTGGTGATTATATATTACCAGCTGCCTACTAGCTTAAGTACCTGAAAAAAAAAAAGGTGGAGGCGGGGGGGGGGGGGGGGGTGGACTCGCCAGACCAGGCACCCTCTCGGAGACACCCTGTTTGTCCCACCGCAAAGTCTGACTGCTGTCGATGGGTATAGGAACGGGCCGCTTCGTGGGAAGGCAGGTTCCTGCGGCCAAGATGCCACGAGAAAGGCGATCGCGCTTAGGGCTTGTGTGGTGCTCTTGTGGCGACGTCGTAATGGTGCGCCGTAAAGCCGTGGCCCGAACTTGTGTACACATCGGGAGGGTTCCCTCCGCACGCGGGCAGTTTGTTCCTCTCCGAACTGCGTCGTCGGCTGGGCCGTTTTGCACCGCCCTCACTCCGACGGTTGGGCCTGCCTTGAGCTTGTCCAGGGACGCCGAGAGGCGCCCAGGCCTCAGCTGCGCCGCTGCTGCCTTCGAGAACCACACGCCGACAGAAGCCTGCCCGCCAGGCCTGCGCTAGCTACGAGGCGGCCTTATTTTTAGCCCTCGCCTCTTTTTTTTTCTCATCTTGTCTATTCTCTTGTTTTAATTGCTTCTTCGCCTACCCTCGTGTGTTTATTGCACGCAGACCTTTCTCTCTCTCTCAATCTCTCTCTCTTTCGTTCACGAAGGTTCGGGCCGCTAAACTGCGGCCTAAGCCGCGGCTTTCGGCGGGCTCGCCTTGGCCGCAGCGCGTTCACGTCTGGGTTCAATATGGCGCCCAGAGGGGGCGTGCGCCCCGAAAATACGGTTTTCGGAGCCCCCCTTCTGAGCGCTCGCTCTTTCTTCAAGCGTCCCGCGTGTGGTCGGCGGCCGACTAGGCGAAATTGAAGCCTCGGCTTCATTAATGCCGTCTGCCGCCTCTTGACGTCTTCGAGTGCCCCATGACATTGACTCTCCCGACGGAGACGCTGTGCGTGCCTGTGTGTGCGTGCGCCTTGACCTTTTTATACATATTTTAATTCGGTCTCGATCCCCTTGAGCTTGCATCCGATCTCATCCTCACCTCCTTTCCGACGTTCGTGCCTCCTCTCCGCCCCGCAAACCCCGCTAGGAGCTGATAGCTCTTCGTCTTCCGCGCCCTTCCGTTGGTCGAAAGAGGACCCCAAACCCGGTGTCTGGCCGACCGCGGCTCACACGGGCTCCGCCGTTTTGCCTCTTTTTGTTTTCGTTCTCCGTTTTTCTCGTTGTCGACCGTGTTTCACGCGACTTCCTTGGACGTGGTGCCCCTGTGACATTTTGTTGCTTCTCACTTGTTTGCTGCCTATTCTTGTCTTAGCGCCGCCTTATAGTGGAACGTGTTAGTGCGTGCGGTTTGTGCTTGGTTTTGCCGGTGTTGTCCGTGCGAGTGCCCGTCCCCGGGTGTGCGAAGGTCTTCACGCCCCCATCTGGGTTTCTCGAGCGCGTTGATACCCCCGCCCGTTCACGGCGCCGGCATAATCCGGCCTCGGATTGCTGTTGCGGCGGATTCGTGTCATGGGATGCTGCGCCTCGGCTTTCCACTCGGGCTCCTATCTGACCCGGGAGGGCGGCGGTGAGTTGGCTGAGAACGGTTGCGATCCCCCCTGCTGATAGTTTTGCTTCTCTCCGTGTGTGTGCCTGCCTTCTCATACTTGTTTGCGCGATTGAAGTGCCGCGTTCTTTTTTCTTTTTTGTTTGTCTTTTCGTTGGCTGTTGTATCTATGTTAAATGCGGTGTTGATGTTGTACGATGCACTTTAGTCTGTGTTCTAGATTGTGCCTTGACTGCTGACCCAGAGGTCAAGGGAGCGAATGCCGCCCGTGGCGGCCGTGTTTCGATCGAGGTGATATGCTATAGGCCCCGTGTACGTTGATTTAGCTGAGTGTTAAAGAACACCACAGAGGTGGTCGAAATTTCCAGAGTCCTCCAACTACGGCCTCCCCCATAATCTTATCGTTATTTTGGTTCGTAATACCCCGACGAATATCATCATTACTATCTAGAATCTTTTATTTACAATTTCTTGGACTTCGAAACCCGCAGTTGCAGTTTGTTGCCTGAGTGCCGAGATCGAAGTCGTGGGTTTGATTTCGACCACTGCGACTGTATTGCGATGGGGCAACACACAAAAACGTCCCGTGTGCCGGTAGATTTAGGTGCGCGTTACCAAACCACGAGTTTTTATAATTGAGACCCCCCCCCCCCTCCCCATTTTTTCTACGGCGCGTACCTTGCAATCTAACTTATGGCTGGTAAAACCTCAAAAACGTTTTTTTTTTTTGTAAATCAGAGTACCACGTGAACTCGTATCATTTGTTCATTTGCCTATTTGATGCCTCAATTTTCTCATAACGAGAGCGTTATATACCCGGAGGGCAGGTCATGAAACGTTATGCTAGTTAAATGACATTTCGCTTGAGAAATTCTTCATCCATATATTTAAGTTTCAATACATGAATATCTGGAATTAAGGTACAATATCAGCAGGCAGGTCATCCCATAGCCTCACGTCTGTTTGCAGAAAAAAAGTAATTAAAATAAACATGATAGAACTATTCCGTGTGCTCATTCAACCTTTCAGTTGGTTGAGCGCACGTAATAATTTACTGCATTTTGGCATATAGGGTATGCTTGCCAACTATACTGAACATTTCGTAACGTTTTTTTTAATTTTCATTCGTTTCATTATGATTACGTACATGTAACCACCTGTAACGTTTGTAACTTTACGAAAACTGGCTTGTGTACGCGAAAAAGTTTGAATTGTTTCTCTGAGCAAATATTTAATGCGGGAAGTGATTCTGCGCAGTCGTGAAAGAACATCTGCAAAGGAGCATTGCATTGAGCAAGCTTGCGTACAGAAAACAAGGGTTGTTGGCTAAGCCTGTTTAATAGCTGCTATGTAGATGAATACGTGCTGCGTTTCGCAATGTGTTTCTTCTTGATGTCGGCTATGCTAAGTTTGCCCCAGGGTTTTTTATGGATTTTTAATGTCGACACGGTGAATGTGAGTGAATACGGGCTTAGGCGAGAAACGCAGTGGACTAGTGTGATTGTTTCGTAGCCAGTTATTTACTCATGACAAAGAAACGAATAGAGAGATAATTCTTTAATAGTGTTCTCTGGAAGCTTCTTTAAAATTGTGTCACTTGCATATCGGCAAAAGATAACAGATCGTATGTTTGTTCCTTATGGAATACGTCATTCTTTACATTGACCTGCGTAACATGCAGCCGTGCGTGGCTTTGCCGTGTCCGAGGAAAAGGGGATCCTGGGGGTTGAGCCGACGCTGGGTGATTGGACCGTTAAGGCCCCCCGGCAGAGGCAACACACCCCTTTGGCCCCGGCTTCACGTAGACGGCACCCCTGAGCTGACCCACCCAGGGGAATCGGCAGTCGCCTTTTCCTATCTCTCTCTCCCTACATCTTCGTCTTTATCTCTTACTATTTATCTGTCCTGTCTTCTACTCTCTTCCGTTTACTTCCAAACTTCCTGGCGGCTAGGGTTAACCCTGTGCAAATAGCCTATCTTGGTCTAGGCGCTTTGGGTTATAGTGGCGTTGTACGGCTGGTGTCTGCAGGTTTCAGCATTTGTAACCTTGTAGCGTCCCCTTGTTGGGCTCCGTGGTGGGTGGCCGCCAACGCTGCTGAACAACAATAAGGAAGACATGCATGGAGCTTTCCCACTACTGTCTGATCGTACCGGCTTAAAGCCGGTACGCACCGATGATCTCACCAGAGAAGGATTGGCCACCCTGGTGCAGTATCTGGCCACCCCCTCCCGTAGGCATTCGTCAATTAACTCACGGCCCTCAGTCCCCACCAGCTGCGGAGCAACTGACTACAACGGCGGTCAGATCTGCAAAGCAGCAGAGGGTGCTAGGAATCTCTGGATACGGACAGGCCACCATTGGAACTTGAACTTAGCAACGTTTAACGTTATAACGTTATCTAGTGAGGGAAGTCTAGCTGTATTATTCGAGGAGCTAGAAGGCATTAAATGGGATATAATAGGGCTGAGTGAGGTTAGGAGGACAGATGAGGCCTATACTGTGCTACAGAATGGACACGTCATTTGCTATCGGGGCTTGGCAGACAGAAGAGAACTGGGAGTAGGGTTCCTAATTCATAGAAACATAGCTGGCAACATAGAGGATTACTATAGCATTAATGAAAGGGTGGTAGGCATTGTAATTAAACTGAATAAAAGATACAAAATGAAGGTAGTACAGGCTTACGCGCCTACATCCAGCCATGATGACGCTTCAGTTGAAAGCTTCTATGAAGACGTGGAATCGACAATGAGTAAGGTGAAAACACAGTATACTATAGTAATGGGCGACTTTAATGGAAAGGTAGGGAAGAAGCAGGCTGGAGACCAGGCAGTAGGAGATTATGGCATCGGCACTAGAAACGCCAGAGGAGAGCTACTAGTATAATTCGCAGAACGCAATAATCTGCGTATTTTGAATACCTTCTACCGAAAACGAGAAAACCGCAAGTGGACATGGAGGAGCCCTAATGGCGTAAATAAGAACGAAATAGACTTTATAATGACTGCACACCCAGGAGTCGTGCAGGATGTGGAAGTGGTTGGCAAGGTAAGATGCAGTGACCATAGAATGGTATGGGCTCGAATCCGCCTAGACTTGAAGAAGGAACGACAGAAACTGATACGCATGAAGCCAATCAATGAGCTAGCACTGAGAGGGAAAGTACAGGAATTCAGAGTGTCACTGCAGAACAGGTATCCTGCTCTTAGCGAGGAAACCAACCTTAGCGTAGATACAATGAATGATAATCTGACGAGTATCATCACGGAGTGTGCAGTGGAAGTTGGAGGCAGGGTAGATAGACAGGACACCGGCAAACTTTCCCAGGAAACGAAGAACCTAATTAAGAAGCGTCAAATCATGAAAGTGTCAAGTACAACAGACAAAATAGAACTGGCAGAGCTTTCGAAGCTGATTAATAGACGTAAAGTATGCGATGTAAGAAGGTATAACATGGAGAGAATTGAGCACGCTCTGAAAAACGGAGGAAGCGTCAAAGCAGTGAAGAGGAAACTTGGGATAGGCAAAAGGCGGATGTATGCACTAAGGGACAAAGAAGGCAAAATAACTACCAATATGGATAGGATAGTTAAAATAGCGGAGGAATTTTACAGAGATCTGTACAGTAGCCGAGACAACCACGACCTTAATACTATAAGAACTAGCAGTAACCCAGACGACACCCCACCGGTAATGATAGAAGAAGTCAGAAAAGCTTTGGAGAGCATGCACAGAGGCAAAGCTGCTGGTGAGGATCAAGTAACATCAGATCTGCTGAAAGATGGAAGACAGATTGTGTTAGGAAAACTAGCCACCCTGTTTACGAGGTGCCTCCTGACGGGAAAAGTACCAGAGTCTTGGAAGAACGCTAACATCATCTTAATACATAAGAAAGGAGATGACAAGGACTTGAAGAATTACAGGCCGATCAGCTTGCTCTCTGTAGTATACAAGCTATTTACAAAGGTAATTGCTAGCAGAGTAAAGAAAACATTAGAATTCAATCAACCAAAGGAACAAGCAGGATTTAGAACAGGCTACTCAACAATTGACCACATTCATACTATCAATCAGGTAATAGAGAAATGCTCTGAGTATAACCAACCACTATACATAGCCTTCATAGATTACGAGAAGGCGTTTGATTCAGTAGAAATATCAGCCGTCATGCAGACACTGCGGAATCAGGGCGTAGATGAAATATATATAAACATTCTGGAAGAAATCTACAGGGGATCAACTGCTACCATAGTGCTTCATAAAAAAAGCAACAGAATACCAATAAAGAAGGGTGTAAGGCAGGGGGACACAATCTCCCCAATGCTATTCACTGCGTGCTTACAGGACGTTTTCAGAAGCCTAGAATGGGAACAGTTAGGGATAAGAGTTAATGGAGAGTACCTCAGTAACCTGCGCTTCGCCGATGACATTGCATTGCTGAGTAACTCAGGGGACGAATTGCAACTCATGATTACGGAGTTAGACAAGGAGAGCAGAAAGGTGGGTCTTAAAATTAATCTGCAGAAAACGAAAGTAATGTACAACAACCTCGGACAGGAACAGCGCTTTGCGATAGGTAATAGTGCACTTGAAGTTGTAAAAGAATATGTTTACTTAGGGCAGGTAATAACCGCAGAGCCTAACCACGAGATTGAAGTAACCAGAAGAATAAGAATGGGGTGGAGCACATTCGGCAGGCACTCTCAAATTATGACAAGTAGATTGCCACTGTCCCTCAAGAGGAAGGTATATAACAGCTGTATCTTGCCGGTACTTAGCTACGGAGCAGAAACCTGGAGACTCACAAAGAGGGTTCAACTTAAATTGAGGACGACGCAGCGAGCAATGGAAAGAAAAATGGTAGGTGTAACCTTAAGAGACAAGAAGAGAGCAGAGTGGATTAGGGGACAAACGGGAGTTAAGGATATCATAGCTGCAATAAAGAAGAGGAAATGGACATGGGAAAAGGAAATGGACATGGGCCGGGCATGTAGCACGTAGACAGGATAACCGCTGGTCATTAAGGGTCACCAACTGGATTCCCAGAGAAGGGAAGCGGGGTAGGGGGAGACAGAAGGTTAGGTGGGCAGATGAGATTAAGAAGTTTGCGGGTATAAATTGGCAACAGCAAGCACAGGACCGGGTTAACTGGCGGAACATGGGAGAGGCCTTTGTCCTGCAGTGGACGTAGACAGGCTGATGATGATGATGAAAAGATAACAGATCGTATGTTTGTTCCTTATGGAATACGTCATTCTTTACATTGACCTGCGTAACATGCTCTCTAAGTACGGTGTATTTTTTTGGGGGGGGGGGGTATTTTGTGTTTTATTTTATCGATATGGAATAAACGAATAATCTTGTACCGAACTAGTCATGATGGGTAATGATCGCGATATTGAAAATCGAGGCATAGTTCCAGTTTTTTCTATCTTTACAGGGGCTTTGCATAGGTCATTGCAGGACCACCTGTCAGTAATAATGCGGGTCGTATGAAATGACGTATTTCGCTAACATTATGTTTACATGCAAGTTATATCTAAACGTTTTAATAACGTTGACCGTGCGCGCAATCGGAGGGTTGGTTCTGGAGTTCAACCCCTCCCATTATCCCTAAAAAAAAAAGTGACAAGCTTTGGCGTTGACCTAACGAAAAATTGTCGAACTAGAAAGGTCAGTGGAGCTGTTTTTTTAATTTGTGTTCTGAATATAGAGAGCACCTCTAGGATATTTTTTTAAATGCGACACTGCATTATACAAGCTATACCAAGCATATATTGTATAGTCTCCTAAGAGAGGGGAGTGGGGGGGGGTGCAAAGTCAGCACCACACAATGGCATCACAGCGCCCCTCCTCCCTGACTCAGGGGGTTATGGAGGAGGAACGCTATGATGAAACATCGACCCCCGTGAAAGGGAAATCAGCGCACGCCTACGATCACTACAGATCTGATGGTACGTCGCTACAACTTTCGCTGCCCTTACACCATCGTTGCCCTCCCTGTAGAGCTACGTCAGTTCTGGACGCGCTTGCAATGAACTTCGATCGTAAGAATGAGCATTAGGCACACTTGGAAAATTAATTAAAATATGTTCTAAACGTTTGCCATGTCCGACCATTCGTGTGGAGTGTCCTGGCATGCAGAGGAAACCTACAAGAGGCCTGTATCGAAATTTGGTGGCACCACCTTTTTAAATATTAGAGAATAGTGTATACGTCCGTAGATTAGAAGAAACAAACAAGAAAACACGACTGTAGAACTGTGCATGGTAATGTTGGGAGCGGTATCTTGTAGGGGTATGTTCGGTAGCATTGTTCTATGCACGGTATACGTTGCCGTGAATATCGTTGGAGCAGCTAGGGGTGAATGGGGAGCTCAAACCTTCCACAAAATTGTCTTGCTTGTTTATATTGACATGCGCAAAAAAAAAAAACGCACACAAACCCACATAAAGGTTGAGTGAGAATCCACCCCCCACCCCTCCTCCAGGACGAAAGAATTCTCGCGCCCCTGGCGCATTGAACCATGTTCATTACATAATGTGTTTTACTGCTCGTTTGTATATTGGAGGTGATACCTATAGATTTTAGGGAGGGGAGGTCGTTTTTATATATTGTATCAGATTGTTGAGACTGAAACATAAATATTGCTGCCCTCACGGCGCATAACGCCGTGCACCGAAGCGTCACTGATCCTTCTTTCCTGCGGCTTCAAGCTCATCCCTATTGAAACGTTCCGTATGCGATGTCCAATAATTCCGTATAGTTCCGTAAGAATCTTATGGAAGTATATGGAAAATATGTAGGAAACATGTATTCTTACGGAAACATACGGAATTATTGGACATCGCATACGGAACGTTTCAATAGGGATTCGCTTGATCTGGATGCGAGCCATCATGCGATTTGTTTTCTTGCGACTTCATTTGCGCGCCACTTTAGCCGGTTGTTTGGCGTCATGGGTGATACATTATTAGCCCCCAAGGGGCGCTCCACGTTTCGTCTTCACTGGCGAATTCTCGAAGGCATGGTGAGGCGGAATACTGTGATGGCTTGGTCTGTGTGTTTCTTGTCGCTCCACGTGAGCACCCCGCCACGATGGCACAATTAAGTAGGTTATGGTGCCAACAGAGCAATGCCAACATACCGCCACTGCAGGCCGATATGTTGGCCCGTACAGGAAGGGAGATACAATGACAAAAGTATTCGCAAGAGACTGACAATGCAAGAAAAAAGACGAACTGTACATAAAAAGGATGCAACCTATACTGTAAGCCACCAAAGAACGAAATGCTTACTTTGCGCAACAATTGACACTGGTAAAAAACTACGCGAGAAAAAAAAAACTCTTCAGACAATAGCAGGGCACTGCACACAGCATGGGATCCATGACAGAATTGTAAGAAAAGCTTGAAACACTGCTGAAATTCATACTGAATTTCGGTAAAAAAAGTTTTTTTTTTTCAATTCTTTTGTATTGTGGTTCTGCGACGTAAAACCATACAATTGTCGTTTCACATCATCCTGTAATAGCCTGTAGACCTGTCTTTTTTTTTTCAGAAATCAGCTAAATACGAAACTTTCGTACGAATATACATTTTTTTCTGGCACGAAGCCGGACTTTGTGTGCACCCGCTCTTAGAGAGCATTAAGCATAATAACCCTGGTACTAGTTAAGATCTATCGGCGTGGCCAGCACAGAAACTGCGGGTATTATGTCACAGCTGTTGGCGACAGGGAGCTGCAATGGCAGGTATATGTCAAGGACAGGTTAGGCGTTGCTGTTGCCGTTCGTTCCAATGGACCCCGAAGCCCCTTACCAAAATTGGCCGCCTCCTACTAGCGATGAATATTCTAGTTCATATAGACGACACCGTTAACGTTGCGTGAAATCATGTGTTCCTAACTGTTTTTTGGGCTTTGCGGCGTAGCTCGTCAAGACAGATGGAAATCTAACCCTTTCAATCTCGTCTGACGAGCCATGCTTTTGAGCGGTGCAAGTAGTAAAGACAATAAAAAAAAACTGTGAAACGAGGAAGTGAACGCAAGGTAACTCTCTGCTTGTCAAAAGCAGTGTATCGATAGTAGCGCAAAACAGAAGCAACTAAGAGGTCCACAAACAGATTCGACGATGGGCTTGACGTGTTGCTCCGTATTACTGTGTTCAGCTTGTGCTTTTCCTTGCTGTGGGAAAATCGTTCACGGAATAATTTGACTCATGTCCTTGTAACAAATGCTCAGTTTTTTTTTTTCTATACATGCCGCAGATTACCTGTAAAAGGCATGTATCTTTAATCAATGAGTCTTTGTAAAAAGAGGATGTAAGCCTGTATACGTGTAGCGGTCGAAATATACGTGTAAACTTTTGTACCGGCAAGTCGGTGTTACACTTGAAGGAGAATATGAAAGTTTGGAGGCTTTGAAAATGATTGGTTGTACATGTGAATGAAGAAGCTGAGAGAGTAAATGTGATCCCCTCACCCACTCACTCTTGTGTCTCAGTGATATGTCATACTGTGGTGCCAAGGCCACTGGTTCGACTCCCGACGGGTTCGGAACGCCATAACTTTAGCGTGCTCATATTTATGTTCTCGATAACGAACCACAAGTGGTTTGAATCACATTCGCAGCGCAGTTAGAATTGAGTTTGTCGTGTCTCTCATCCCCCGTGCGTTTCTTTGATAGTAGATTGGTGATTTGATTTTGACATTAAATGTTACGCAATAGCGACCAGAAAGTGTGTAAAGAGAACCAGACGCAGCAGACGGGAAGCACCGCAATGGTGCTTTGGCGGCTTAATTTTTTTTTCTTTTAAAGTGGCTTCACTGCAGCACTTTGAGTGGCTGCTTCACGGTAGTGCGTGTGTTCTTGCAGTGAAGCCTCCTTCGAAGGTAAAACTTGTCCAGAGTTTTGATGTTCTTGAAATCTTTTTCACTCATTGAACTTGTGGCTTTATTCAACGCATATATTTGCTAAAACGTGGTTTAACCATTTTATCGAGCGAAATTAAATATAACAGTGATTTTACTGTTCGTCTAACACATTTTTGTACCGCTGCCGCAGGTGCGCAGAATGCCCCCGCCGACGCCGAAGGAGCTGCCGCGGAAGCAGGCCGTAAAGGAGCAGCGTCCCCTACGGTGAGCAACACACGCATCCGCTCTGAGGCGTGACCTCCGAGATTAGCTCCGACTGAGAAACGGTGCGTTATTGCGGAGGCCAGGCTTGAAGACGACATGCGGCGGGTGGTGGTAGTGCTAGCATATGCGAGGTCGTTGCACGCAAGGTTCTGAAGCCGCCATAAGAGTAATGAGAGATGATGACAATGGTCGCGCATTCGCCTTTCGGAAAACGCTGTTCCAACAGGGCAACCATTTGAGCCAGTTTCTACAGATACATTATCATAACCAAAATTATAATCGTCATCCTGACTACCCCCACTGCGGGGCAAAGGCCTCGCCCATGTTTCGCCAGTCAACGCGGTCATATGCTTGCTGCGGCCAAGCTGTCCCCCGCAGGCTTCGTTATCTCGTCTGCCCACCTGATTTTCCGCCTTCCCCTCGTGCGCGTGTCTTTCTTGGAACTCGGTTACTCTTAATGATCAGCGGTTATCTAGCCTATGCACTACACACCCTGCATGTCCACTTCTTCTCGATGTCGACTAAGATGTCGTTACCACCCGTCTGTTCCCTGACCCACTCTGCTCTGTTCTTGTTCCTTAAGGTTACGCCTATCATTCTTACAATTTCTCGCGTCGTCGTTCTCATCTCAGTTGAACCCTCTCCGTAGTCAAGTACCGGTAAGATGCAACTGTTATATACAATTTTCTTTTGGTACGCTACCATTCATGTTCTGAGAATGTCTGCCAAACGCGCTCCACCTCGTATGGATGCGTGGTGGAAATAAGCAGCACAGCTTTTACGGAGGCACGAAAAATTGGTATACTGGGTGTCATCTTAGCTTTGCTACCCGCATAAGAGCTATGCTTTTTTTAATTTCAATAAACTGCATAGACTGTACCGTACAGTTACCGTCTAACATTATCCGTACACGGGAAAAGGGCCAGAAGAAATACTGACAGACCGTATAGATTGTTCATTTGTGAGCAAACCTTTCACTATTCTGACAACGTGTTCGCTCAGAAAGCATTGTCAGAATATCATAATATCTACAAAATAACGGATGTCAGGCTATATGTCAGGGTCATCAATCCATCACCTGACAGCAGCGATAAACATGCACGGCCTGAGAAGATAGTGTGTGTGTGTGAAGCACAGTGCTTACCAATTTTCCCGCTTTCTCTTTGTACTTCAGTTCAGCCCATGGTGCAGCCGAGTTCTACTACACAAATCGCATGCCGTGTTGTGCAGCGTTGTGCACAAACGCTAGAGCAGCTTTGAAGTCTACAGCTGTTCCACGGCTTGTACAGCTGCCCAAATCTTTAACTG
The DNA here is from genome assembly GCA_013436015.1 of Rhipicephalus annulatus. Classification (NCBI taxonomy): domain Eukaryota; kingdom Metazoa; phylum Arthropoda; class Arachnida; order Ixodida; family Ixodidae; genus Rhipicephalus; species Rhipicephalus annulatus. Next base: position 396,221 of record WOVY01001060.1, on the reverse strand, counting down.
GCGTGCGCGAGCGGTACTTCCTATGCATAAGCGCCGGCCATACGACGGAGCCAAGTTCCACATAAAGGCCTGACTACATGCACGCGTTGCAGCGTGCCCAACCATGACGTGTAGACTTGCCGTCGTGCCCTCCGCCCATATGAAGGGAGAGGGTAGACGGCTACACGAAGTTGCGCGCCCTTTCTCACCTTTGGGAAGGGGCGTAGCGCCGCGTCTGCAAACCACGCACGGAAGCACTGCAACGCGCACGTGTGGTCTGGCCTTTATGGTGAGCGTAAGCGCATGCACACAAAGCGCCCTCAGCTGGGCCCATCGTCTGTCACCCCATAGTGCCGCACCGCAAACGAATTACGTTTTATCCTTATCTCTCGCTCACCCAAATGTAACTTCAAAAAAAAAAACAAAACCATTCGCCTAATCATGGTGCGTACAAGTCTAAAATGCGCTGACATTAGATGATGTCTTCTAAGAAAGAAACAGCCTACCAGACGACGGGATGCCCCGCCAAGGTGGTCTAGTGGCTAAGGTACTCGGCTGCTGACCCGCAGGTTGCGGGATCGAATCCCGGCTGCGGCGGCTGCATTTCCGATTGAGGCGGAAATGTTGTAGGATCGTGTGCTCAGATTTGTGTGCACGTTAAAGAACCCCAGGTTGTCGAAATTTCGGGAGCCCTCCACTACGGCGTCTCTCATAATCATATGGTGGTTTTGGGACGTATAACCCCACACGTCAGTCAGTCAGACGACGGGTCCATATGAGTGTGTTTTGTGGGCATGCGCTTACCCTCGCCCTGTTTTTGACTAGCCACCGTCGTATGACGCTGGCGCACAGAAAAGTCGATGGCCGCGCACGCAAGTAAATACTTGGCTGGCTCTACATCTCGAGCCGTTTTGTAGGTTATATTCCTGCATTGACATCGCGTGACTTGTCCTCCCTTAGAGCGTCTGTTTGGTATGCTCCAGTATCGTTCGCTGCAGCCACTGCAGTATGCGTTTGAAAGTCCTGCCTCTACACGCCGTCTTGGCTTTCAATGGCTGTGACGTTGCCAAACTATGCGCGAGGTTGTAGGGTCGATTCCCAGCTACAGCAACCGCTCTTAGCAACTGCTATATCCAAGACCAGCCATTTTCTTAAATTTACGCACACGGTAAAGATCGAGGCGGTCAGAATGGTTCCAAAGATCTGCCTCATACGAATATGTTGGTTATATCCTGCAAAACTCCAGAATTAAAAACAAAAATTGAATCTGCTGCTCCTAGAAAAACGTGTCTGTGCTTAAGATTAATTCGAATTCACGTCATCGAATGAACGGGATTATTATAGGAAACTAAACCTTGAAAGCCAAATCGAATGTCAGATGATACCTAACGCTTTGAACAAAGCGAAGTAAAAAAGTCACAGCTTTGCCGCAAAGGCGAAGCATTCAACGCGATAGCAACGAATTGGATAGTCACGCGCAGAATGGGAAGTAGATCGAAACGTGCCCCGTGTTTCTCACGCACAAATTACGCACGAAACGTACTCACAGGTACAGATGAAAGCGAATAAGCGTCTCAGTTGTTACTTCGCTGTGTCTGAAAAGAGTGCCCTTTTCGCAAACGAAGGCTGTGCAACGATTGCAGTGACTTTTGTGCGCCCCGTAACTACAAGAGAATCGTTACAGTGCCCCAACGTCAGCCAAAACGTATGATCCTCCCCACCGGGAGATAAGGGCACGCGAAAGATGGCCCACTTTCCTCCTCCCCGTGGGCCAAATTACGTGTGAGAGATGAGAGCCGCCGCGCGCTTATTGCGCCATCTTGCTCATAATGCTGAAAACAGGATAGTCCCCCCCCCCCCCACGATGCCCGCCAACAGCGGTAAGTGGTAGATATAAATAGCTTGCCGTTTGAGCGTTGAAGGAGGTGCCTCTCGGTGGCTCAGTGGTTGACACCTCACATTTACTACGTGGAGGTCCCACGTTCGATTCCGCGCGCCGGAGTCTGGATTTTTTTTCCTTGCGTTTTCGTATATATAGACATGCATACATATACGGTGCATGACATCGACGCTGACGCCGGCGGCAAAATCCAGCCGAGAGTGTCGATATAATTGCTTTCACAATAAAAGTGTCTGTGTGGTACGTTTGCTCAGAAGTGACGCTTGCTTACACAACTGCACATGAATGCGAACTAAATAGGGTCCCCTCACAAATGGGAAGCTCGTGAGTGAAAAGCGACGGCTGTCTGTTATCAAGCGTCTGGGTGTATAATTAATTGAATGAGGTCGTCTTCATTCGGTAGCCCCATAATGTGTCGCGCAAATGAATGCATTATTTATCATATACCAGTTGTCTATTTGTACCAATATTACGTTACGCACACTAAAAAACAAAGAAGTCGTCTAATAAGCCTTGCCTTCCTGGTCCTTGCAGGCTGCTAAGGAAGAAGCGAAACATCACTCGAAGCATGAAGCAGGTGCCCACGGTAAAGAAGCAGAGCGTGGCGCTGCAACGAGTGAGAACGCCAAGAATGCGGACCAGGACAACTCGAAGAAGCCCCTGGAACACGCCAAGGAGGACGCTATGAGCGCGCTGGAATCCGCGAAGAAGCACGTCGGAGCCGCCAAGGAGAAGTTCCTCGAGAAGACTGCGGAGGGCGGTAAAGAAGCCGCCGAGGAGTTCAAGCAGATGGCGCACGAGGCTAAAGAAGCCGCCAAGCATGCAGCCGAGGAGGTGGTGTCGTCGCACACTCATAAGGGGCACAAGTCGGCGGAATCGGTGAAGAAAGACGAGGAGGGCGCGCACAAGTCGAAATCTGAAGTGCACTCGGGTGCCCACAAGTCTCACGAGGACGAACACTCGGAGCACGCAAAGAAGGCTTCTCACGAGGAACCGGGAACGGAGAAGGCCAAGGAAAAAGCGCGGGAAGCTGCCGAAGTGCTGAAGGAGAAGTCCGAACATGCGGCCGAGCTCATCAAGGAAACCGCCAAGGAAGTGCACGAAAAGGGCAAGGAGAAAATTGAATCGCTTCGGCCCCACGGCAAGCACGGCGAATCGAGCGAGGAGAAAAAATCCGCCGAAGGCGTCGCCTCGGGACACGCCCCCTCCGAATCTGCGAGTAAGCACTCGAAACACTCGCATCACGAAGAGCCGAAGCGATCAGAAGCGAAGCCGCACGACGCCGGCAAGGAACACGCGGTGTTCACTGCCGTGCTCGACGTCAACGCGGCCGCCGCCGGCGAGAGCGTGCTCGCGGCTAAAACGGTCGCCATGAAGATCGACGCCAAGGAGGGAGACGCCATGTGCGAGCTGAACTTCAACGAGTCCGCCAAGGACGGACCACAGGAGACGACCGAGACGTCGCCGAAGGTGGTGTCTCAGGAAGCGCTCGACTCGGCCAAGACAGAAGCCGAGCTCCTGGTCGAGCGGGTGATATCGTCCGTCGTTGGAGCCTCCGAATCGTTGGAGCATTCCCCGGATGACTCCGCCCACTCCGAGAAGGACCGACTGCAAAAGCTCAAGGAGATGGCGCAGCAAGAGTTTGCCTTGTGCCAGGAGAAGGCCCATCATCTGCTGAGCGACGTCAGCTCCGCCGTCTCGACTGCAGCTACTACCGTCGCGACCAAGTCGGCGGAAATATACGACGCCACCAAGAGCAAGGCCCATGACTTGTCCGAACAGGTCACAGCGAAGGCGTCTGACACGGCCGAATCTCTGAAGCACGGCATGCACACGCTACAAGAGCAGGCCATGGAGCTTCCGCAGCTGATTACGCACAAGTCGCACGTCCCGTCCGGCGGTGAGACCACCACTACTGGTGACGACAGCAGTGTCCCCGAGGTTCCCCGCGAACAGGCGCCGCTGCTTCAAGTAGACGCCCAGCGAGAGACGCCCGGAGATAGGTTAAGTCCGAGCCCGAAGCCGGAAGACATTGAGTCAGCCGTCGTCAAAATTCAAGCTGGCGTGCGGGGTTACCTCACCAGAAAGAATCTGCTGTCTCGGACGCAACATGACGGTAAGGCCCCGGGGTTCTCTTAAATACTTGTGCTGTGCTAAAAATGACTGAAGTGTAATTAGACGGCGTCGGCAACCAGCGTGGATAGGTTAGTGAGGTTTGCTGCAAAAGACAGAGAAGTTCTGTAGCATATGCTTCACGTCCGTGGCATCCACAGGCGAAAGCTTGCTGCACACTTGGTAATGCGTTGATTTATGCAGTCGGTGGTACTCGACCTTTTGCAAGCCTTACTGAACCGCAGTGTGAACGACACACATTATGTTGCCTTAGCATTATCAGTCTGTTGCATTCAGTCTAAAATTCAGAAAAAAAATTTCCGGAGCGCGTGACTTGGGGATACGAACCTGCGACCCGCACTCCACCGCGCACGGCATTGGAAAACTCGGCCACGGAGCGTATGTCCTTCATCACACTAACGGCGAACTATTTATATACAGGATTTTTCTCTGGTGGTACGCAGAGCTCGGAGGTGCGTGTTCTCATCAGCAACAGCGAGATGGCTTGAATGGCGCGCTCTAAGGGTCGTCGCCCCACTCATTGCGATGCACACAATCCTCCTAGCTCTGGCACCTGTACTTTGCCTTACAGGGTGGGGTTGCTTGTGCGCGCGCGTTCTTGCTTCGTGATGGTGGTAGTTCGTACGCCTTTTCACGTATACCGCAAAGTTTGCATTGAAGTTACAGAATACGTTGAAATTAGTCCTTCGTGTACCTGTGTGTTTGTTTTGAGCTGCTCTGAATCATGCTCTGAAATAAAAACGTGTATATGTTCACACATCACGTAATTTTATCGTGCTATTGAGGCTTCTTGGAAACTGGTTGAACGGCAGTTTCTTTCAATATTGTTCACAAAACTTAATGTATTGAGCACAGCTACCACTACAGAAAAGCGGAATGTGAAATGTTCTGTGCAGTACGAGTAATGACCATCTAGGAGATCAAAATATGCATTCTGTAAAGTTAAATATCAAGAGAAGAGAGGACATTTGTTGCTGTCTGCGTGCGTGTGGGCGTGTATGTGTCTGTGCGTGTGTCCGGTGTAAGCGTGCGCAGTTTCTCGGGGGGGGGGGGGGGTAAAGTTTCACCGCAATGCCCCTCGCCTACAAAAAAAAATTGCACGAGTCCTAAATTAGCCAAGCTTTGCGAGTGTGAATGAAAACATTAAAATCGAACGAGCTGTCTTAAGTTCCCTGCTTTTCGAGAATAAAGGCGAGAAATGCGGTTTTTGCCCCGCCGCGGTGGTCTAGTGGCTAAGGTACTCGGCTGCTGACCCGCAGGTCGTGGGATCGAATCCCGGATGCGGCGGCTGCATTTCCGATGGAGGCGGAAATGTTGTAGGCCCGTCTGCTCAGATTTGAGTGCACGTTAAAGAACCCCAGGTGGTCTGAATTTCCGGAGCCCTCCACTACGGCGTCTCTCATAATCATATGGTGCTTTTGGAACGTTAAACCCACATATCAATCAATCAAATGCGGTTTTCTCATTTTAACATAAGGGCTCATTCGCCGCCAATATAAGCAAGAACATGCATATCGGTAACGATGAACGTGAGAAAAGGTAAGGGGCCGTCTTGGTCCCGCCTTCGATGATTAGAGTGGCGCCTATCCTCCCCCTTTCTTTTATGCGCAAGCCTGTGCTGCCCAGCGACCTAGGGTTGCCACCTTTTCTCGAAAAAAAAAAACGGCCCTTAGACGGCGGGGGTTTGAGCTACTAGAAGATTACATTAGTGTTGAATAAGACGTCAAGTCAGGTCTTTGGCATGCAGTTTCGTTTATTGTAACATTACTTTTCTTGACCCAAATAAACCCGATTTACAAACAGAAACGGCAGTCTGAGCGTACCTACTAGTCTAATTGCTGCAGCATGAACATACCCGTGATTATAATGACGTGGCGTTTACTGCTCTGAAAACGTGTCTGATCCTTCCGCATATAGAAAGCGGCATAACGCGATAGTGAAACGTGTCTTCACCAAGGTAATTAAACGTTTATTGTGCAGTGTTTCGCCACAGTGATGAAGGAGTGAATGTTACAGGAACATATTGCCAAGTCACGCGGAGAACGACAACCAGCTCGAACGTTGCAGCGTGCACATCAAACAGAAAGCACGCACGAAATGAGTATACACAGGACTGCAAAGGCTCACCACTGTCGCAGCTAAACATTTAAAGCGTGCTGTTCAAACAGAAAGAAACGCGCACGAAACGAACGCACAAGTAGCGTGCTCTTTCTGTGAACGCGGCCGCGGCAGCGAGCGAAGTGACCTTCGTGCTCGCCCGAATCGCGAGTTTGATTAACGCTCGCGCGCGGGAGCCACCGCGCTCCGTGGATGCGGCGCTGATAGAAACGCTAAAGGTGACGACCTTGAGAGCGCGCTCAACGCGAGTTCTTAGCGCCATCTTGCTACTGATCACAGTGCGGAGCTCTGAGGATTTCCAAACGGTATACGGTGTATATAAATAGCTTGCCGTTAGCCCTCGTGACAACATATGCTTCGTGGTCTAGAGGTCAACGCCGCGCGCTGCAGATTGAGGTCTCGATTGTTCGACGCCCCGCAACAAAACCATTTATTTGCGTTTTTCTTTCTTTGCAGTCTTTCAGTACATATTTTAAAACGTCATATCCGTGACGGAAGTACGTCAACGGACCTGTGGTGGACCCCGGCAGAAAACACTTTCGTGTTCAAAAAAAAAAACGACCAATGACGGCGGGGGTGGACCGAAAACCGGCCCGCTGACTAGAAGACCGGCCGAGTAAAATCGGACAGGTGGCAACACCACCGAGTGGCCTGCAGCCTAAACGCCTTCCCCTCCCTCCCCCCATCTCTCTTATGATTTACGCCACTGGATCGTTTAGTCAACTGCCCTCGCAAGATATTCTCCTTTCACTGTGCCGCACTTTCTTTTCGCAGGCGAGGCTTCGCAGGCGACGGGCAATGCCAACCAGGAGGAGCTGTCGGCGGCGGTGGCGTCTAACGGTGCTAGCGAGCCGTCAGACACGGAAGCGGCGGCGACCAAAATTCAGGCTGCCTTTCGGGGCTACATGGTTCGCAAGGAGCTCAAACCTGACAACGGACCCGGAAGCGGCGCAAGTGGACACAAGGAGGAACTCGTCGAGTCTCGCTAGGTCTCCCCATCAGAGCGGCGCTGGCAGCTGATCGTCATGCGCGCACAGCTCAAAATTTCCCCCAATCGCGATCGAAGGAGCCCGAAAGAAGTGCCTTCTGTAAACATTTGTGTTCCTTTTCTGTTGTTTTGAGAACGCATGGAAGAAAAAGAAAAAAAATGAAATGTTCTGAGAGTCCATATATTATATTGACGGTGTGCTTGTGTTTGAAATGTACAGAGTTTAACGAAGGGGAGTTCGGACTCTTTTTGACCAGGCGTTCTTGCTGTTCTCTTCGCGGGCGCACAGACCGTTTTAGTTCGCGCTCGTGGGGGCGTTGATATGTTGGAGTTACCTCACGCCTAATTATTTGAAATATTTTGTACAACCGCTTCGCTGTTTTGGCGAAGTGTCAGTAACGTACCTTGTATTCGGCAGAGACACCCTTTGTATCAACAGCACATGGCGACACGCTGCACCTTGTGGCTGAAGTGGTCTATATGCAGTGTTACCAGTGTTCGCCACGGCTTCAAAGTCGCCATTGCTGTTTTTATACATGTTGTTGCGACCGGGGTTTCCAGACACCGGAGGTCCGGGATGAAGTTGTCGAGGCAGGAGGAAGAGAGACTTGAAGAGGGTTTATTTACAATATATACATTGCGAACTCCCTACACGGTGAGCCCTCAAACGTGGCAGGCCTCTACATGACTCCTAACATAGCGCTCCATGGTGCTTGGTTCTACATGGTTCTGCTCGGTTCTGCTCTGTTCTGCCTGGTTCTCTTCTCGAAAAAAAGCACACCGAATGAGCCGTGGGGGCTCATTATAAAGGGTCTGTCCTCCCCAGATCCCTAGATCGGGGACCGCGTACAGAGGGCACCGTCCAACCACGGATCACACATTACCCGCGAGGGTGGCGAGCACGCACGGTCCACGTGAACGTTCAAAATTGAAGCGTGGTCACTGCACGGCCATGTGGCACGAACGTGGCTCCTCCTCGTCAAGGGGTGTCGCTGGGCGAGGGGTCTGAAGTTGATGACTGCATCCATCGAAAGGGCCGCCGTAAACAAGCTTCAAATGGTCGCCGAACGACTCGTTCAATTAGCGGGACGATTTCCGGCCGCCGCCGCCGCCGTCATCTTCCAAAGAAGAAGCTGCACTTGTGGTCTCCCGAACTGCTCACGGTGTCGTGGCGGCAAGACGCCGCACCCTCCGGCCAGGGGGGGGACAATACATGGCGGACACAGGCCGCCAACCCGTTTGGCGACTAAAAGGGAACATCAAAAGGAACGCCGATCCATTGTCAGACCTGGCGCCGGTCCTAACAGTAGGCAGCCGGTCGTTCGGTTACTTGTTTGGAGATTAAAGGAGCGCCGCTCCCTCGTCAGCTCGGGCGCCGGTCACAACAGCTCGTCCGCCGGCGGGAGAAGCGACCTGAGGGTGACCAGCTGCACAGGTTGCCCGAAGTGTCGCTGTGTAGTGCTGGCTTCCAGGCCACTGCTGATGACGCTCAGCCAAGGACTCTTTCCCTCTCGTTCCTTGTGGCTCCCCTCTGGGAAAAGCATTCATACACACCACCACAGGCACGGGAGAGCACCCTGCCCGCACTGAGACACGTCGAGTCCGACAAATTATCCAAAAGCAACCTTACTTAAGCAGTATTACCAAACACAAAGCAGCAATCGGGACGTTTCTCTGAGGTTTCACCAAAACTCCTAATCCCGATCCGATAATAATCTTCCCATCAAACTGCTTTCAAGAAAACTAACTGTCAAGTGATGCGCTCACCGTGGCATACCCGAGTGCTTGCGTGAGTAATCCGCCGTAACCCACCAGGTATCATACTCATAAAATAAAGCATTTTACTTCACGCTATCTTTTAGTTCCCGAAATTTAGTGCCGCCAAAGCCAGTCGTCAATTCCTTTTGAGAAGACGAAAGCATAACTGCCGTGCTGTACCTGCATCAGGAACATCTTTATTATACATCCGCAAACGCACATCACAGTGCTATAGTGCTCCTGCATGGATGAACCACTCATTAACTCTCGTGAGGTTACCACTCTACACTCAAGCTCATGAACTAAAACGTACACGTAAACCCACGAATACCTTTCCTTACTTCAACACCGGAGACATGCGAACAAAACAAAAAATAACAACAAAAAAACTTTCGCATGAATCCTGAAAACCTCGCAAGAATATCCTTGCGTCCGTGCGCTCACTCAAAATTCGTCTCTAACGTCGGTCCTACTTGACAAACGCCCCTAACGTGTCGTTATACTGCCGCAAAACGGTTACCTTTAAAACCAATACATACAAAGCTTAAAAAATAAACAGCATGGTACCTGCTACGTAAACGCTATCTAGTAGCAGAAGTACAAAACACATTCCAAAAGGAAAACTGACCTAAACAGTCAAAACAGATATTCAAAACTAAAAAATACAAATCCGCGGGAGAGCCCTCCGAAACGCTTACCGCTGTCACTTAATTTTGAGACGAACGCGCGGCGTCGCGTCCTGTGGGTCTTTCTAGGCGAACGGGAATGGAACAATGGCAAAACCCATTCGCTTCGCCTCCGACCCCCGCAAAGCTCTGCGCTGACAACCTGCGTTCTTACTCTCGCTGAGTACCTCGCACTCCCGCAGTCCATCAAACATGCCGTCGATAGAGCGACGAAAGGGTCTGCCTTTCTACCCAACGTGCTTTTTTTTTTTTTTTCGTTTTGTCCGGCGGCTCGGACGCATACAAACCAACTCCGGTGCCGATGACAAACGCCTAATTCTGTACGCTCTAATGCGTGTCACTATCCTTCCAATAGATCTCCTTACAACGCATATCGGCAACTAAAACGATAGAGTGCTAACGAAAACAAAGTTCAAACTAGTTATTTACAAAATCACTAAAGTAAACAACCAAAACATTCCTTTTTACAGTCCCGAGTCGACGTTTTCTGACAGGCTAACAGCTGTTCTCACTAACTTTTAGTCTAACTCGTGGTGGTCGCGCCCGGAACGATTTTCTCGAGAAGCGGGGTCTACAACACGCGTCAATCGCCCTGCTACCGAACCCCGCGACGTTCCTCGAAGCCGACTTGCTGTCGCTTCCTGCCCCTCGAAAACCACCGACTCTTTTGCCCCGCACCCCGTCCAATGCACCGCGAGAACAACGGAAGGGTCTCTTGCCCTTCGGCCACTTACGCACACAATGCGCTTCTCTTTTCTTTGTTCTCTGGCCGCTCGGACGCTTGCGATACGGCAACTTTCTTGAAATTTCGCTCCGCCATTTGAATACATTCCTCAAACGCGTCGCGATTTTTGCCTCGTCTTTACGGCGCTTTCTCCGTTTGTCACGCTTCTTCGTGCCGTCTACGGAGCCTTTCGCCAACCTCTGATGCTCGTCAGCACCCACTTGCTTGTTAGCTTTCCCGCGCGCACTGTCTGAATGATTGCCTAGCAATTCATCCTTCCAACACTGCCGCGTACGATGCGCTTTTCTTTTCCGGCGGTTCGGACGCATACGATACAGACCCGTCAGAGAAGACAACGGCACTTTTCTCGCGATGTCACTCCGCCGTTTGAAAACCTTACTCGAACGCGTTGTGCTCATCGCGAGCTTTGCCTTACTGTTGCCCTTCGGACGCTTTCTCCCCTGTGCACGCTTCTTGGCGCGGACCTGGGAGCCTTTCGTCCTACTCTGACGTTCTTCATCACCGATATGCTCCTCCGCCGTCTCGCGCGCCCAGTCCTGATGATCACTTATCAGTTCATCGCTAGACCGCGGCCGCGTAGATTGCGCTTTTCTTTTCCTCACTCTCCGGCCGCTTAGACGCATGCGATTCGAGCCAGTCAGAGAAGACAACGGGCCTTTTCTCGCAAATCCGCCACGCCGTTCGAAGGTCCTCGTCAAACGCGCCGTGCTGATCGCGAGCCTTGCCGCGCTTCTGTTTTTCGGACGCTTTCTCCGTTTGGCACATTCCTTGGTGCCAAACCTGGAGCCTTTCGTCCGCCTCTGACGCTCATCAACATAGTCTACAGGGCTGCAAGGTTCGATGGAACACTCTGTTAATCTTAACTCCGTTTCCACCACCACGGAACCCTCACACCCTGCTGCGACCGCGAGCTCTTTTCTCTCAGAATGGGTTAAAACCTGTTCCATTCCCTTACAGGCACTAGCCTTTTCTTCGGCCTCAAACGGCACCGCCGCTATATCTACAGATATCAGACATGTAGCCTCCGCTTCAGTTGTAAACGGCACCGCCGTTACATCGCACCGTTCGTGCGCTACATCTACAACTTTCTGACCTGTAGCCTTCTCTTCAACCTTAAACGGCACCGCCGCTACCTTGCACCGCTCGTGCGCTACATCTACGGATTGACCACTCTGCTGCAATGCCACCCCTCTACGCCGAATCCTATCTATCTCTTCGTCTAATTCCTGCATCCTTTTCATATGTTCTTCATGCCTGCGCTCAGCTTCCAATTCCTCCTGGCGCCATCTTTCCTTTCTTTGCGCCCTTTGTACTTCCATATGTTCTTCATGCCTGCGCTCAGCTTCCAATTCCTCCTGGCGCCATCTTTCCTTTCTTTGCGCCCTTTTTACTTCCTCCTCCTGGTCCAATAAGTACATATTCCCGAAGTGCTCGATTTCCTCATTGTCACTATTGCTTTCGAGAATCACTTCGCGGAGTTTAGAAGCAGGCATATCATCATTAAAATCTAGCTCCAGATCCCAACACAGGTTCAGCAGGTTCTCTCTCGTCAATCTCGTAAGATCCATGGCGACTACTTTGCTTTGGCTCAGCTGTGACAAAACACAAACCCACCAGCGTTTCAATTCTGGGTCTAGAGAAATTGAAGCCTGGCAAATCTCACAGCGGAGACCACAAGCTTAAGCACCCAAGTAGCACTACGTGGCCAACATCCCTCTCTACTTGTTTCCTGTTAATTTTCACTCCTGCTTTTTACAACATCCTAAAATTTAACCCGCAACGTACCCTTAGAAATTTTGAAACATTACCACTTGTTCCTATTGAATCATCTAAGCTTTCCTGCTTTAGCGTACTTGCTCAGATAATCATCCAGTGCTGCCTTGTGCTGAGATAACAACCACAGTGGCCAGGCAGTTGTTGGTTATATCTATCTTTTAACGAATCTAGGCTAAAAGACTCGATATATCTCAAGCACAAAGCCAGGCACTCACCCCATTACGTGCGGTGGTGGTACGCTGCTTCGATCCCGCCGAGTTCCAGGGCTTTCGGCTGGCCTCCGGTACATGTCGCTCTCCGTCGCAGACTCGTATCCCACCGCTGCCAACCAGTTGTTGCGACCGGGGTTTCCAGACACCGGAGGTCCGGGATGAAGTTGTCGAGGCAGGAGGAAGAGAGACTTGAAGAGGGTTTATTTACAATATATACATTGCGAACTCCCTACACGGTGAGCCCTCAAACGTGGCAGGCCTCTACATGACTCCTAACATAGCGCTCCATGGTGCTTGGTTCTACATGGTTCTGCTCGGTTCTGCTCTGTTCTGCCTGGTTCTCTTCTCGAAAAAAAGCACACCGAATGAGCCGTGGGGGCTCATTATAAAGGGTCTGTCCTCCCCAGATCCCTAGATCGGGGACCGCGTACAGAGGGCACCGTCCAACCACGGATCACACATTACCCGCGAGGGTGGCGAGCACGCACGGTCCACGTGAACGTTCAAAATTGAAGCGTGGTCACTGCACGGCCATGTGGCACGAACGTGGCTCCTCCTCGTCAAGGGGTGTCGCTGGGCGAGGGGTCTGAAGTTGATGACTGCATCCATCGAAAGGGCCGCCGTAAACAAGCTTCAAATGGTCGCCGAACGACTCGTTCAATTAGCGGGACGATTTCCGGCCGCCGCCGCCGCCGTCATCTTCCAAAGAAGAAGCTGCACTTGTGGTCTCCCGAACTGCTCACGGTGTCGTGGCGGCAAGACGCCGCACCCTCCGGCCAGGGGGGGAACAATACATGGCGGACACAGGCCGCCAACCCGTTTGGCGACTAAAAGGGAACATCAAAAGGAACGCCGATCCATTGTCAGACCTGGCGCCGGTCCTAACAGTAGGCAGCCGGTCGTTCGGTTACTTGTTTGGAGATTAAAGGAGCGCCGCTCCCTCGTCAGCTCGGGCGCCGGTCACAACAATGTATACTAGCTGCCGCTGTTTCTTTTATTAAGTTATCATCACGAGCATTTATAAGGTATAATTTAAATGTTTATCGGCAGCCGGAACAGGGATAGCTTGAAGCTTTAACCGAAAAAAAAAGGCATGCAATGCCTGTAGTTTTTATTTATACAAGTGTCCGTGTGGATGTATGCCTTTTACACATGAGCACAGCAACTGGTGTAGCGTGTGCATCGCGTGTAACCGTGACATCGTGCTTTTTTCAGCAGCAGAGAAAGTTTTCGTGTCTGTGTGTGCCTTACATTGCCACCTGTTACGAAGAACACGCGAGTGTGAGAGCGAGTAAAAGTTTTACTGTGACACTTTGTTTTCGTCACTTATTTCGCAATAAATGCTGGAAGAGCAATTAACATGGGCCACGACTGCTTTCTCGCGGAACTCCTGCCGTGATCGCAAAAAAAATCAAAATGTTGTTTAAAGTCATCAAGGAAGTAAGTGCTTTCTTGCCACAAAAATTTATTGATAGTCATACTATTGATAAATCGGTCTCTCCAACCTGGGGCGTAGCCAGGAAGACAGGTTGGGTGCTTAACCCCCGCCATTTACTCGGCTTTTTCTTTTTTTATTAGTCGTTTCGTGCTGGCATGACTCGAGACGCTAAGCGGCACTGTTACAATTTCGTGCCTGGGTGCTTATGTTTGAGTTTGTATATACTTTACAGTGACTCATGTCTGCACGCGGAAAAACTTCTCGCTGTGTTTGTCAACGTTTTGACTCTATAAGGTTACGGGCGAGAATCTAGGCCGCCACCGTTTTCAGTTAGCTCGGTTACTGGGAATAAGGCGGGGTCATGTTTGTACCGGTGGGCACAAGTATGACCACCGCTAAGCAGAGAATTGTTTCAATGAAATTTCTACAGAACCTTTGCACGTTCTACTGAAAGCTGAACACACACGCATGGAATTTCTTAGGTGTTGCATTTCTTTGCATACTGCAAGCTTTTAGAGCGTTTATATGTTCCTTATTATGTCTGCGTGCTCTTGTGATCACCCCTTAACTTGGGGTAAACCATAATTAGGAAGGGTAAGATGGTTTGACGAATATGGCTCTCTAGGTATGGCATCAATGATATGACAATCCTGTCGAGAACGTCGTCAAAGCTCTCCCACCGGACTAGTGTGGCTATAATAGACATTGGTAATTTTAACGCGAGAACGTCAAGAAAGAACTGACACTGGCAGCTTTCACCGGACGACTGCAAAGAATAAAAGTGTCAGGGCCCCAGCAGAAATCGAAAATCGAACCCAAGCACTTCATGAGGCAATCAGGTATTCTACCACAGAGCCACGACAGGTCTTGGAACTGCTTTTTGAATAGACCCTATATGTTCGCAAAATGCCAATTTGGGTCGCTGTGCTGGCTATCTCATTAAAATATATATATATATATATATATATATATATATATATATATATATATATATATATATATATATATATATATATATATATATATATATATATATATATATATATGTGTGTGTGTGTGTGTGTGTGTGTGTTGTGTGTGTGTGTGTGTGTGTGTGTGACGTAAGAAGGCAGGGATGGTTAGGAGATAGGAGAAGTAGATGAGGAAGGAAGAAGTGCTTATGGAATAAACATGGCGTATGAGCCAGGCCACGTCTCCCATTCATCATAGCGTCACACGAGTCGACAGGATGGAGACGTGCCTGTCCCTTCATCAGTCGCTCATCATTGACGCAGTTCCCCACAAGACACCCTGACCATACATCCACTACCGATTAATCTCCAACCAGGACACAACGACCTGCACCATGACAGATTCATCAGCCGACCTTGACATCCCCAAGTACACCGGAGCAGGGGACGATGGACCCGTGCAGGACTGGTTCTACCTGTATGAGCTCCACGCTACCGCTGCATCATGGTCGGAACGGGAGATGATCATCAACTTTAGCGACTACATCTCCGGTGAGGATTTCAAATTCTAGCTCACTCACATATTTTAAAATGATGACTCATGGAAAAAGATTGAAGAAGAAATGACCATCCGATTTCAAGAATACAATGACGACTATGACAAAGACTCGCTTATAACCAACCATCCACAGGCAATCGCACTCGGTTGTCAATTTCACAAGCAATCTTCAAGCTTACGAACTCCCAGCATGAATCGACCACTGCCACAACACAAAGTGGAACATGAGTACACTGACAGGCGACCAAGCGTATTTCGGGAAAACCACAACCATGGCGTGGGCCTCCGTTTTACACGCAAGACGGCACTTCCAAAATCATCGCTTCAGCATATGACACGAGACGTTTCTCAACCACTTGATGCTCCCTATTCTTCGTCTCGCATACATGGCCCGCCACCCGGTTTTACATCACGTGGCTCCTCAGGTGCTCGTAGCGCTAATCGTCTGCCTCGTAAGAACACCGTGTTCGCAATAGGTGAACCATCGACGCATCGGGAAATTACCCAAACACGCCATGACGACTCGAAAAGGTGTTATTCATCACAAGACTTTATTTCTATGGCTCAGCAGGCTGTGCAGTCCGAACCTAATAATGCCACGTCACCTATGGGATCCCCATCCAGTGCGCACAGCTCCAAGAACCGAAACAATGCAGAAGTAAAGCATGCATCAAACCTCACACGCAGCTGTCTGCCAGAAGCGTTCATACTGGACCACCTTACCGAAGCTTTTGACGAGCATGTTAGCAATGATGGCGCATTACCAACTATGCCCGATAAGCAAGACACCATTTCACCATGCATCAGCTGTGTACAGGACGCATCAAACCTTGAAGGAAATGAATGCCCAATTCCAGAAGGGGCGCCACTACAGCCATCTCCTGAGCAGCACCAGCAAAGCAAGCAAAGCCAAGTACACAAACTCGGCAGACAACGAAAGAGACTGCAACGAGGGCATCGAAGAACGCAAAATTCAACGGAAGTGCACTCACCAATTGAAGAACATCGGAAAATAAGATCTCGAAACCAAAGACCAATTCAAGACGTCAGACACTTTCGCACAAAGAAAGGTCACCAGAGACACTCCCTGCCTCAGCTATTACACCGACTGCACCACCAAAGAAAACGCCGAAAAAGACGCGGAAGCACTGCTTGCACACCGCAAGCACTCAGGCACTTCGTCACAGTCTGTCAAAAAGCACGAAAGCAAGAAGCACTGGGATGGCACCATTCACGATGAAAAATACAACCCCGACGACATCCGAACTTCAAATGCTACAGGCACTCCCAACCTTCTCCGTTCCTCTCAAAAACTCAACCGATGTTATCACCAGTTCAGATTTCCACGGTGTGGTTAAGCCATCCAGGACGCAACAGTGAAGCTCATCCACCAGAGTCGTCATAGAAATCACCGGACGGCTCCCTCAGTCTTGAAGATTCAGTGAGATTGTGAAACTCCGTCGGGACGTGAAACTGTGAACTTGGCCATTGTTTTGTTTATTCTCTTCTTCAATTTGTTGTAGTTTGTAACCGGTGCCATGTTTCGGAGGGAGGGGGAATCCTGTGATGTAAGAAGGCAGGGATGGTTAGGAGAAGTAGATGAGGAAGAAGTGCTTATGGAATAAACATGGCGTATGAGCCAGACCACGTCTCCCATTCATCATAGCCTCACACACACGCACACACACACGCACACACACACACACACGCACGCACACACGCACACACACGCACGCACATGTATATATATATTGTGATGACGTTTATTCGAGCCGAGAAGTCGCAACGAGGTCGCAACGGAAAGTGGGCGTACGGCCAGTCTGGCAAAGGCGGCACAAACTCTCGCGCAAGCAGAGCACGGGCTTTTTGTTGTCTTCCGAAGGCGCATACGCGTTGGTGCGTATGCTCCACTACAATACCCCCGGGGTGAAGGGTAGCCATCCTGGCGACTCAGGGAGTAGGCACAATGAGGGGGTCGTAGTAGGGCTTGAGACGGTCGACGTGTACGGTCTCGCGTCCTCGACGGCGCAAATCTGGTGATTGTGTTAACGGCTCGATGATGTAATTCACCGGGGAGGTCGCGTCAATGACACGGTACGGACCATGGTACCGGGTCAGAAGTTTAGAAGACAAGCCAGGAACGTGCGGGGGCACCCAAAGCCACACAAGGGAGCCAGCACGAAATGTAGGAGCTATGCGGTGAGCGTCGTCGTGTCGAGTCTTTTGTAGACTTTGAGCCTCACTTGTCAGAGACCGAGCCAACTGACGGCAGTCTTCAGCGTATCTGGCGACTTCCGAAAGCGGGGAGCACTCGGATGCATCAGGGCGGTACGGTAGTATAGTGTCGAGTGGGTGGGAAGGTTCGCGGCCGTACAATAGAAAGAACGGGGAAAAACCGGTAGTCGCTTGCGTCGCGGTGTTATAAGCGAAGGTAACAAAGGGCAATACAGCGTCCCAGTTAGTGTGGTTGGAGGAGGTGTACATCCTCAGCATGTCGCCAAGTGTGCGGTTGAACCGCTCAGTAAGACCATTTGTCTGTGGATGGTATGCGGTAGATTTACGGTGGATAATGTTGCATTCAGCGAGGATAGCTTGGATGACCTCCGACAGGAACACTCGACCCCTATCACTGAGTAATTCCCGCGGAGCACCATGGCGTAGAATGAAGCTGTGGAGAATGAAGAGTGCAACTTCGTGGGCGGTCGCTGCCGGTAGAGCTGCAGTATCAGCGTAGCGTGTCAGATGGTCGACTCCGACAATAATCCACCGGTTTCCAGAGCTACTATATGGGAGGGGGCCATAGAGGTCTATACCCACGCGGTCGAATGGGCGAGCCGGGCACGGGAGCGGCTGTAACATGCCAGTAAGGTGCCGCGGAGGTGTTTTGTTCTGTTGGCAAGTGGTGCAAGACTGAACGTATTTGTGCACAAAACGATACATTCCTCGCCAGTAATAGCGTTGGCGCAGCCTTTCGTAGGTTTTCAGGACACCTGCGTGAGTACTTTGGGGATCTGCATGGAAATTCATGCAGATGTCAGAGCGCATATGAGTTGGGACAGCAAGGAGCCACTTCCGACCACCAGGCGTGTAGTTGCGGCGGTACAGAATGTTGTCACGTAAGGCAAAGTGGGCTGCTTGCCGGCGCAGCGCTCTCGTAGAAGGGACAGAAGACGGATCGGTAAGGTAGTCGACTAACAAGGCAAGGTAAGGGTCTTTACGCTGCTCCGAAAGCATGTCAGTGCTGTCGAGTGGTGACAAGGTGGTAAAAGGGAGTGACAGAGAAGCCACATCTGGTGTTAATGGCGATCGGGAAAGTGCATCGGCGTCCGCATGCTTGCGACCGGAACGATATACGATACGGATGTCGTATTCCTGCAATCGAAGTGCCCAACGGCCCAGACGTCCGGACGGGTCTTTCAAGGAGGACAGCCAACATAGAGCGTGGTGGTCTGTGACCACGTCGAAAGGACGGCCGTAAAGGTACGGGCGAAACTTCGTAAGCGCCCAGATTATGGCCAAACACTCTTTCTCTGTCACGGAGTAATTCAATTCAGCCTTCTTAAGAGCGCGACTTGCATAAGCGACTACGTATTCGGTTAGGGTGCCTTTCCGTTGTGCCAAAACTGCGCCAAGACCAACGCCGCTTGCATCAGTGTGAACTTCTGTGGCAGCAGTGGGGTCGTAGTGGCGAAGAATAGGTGGCGAGGTCAGCAGGCGGCGCAGCTGGTGAAATGCGTCGTCACATGCAGGTGACCATGCAGATATACCTTTGCTGTTGGAAAGCAGACTAGTCAGAGGTGCAATGATGGACGCGAAGTTGCGCACGAAGCGACGAAAG
The DNA here is from genome assembly GCA_013436015.1 of Rhipicephalus annulatus. Lineage (NCBI taxonomy): Eukaryota > Metazoa > Arthropoda > Arachnida > Ixodida > Ixodidae > Rhipicephalus > Rhipicephalus annulatus. The sequence continues at coordinate 377,141 of WOVY01001060.1, read as the reverse complement.
TAAGAGCAAAGACCAACGAAACTTCTTAGGGCTTTCAGTGATGTGGGCATTGGAAAGTCAGCGACAGCTCGAAGCTTATCGGGGTCCGGAAGAACACCGTCTCTTGTGATGACGTGTCCCAAGATTGTTAGTTTTCGGGCTGCGAAGTGGCACTTCTTGGTGTTAAGTTGTAGGCCTGCAGAAGCTAGACACGTCAGAATCTCGTGGAGACGACGAAGATGTGTCGGGAAATCAGCTGAAAAGACTACGATGTCATCTAGGTAACACAAGCAAGTTTTCCACTTGTGGGCCCGCAATATGGTATCTATCATGCGTTCAAACGTCGCAGGCGCGTTGCAGAGCCCAAATGGCATGACTTTGAACTCATACAGGCCATCCGGCGTTACAAAGGCTGTTTTAGGGCGATCACATTCAGCCATTGGCACCTGCCAATACCCTGAACGCAGATCCAAGGATGTGAAGTACTCGGCGCCTTGTAAACAGTCAAGAGCATCGTCTATTCGTGGTAGCGGGTAGACGTCTTTCTTTGTAATCTCGTTTAAGCGGCGATAGTCCACGCAAAATCGAACGGTGCCATCTTTTTTCTTTACCAGAACCACGGGTGACGACCAAGCGCTTTGAGAAGGCTGTATGACTCCACGTTTAAGCATGTCATCTACTTGCTCCGTAATGACGCGGCGCTCTTCGGCAGAAACGCGGTAAGGACGCTGTCGCAGAGGTTAATGTGAGCCGGTGTCAATAGTATGAGTGACAGTCGTGGTGCGGCCCAAAGCAGGTTTCTGAAAGTCGAAAGAAGAGCGAAACTTGTTAAGGAGAGCAACAAATTGGCTGCGATGCGAAGGGGGAAGGTCTGCGTCAATAGCATTGTCGAAGGCTGGTGAGCTTGATGGCTCAGACGCCTGAGTGATTGCGGCAATCTGACATGGCGTTTCGTCGGGAAGAATAATATCATTGATATGGTCGACAGGTTGCACATATCCTAACGTTTCACCACGAAGCAAGCCAATGGGGTAGTTGCAGTGGTTGGTAACCAGCATTACGGTTAAACCAGACGCAATCGTAAGAACGGCAAATGGGAGCACGATGCCCTTGCGTTGAGTAAAAACAGGGGATGGCGTAAACACCACCGTGGCGTCAGGTTGCGCCACACATGAAAGGCTAATAGGGACTGAAGCTTCCGGAGGCAAGGTGATGTCGTCGTCAGCGATGAGTTTGCAGAGCAGTGGTGAATGGTCGGGTGGTGGAAATTCACAACTTGGCACTAGGGACACTTCCGCACGGCAACAATCGATGATATCTTCATGTCCTGATAAGAAATCCCAACCCAGGATGAGGTCATGAGAGCAAGATTGTAGTACAAAAAATTGGACGATGTACCAAACGTCTTGGATGACGACGCGCGCCGTACACACAGACGAGGGCTGAATGCGTTGCGCGCTAGCCGTGGACAGCACGATGCCACAGAGAGATGTGGTCACTTTCTTCAGTTTGCGACAAAATTTTGCGTTCATCACAGAAACGGCGGCCCCAGTATCAATTAACGCTTGTGTGGCGACTCCCTCAACATTAACGTCAACAACATTTCGCGGCGAAAATGGAGGCCTTGATAATTGCGCAGAAGTTGCAGTTCTTGCCTCTGGAACTGCACTGATTAGTTTCCCTCCTCAGGAGGTGGTCTACGACGCATAGGAGATGGCGATCGGCGACGAGGAGATGGGAAACGAGAAGTCGATGGGCGACGATCTGAGTCAGAGTGCCTCTGTTCGTATGCAGACGTGGTGGCCTGCTGCGACGCATAGGTAGGAGTTCCAAAGGAGGCGTACGCAGGTGTGGGACGGCGGCGGCAGTAGGGTGCAATGTGGCCAGCGATGCCACACGCGAAGCAGATAGGACGGTTGTCATGGGTGCGCCACTCATTAGATGGACGGAAAAAGCGAGGTGAGGGCCTGTAAACCGGAGGCGCTGCCGGAGGAGGTGGAGCCGATAAGGATACTGGATGCGGTGGGGGTCGCGCAACCACAGCTGCGTAGCTGAGAGGTGAAGATGGTGCAGGTGGTGCGTAGCTGACAGCTGAGAGATTAGATGCAGCTGAAGTGCATGCGTAAGGGGCCTGCACTGTAGGTAGGACATCGCAAATTTCAGTGCGTATGGCCTGCTGCAGTGTCGAAGGCAGACTTGCGGTGGGCGCGTCGCTATGCGGCAGCAGGGAAAGCTGTCGGGCGACTTCCTCCCTGATGAAGTCTTTGATCTGGTTGGACAGACTTTCTTGGCGAACGTTGACATTTGCGAGTGCGACAGCCGAGATCGAATCTGGTGGTGAGACACTCTGTCGGGCGATGGAACGCTGACGGCGTAATTCATCGAAGCTCTGGCACAGGCTTACGAGGATCGCCACCGAGGTCGGGCTTTTCGCTAGCAACATCTGGAATGCGCCACCCTCAATACCCTTGAGAATCTGCCGAATTTTCTCTTCTTCGGGCATAGATGGGTTAACACGCCTGCAGAGGTCGAGCACATCCTCAATGTAACTCGTAAACGTTTCGCCAGGCTGCTGGGCTCTGTGGCGCAGACGCTGGTCAGCGCGGAGCTTGCGGACCTCTGGTCGGCCGAACGCTTCTGTTACGAGGGTCTTAAAGGAGGACCAGTTGGCGATGGCGGTTTCGCGGTTGGTAAACCAAAGCTTAGCTACGTCTGCCAAGTAAAAGATAACGTAAGCGAGTTTAGAGTCGTCGTCCCACTTGTTGCTGACGCTTACGCGTTCGTACAAGGACAGCCAGTCTTCGACGTCTTGCTCACCACTTCCGCTGAAGATTGGTGGGTCCCGCTGGCGAGTAGCGCCGGGGCAGGTAGACGGGGCAGCCGATGGTGCTGGCTGGGCTGGGACGGGCTGGTTGGCGACTGCGTCAGTCATGTTTCGCGGTAGTCTTTCAGGCAACTTGCGAGAGCGGAGCTCCAGGTCTTCTTGGGGATCTCAGCAGCCTCCACCAAATGTGATGACGTTTATTCGAGCCGAGAAGTCGCAACGAGGTCGCAACGGAAAGTGGGCGTACGGCCAGTCTGGCAAAGGCGGCACAAACTCTCGCGCAAGCAGAGCACGGGCTTTTTGTTGTCTTCCGAAGGCGCATACGCGTTGGTGCGTATGCTCCACTACAATATATCACGTCATCACGTCGCAAAATAAGGCGTTCCTCGACAAAATGATATCCAGCGACCTCTTACCTTCCCAAATTGCGGCGCTCCGGGGTGTTCTGTTTTCTTACCTGGATATCTTTGACGTCGACGACCGTCCCCTGGGCCGCACAAGTGCCGTAACCCACCGCATCGACACCGGCGACGCCAGTCCACTTCACAAACGCCCTTATCGCGTGTCACATGCTGAGCGCCAAGTTATACAGACGGAGGTCGAGAAAATGTTGAGTAAAGACGTCATTGAGCCTTCATCGAGTCCTTGGGCCTCCCCTGTGGTCTTAGTTAAAAAGAAGGACAACACCTGGCGCTTTTGCGTCGACTATCGCCACCTGAATCGGATCACTAAGAAGGACGTTTATCCTTTACCCCGAATCGATGATGCGCTCGACTGCCTCCACGGCGCCAACTATTTCTCGACCCTTGACCTTCGATCCGGATACTGGCAAATTTCGGTCGACGACCGCGACCGCGAGAAGACAGCATTCATCACACCCGACGGCCTTTACCAATTCAAGGTCATGCCTTTTGGGTTGTGCAATGCCCCGGCTACGTTTGAACGTATGATGGACTCTCTTCTTCGCGGTTTCAAATGGTCGACCTGCCTTTGCTATCTGGATGATGTAATAGTTTTCAAGCCCTCCTTCGATAGCCACCTGTCTCGTCTCTCGGCAATTCTTGATGTTTTTCGTTGCGCTGGTCTCCAACTGAATTCGTCGAAATGTTCATTTGGACGTCGGCAGATTAAAGTACTCGGCCACCTTGTTGACGCCACTGGTGTTCAACCCGACCCTGACAAAGTCCGTGCAGTCCGAGAATTCCCGGTTCCGCGTTCCACACAAGAAGTTCGCAGTTTTATTGGGCTCTGCTCATACTTCCGCCGCTTTGTCTTCAGCTTCGCGGATATTGCTAGGCCCCTCACGGATCTCCTCAAAAAGAATGTGGCCTTCTCTTGGGGAAGGGACCAAGAACATTCCTTCGCGTCGCTAATTACCGCCCTCACCTCACCACCTGTGTTGGCTCATTTCGATCCAACGGCTCGAACAGAGCTTCGCACCGATGCAAGCGGCCATGGCATTGGTGCTATACTCGCTCAGATACAGAATGGCACCAACCGTGTGATAGCCTACGCTAGCCGTCTTTTATCGCAAGCGGAACAAAATTATTCTATAACTGAGCGGGAATGCTTAGTCCTCGTTTGGGCTATCGCGAAATTCCGTCCGTACTTATACGGACGTCCGTTCGCAGTCATCACGGACCATCATGCGCTTTGCTGGCTGTCAACGCTTAAGGACCCTACAGGGAGACTCGGCCGATGGGCTCTTCGATTACAGGAGTACACGTTCTCGGTTGTTTACAAATCTGGAAAGCTGCACAGCGATGCTGACTGCTTATCCCGGCACCCCGTTGATCCACCTAGCTCCACTGATTTGGAATCCGATGCCTGCGTTTTAGCCATCACTGACTTTTTGAACGTGGCTGACGAACAGCGCCGAGATCCATCGTTGCTCACCATCATTGACCGCCTTCAATCGCGTTATGCTGACCCTTCTCTTAGCAGATACCTGCTTCAAGACAACATTTTGTACCGCCGCAACTTACACCCCGACGGCGCGGAACTTTTGCTCGTCGTACCGCATCACCTGCGGAAGGATGTCCTGCGACAATTCCACGACGCTCCAACTTCTGGACATCTAGGAGTCTCCAGAACTTACGACCGCATTCGACGACGAGTATTCTGGAAGGGTCTGTACCGCTCTGTTCGCCGTTACGTCACATCTTGTGACCTCTGCCAGCGCCGAAAGAAGCCTACGACTCCCCCTGCCGGTCTTCTTCAACCTATTGAAGTTCCAGCCGAGCCATTTTATCGAGTGGGGTTGGACTTGCTAGGTCCCTTTCCTACTTCTACAACTGGAAATAAATGGATTGCAGTGGCCACAGATTATGCCACTCGGTATGCAATCACTCGAGCGCTACCAACCAGCTGCGCAACCGACGTTGCCGACTTCTTGCTGTACGACATTATTCTCCAGCATGGCGCTCCGACTCACCTGCTCACAGACCGTGGTCGCTACTTTCTATCTCGTGTGGTTGATGACCTACTCCGATCTTGTGCTACCCGTCACAACTTCACCACATCTTACCACCCTCAGACTAACGGCCTTACGGAGCGCCTAAACCGCACATTGACGGACATGCTTTCCATGTACGTATCTACCGACCACACTGATTGGGACAGAGCTCTTCCGTTCGTAACCTTCGCCTATAACTCGTCGCGTCATGAAACAGCGGGCTACTCCCCTTTTTATCTACTCTTCGGACGTCATCCCTTACTGCCCTTCGATACACTGCTTTCATCAGACCACCCATCTTCCACTTCGTACGCTCAGGATGCGATCACCCGGGCCCTCACGGCACGCGCGGTAGCGCGCGCTCGGTTATCGTCGTCGCAGACAGCACAGAAGTCCCTTTACGACCGTCGACATAGAGACGCCGTTTTTTCTGCGGGATCTCTTGTTCTCTTGTGGCTCCCATCTCGACGTGTTGGCCTCTGCGAAAAACTACTATCGCGATACGCCGGGCCCTACCGAGTCATTCGTCAGGTCACACCTGTGACCTACGAGATTTCCGCTACCACAAACTCATCAGCTGCTGCACCAAGAACGGAAGTAGTCCACGTTTCTCGTCTCAAGCCCTACAACACTGACTCGCTCATTTAACAGGCACCGAGACGGTGCCTTACGGGCCGGGGTGATGATACGTGTATGAAACTGTCACCCCGACACAGCTGAATTGGCACCCAAATGAAGAAGACGACAACGTGGTTGTAGTGGGTTGGACTCTCCAGCTTCTCCCGTTGGCCTGCATGACTGTGCATGCGCTCTTTAAGCCGTTAGCAAGACCAGCTCTCGGTGAATAAATCTTCCCCGTAACAATATATATATATATATAACCTAATTTTGATGATATTCACAGATCTTGATGATCTGTAAATATCATCAAAATTAGGTTGTTTTTAATCATATGGTCGTTTTGGGACGTTAAAGCCCACATATCTAAATTAAACTGTTTTCCTTACTTCCTTATATATGTCACAGTGTGTACCCAGCAAGTGTACTTGCAGCAGCTGCCCAAAGAGTGCTGATTAGAGAGGTTTCCGTAAGGCCGCTCTTCCAGCTATCCCTGTGACAGTGCAGCGGGTTCAGCGCAGTCCTGGCGTCTTAAATGCGAAGCATTTTTTAGCAAACTTCGGCGACTTTGAGTGCATGTATCTATATTTGTATATAACCGTCTACGACTTTTAGCTCTCCTGGCCATTTGGATAATGGTATCGATACCAAAAATGGTGTGGCATAACATGACTGTATGGCGAGCGTGACTAGTCATAACATGAAAATCAAAACATGTATGTCATGATCTACATTTCATGGTCTTGCTGCTCTTGCGGTGTTTTAGTTCACATGACATATTGCAAATCTGGTATGGTATGGCATGACGAACATATCACAGACCCAAACGTATAAATCATGACATGAATGTCATGTAAGTCATGATTACAGGTCATACGCTCATGTGCGCTCGTGGTAGTTTCGATAGCTTCACATATACCGAATTTGATATGACGTGACGTGAATAGATGACGAAGGTATATCACACGATAATCATGACATGCGTATCATGTCACAACGCGACTACATACCACGCTCATGATGAGCCCACGGCCGTTTCGCTAGCTTGATATATACCAAATTTGGTATTACATGACGCGAACGGACGACGAAAGTAAATGACACATCCAAACATGATGGTCATGACATGCGTGTCATGTAAAACATGTTTGGGTCCAAGTGGGGATAGACCCCTGGTCATTTGCGTGGCAAGCGGCCACAACTCTGCAGCATGCTTCTGTAAAGCATGACTACATGTTACGCTCATAGGCCGCTCGCGGCCGTTTCGCTAGCTCCATATATACGAAAATTGGTATCACGCGGCGTGAATGGACGACGAAGGTAAATGACACGTCCAAACGTGACAATTATGACATGTGTGTCATGTAAAACATGACTACATGCTACGCTCATTGTGCGATCGCTGCCATTTTAAGCACTTTCTTAAATTAAACACTTTCTAACTTTATATTCGTTAATTATCCATTTTATGTTCATTCCAGATGCCCTCAATATTTTTTCCGATGGAGGCGGAAATGTTGTAGGCCCGTGTGCTCAGATTTGGGTGCACGTTAAAGAACCCCAGGTGGTCTAAATTTCCGGAGCCTACGGCGTCTCTCATAATCATATAGTGGTTTTGGGACGTTAAACCCCACATATCAATCAAATCCCTCAATATTTAAAAAAATACCATGTCACATGCCCAATCAGGTGCCTACCGCGACATGATTTTATGATTGTTGTACTTTCTAACGTTCCGCTTACAAACGATATGCTTCCTTGCGACTGTTAAAAGGAGAACGATAAGTACAGATGCAGTGGTTATCGCTTGGTGTTGCCGCCAACAAAACGTGCATCACCGGATACGGTCATCACCACCGTCGCCACCCTGCCGAGGCAGCACATCCGGCCGAATATTGTGGTCTCCTCGCACAGAACGTTTGAGAGTGCTGCAATATATACGATGCGCAAGCGGGCATTTGACGTGGCATTATTTTTTTAACACGATAACGTTTTAAGCCGAGGCCCATAACACCTCCATTGACGTATTTCCGTCACAAATACGCCTTAATATTGAGGGCAAAAAAAAAAATCTTGGTGTATATACGAAGTGAGTGATGATGATTGAGTGAAGCAGTGGGATCGTTCAGTGTTACTGTAAATCACTCGTGACCTTGACATTTATTTATTCCACAAGTCGTTTTTCAGCAAGTTGTCCTTGTGCTATGGCGTGGCGTTATAAGTCGTATATAGGACGGGGTGGTTGCGCACCAATTCAACGAGAATGGCCGCCATTCTTTCAAATTCCTCGGCTAGCGCCTCCTGTTGGTTCGCGGCAAGCCGTCCGGCGGCAGACGCTGCGAAAATCGGTCCGAGAGCGATCGGCGTGGAGAGGGCCCTTTCGGCGGATCTCGCCAACAGCGAATCGGATTCGGCACGCTTTCGACAGCCGAAATGCTCAGCGTGAGCGTTACTGTTTGCAGCGTGCATTGTCACTCGTGCATGCGGCTTCATATTCGCAAAAAGCTTGATTACAAATGTTTCACGGCGTTTTCCACGTTAGCATTCCGTGATTTACGCAAAATTACTGCCTGCAACTCGGGAACAGAAAAAAAAAAAGCAAGGTTGCTTTATTTACGAGTAAAATAAAAAAAGCTGATCGCGCCCGTGTCGGATGGATACCCTGCATGCGTTGCATCTGCGTGTGTATATAATATCGGCGAAACGTGGCCGGAAGGCTCGCGTTTCGCTGAACTCGTGGGCGTTTTCGCGCTGATGACCTTACATGCACGTGCTTACCGAGGCAAGTTGCATTGCGAAAAACTTGGGAAGCACTGTCCGATCGCGAGTATTTTCGCCTGAATGAAACAAAGTTCCATGAAAGTGACATACTGGGAGCAACGAGGTATGTATCATTGGCACTGGTTCTCTCGGTAAGTCTACTGACACCATCGTTGTCGAAAGCGATTTCTCGCAAGTCACTTTTTGCGCTATCTGATCTTTAGTCACAACCTAAGGATAAATGTGAACTACTCTCAGCAGTCGCTGTTCTACGCAGATAATATTGGCACAGATTCCCTATCCAATTGCATTTCCTCTCTTACATGATGTAAAGCGTCCTTTCCATATTTCAGATAAGGAGGGGCGTCGCCATTTTTTTTTTTTTTGCGGTGCGGGGAGGTTTCAGCGGCATCTCATCTATGTTCGTGCATGAGTTTGTATGTACGTGTATACGCAAGCAAAATTGAAATTTTTCGCGGGGGAGAAGGGTTGGCTACACACCTGCTGGTAGGTAATTCTCCCACATATGTACGAGCTCGCGGCGCTAGTTATCTGTCGAATACTTGCTTTTAAATTGTTCAGTGAAGTTCAAACATCATCGCCCAAGCACTCCGTACAGATGGTTAACCAGCGAAGCTGAAAAGTGTGGCCCCATGCGATAGCTGACGTCGCAGCCAAACCGAAAGTGCAATTTGAAAAACTCCCGCCGAAAGCTGGCGTTGGTCGCGGCGAACGTGCTTCCGCCGTTCGCCACGTTGATGCTGCTTTACCTGCAACACCACTTCCTCGGCTCGCCGTTGTCGCTCGCATTCAGCTCGGAAGGCTGCCGGATTCGCAGTGCACAGTTGATACGCACGCTTTCGTAACTGGTGTCCGGGGCCTGTTCTTGTGTCCGGACTACCTTGCATGAGCCCGGCGAACATTAATTCTCTCACGTAACAGTTGTCGGTGTTGTTCTTGGAAAGTTGTCTGCTGTTTCGGCGTTTCTAATATCCGTGCCCTCCTCACGTGAAAGTTGTAAGTTGAAACTATGGCGACAAGGCTGCGAAGTGATGAAAGATGTTGCAGACGCCGATCCCAATGGCACGTGCGCTTTGGTGCGACGTATAGATAATGACGTAACTGACGGAGCAGCCAATGAATACCGTTATCGTTTTTCGTTGCCAGTGTTTTTTAGTTTCATCTAGCTATATACAGATTTCGTTGTAAAGAAATTCTGGCGTGGAAGCTGCCGCAATGCCCTGGCTGGTTAAAGTGAAGCTACGCTGCCCGCAATTCGCTTTCCCCAACCCTTATCCCAATTCGCCTTGGAACATATTTTTTCATGCCGATACTCGCTTAGAGTTCAAATGATATTGCTTTATTAAATATCGGTCAATTACAAAATGAAAGGTCATGATTTCCAATTAAATAAAGTAATGCTTCGAGATGAGTAACCATGACTTGATCCTTGAGGTTTCTTCATAAAAGAAAGGGGGAAGAACCTGTAGTAGAAATACACGAGTTGAGCAGCAGCACTGATCACCACAGGCACGTCAGTATGTACTGCACTTTCTGCGGAAACAAATTCAGCCCTATGTATACAGTCAATTCATGCCACAACAAAATCGACGGGACACGCGAAAGAATTCATTGTCGCGGAATTTCGTGGTAACGAAATTTGATCTACAGACTACAAAATTTGCTAAGATCTGATGATTGTGACTAATCCTTTCGTTCCAGCAACTGCGTGCATTGTGCTCTCGATAAGGGCCGTTTCACGCGCTTCCCGCACAGCCGCAACGCACGTGCTGGGACCCCTACGCACGCAAACGGGGGACAATTAAGCCAATTGGCGACGCCCTTTCACCCTCCGCAGCGTAGCTGGCCGCACACTGAGTGAACGAATTTTCGCGCGTATAACACGATCAAGGTATGCATGCTAAAGTCGGCGTGCAGATTATACGAAAATTTTGGTGCCCAAGCTGGCATCGCAGCACGCCTTTACTGTTATGCAAAGAAGACGACCTTGCGTCAATGCACTGGTACTTTTTTTTTTTATCCCGCGGTTATATGCAAAGGCGGGTTACACACAAAAAAAAAATGTGATATTCAGACGACCCTTAGAGCGTGCCGGGAGCGCAGAGCCGCGAACGAGCCTGCCAAAGCTTAGCTAGAGGCCAACTGAAAACTAGTACTGAAAGTACCTCCGACTAAGTGCGCGCTGGTCACGTGTGCACCTTAATAACGCCTGTGGTTGTCATTCACGATCGTAGGGCTAGTGATGGCGTACGGTAATTTTGTTTTGAACGTGACGTCATAAATATGGCCGAAGCGATTTGGCCGTGGCCTGTACGTGCATCAAGTCCGCCGGCAGCGTCATGGTGGATGGGGCCATCTGTCGCTGAGCATCTCAATAGCGATAAATTTACCGCAATGTGCATGTAATGGCAGAAAGCATGTCTATGATGAAGATACGCGTGTTGCGATGCTGATACGCGCTCTGGATGCCACGACTCACGAGCCAACGAGAGATGACCGACATGGTAGCGGAATTCCGAGGCAATTATAAGCAAGCTCTTTTTCCATATGCTGTAGTACTCGTAAAAACTTCGTTGTTGGGGAAGTATCCAGGAAAAAGTATTCGTTGTGACGAGAGTATGTTCACGTTGAATCCTATGGGCGCCTGACTGGGAATCGAAAATAATTCGTTGTGGCGGAAATTTCGCTGTAGCGAACTTCGTTATAGCGGAATGGGACAGAATGAATACGTTCAGTGATCTAATACCGAAACAATTACAAAATTTTCAGTTGCTCTGGGTACCAGGCCACCGCAGATTTTGTTTGGAGGAAATGGAGGACTCCGCAGGTATCCCCGAGTGGACCCCTCACTCCGTTATACCAGATACGGCTTACGCGATAGCACTATCGGAAATGATTTGTTTGCAGAGTGAAACAGGTAAATTATCATTGGATAAATTTAAGAATTTCGCGCATCAAGGACATTGCTGGAATAAACAGTGATGTGTATCTTGCAGTTTGAAGTTTATTACGCCAGATTACGCTGTAGAATTACGCAGCCAAATTATTTCTTAAATAAAGCTGGACTCAAGGTGTCCCCGTTGTGCATGTTTTGCTACGAAATTGGACAATGAAATATTTCTTTTTCTTTTTATTCTGTTGTCGCTATTCTCATTAGTCGAAGAGAGTCTTAGACTCCTCATTTCAAAAGTTAGGATCAGCAGAAAATGTTCCAGAAATTTTATAATTTGGAGGGTTCATTAGGTTACTTCAGCAACTTGTATGTCTGCTCTACTGTGACCGAATACATCAAAGCAACAAATATATGACCATGTCAGTCAATTTTTATCTATTCATATTCTAGGTTTGAAATCTGTCATTATTTCTGTCACGAAGTTTAGATGGTCTGACCCATAGTGTTTCATACAATCATCATCATCATCATCATCAGCCTTTCTACGTCCACTGCAGGACAAAGGCCTCTCCCATGTTCCGCCAGTTAACCCGGTCCTGTGCTTGCTGTTGCAAATTTATACCCGCAAACTTCTTAATCTCATCTGCCCACCTAACCTTCTGTCTCCCCCTACCCCGCTTCCCTTCTCTGGGAATCCAGTTGGTGACCCTTAATGACCAGCGGTTATCCTGTCTACGTGCTACAATAATTGTATGAAACTCTATGATCTGACCACTTGCTCAGTAAGCATTTTCATTCATTCAATGTTTTATTTTTAAGCTAAATTCCCAGTTTGGTTTTAGTTTCACAGATCTTTACTTTGGGCATCCTGCCACCCGGTCCTGAGTCCATCCCCCTTTATTGGTGAGCGCCATCCATACGAGTTTCCATCATCATCTTCTTCAGTATCTGAACAAAAAAAAAAGAACGTTCCTCCTCCATGGTGCCTCATAAATATTGTCGGGCGTGCATAGAAGAACATTCCCTATTTGTCGCTGAACGCCTATGTATTTTTCTCAAGAGGTTTGTAGTATATAACCCTCTTGCTTTCTTATTGCCGCCATCTTTTGGGGAAACGCGTCTTCACTTTTGAGGCGTAGTTATCACTCCAGCAGTTGCGCATGTTGCACCAGCGCCAGCAGCGCCTCCTCTTTTTGCGCCGTGCGCGAGGATGTGGTCTGTGTTGTTTTGTTTGTGGCTTGCGGCGCTCCCTTCCTTTCAATGCGGTGACGACACTTCGTTCTCGCACCTTGCTAGTCTGCATTGCCCTCACCCGCTGTCTGCAAATGTCAAGCGTACTCGGCTGCCTCACGTTCCAGTGCCGCATCAAGTGTATTATTCCGCAAGTGTCCTTAGCGGCGAAAGTCAAGTAATGACAGCGCTGCTATGAAAACTGGTCGTGGTGTGATGCGCGATGACGACCCTCTTTGTTGCTGCGAGTACATCTCCAAAGTAGGCGAGCGATCGCACATTCTGGCATGTCTCTGCGACTGCGAGGCCTTGGATATCGCATTTGACAGGCGAGTGCCGGTAATGCAATATTGTTCGGCCTTATCGATGACTGTGATATCCCGTGGGATTTATCGCATTCCCGTCGCTCGCACCCGTCCACTCAAAGAGGTGATTTGGTTGTAAAGTAACTGGCAGTTGGTTCTTAAGAGGAAACGTGTTCTTGCCTTTGTTATTGTTAGCCGGTGTTTCTCTCCTCTCTTTTTTTTTTTTTTTCGTCTTTCCTCGAGTTCTCGGAGGGCTGGTGTTGGCGCTAAGCGGAAACATTCGAATGCGCTGAACGTGATGTGGGCGTCAATAAAATTTTCCTAATCGTTTTCGACGCTGCGTAGTGTCGTGATCGCGGTCTCATCTACCTCTTATTCTCGCTTGTCGCAGGCTCCTTACGTGCCGTCGGGTGCCCGCGCCTCACTGGTCGCTCGTCAAAGACACGGTGATGGACCGGATTCGGGTGCCTTGGCTCGGCGGGGCCAAGCGCCTGGAGACTGATGTCATCTCGCCAATCGTCATCCTACCGTCAGTACTTTTACTGGCCTGCCATAGCTGGACAATGCTCATGATCACCTTTTCGGCGCTGCCGTTTGCTCTGTTCTTCATACACCGGCGCTGTTCCAGAACGAGAACAAGGTGCGTAGCTTTTGTGGTGCGGTAGAGCGCACGGTTCATGAAATGTTGCCTCCTTATGGCACGCTTTCCCGCCTTGTGGCAGGTTAATTTGTGAGACTAAGCGCCGCATGAAACTGATCATGGGAAATGAATTTAATGTTCGGCGATAAGATCTTGACAAATGCATGCCTCCTTGGACAAAAAAAAAAAAAAAAGCCAGCAACGTACATTTGTACATTAGTGTAATTAAATGTTACACGTCGTATCAGGTCGCTTTTAAAAATTGAGTGCCGGTGTCGTGCGTGAACTTTGATGAAATCGCAATTTGAGTACATGCAGCAATGAGGTACTGCGCCTAATACTATGGACATGTCACCGTAATGTTTGCTTAACCCCCCCCCCCCCCATGCTGTGGCAGCTAGTTCAGCCCCACCACAAATCAATCGCTACCGCTGCTACAAAAAAAAAAAAAGTTCATGCAGCTTTTTTCAAATGATGTATTCAAAGAAATTGGTTGAGAACAAATAATAAAAAATTGAGCTGTTTTTTTTTTAATGTGCTGGCTGCATAACACAGTAAAACTTGCTTGATTTTATTCACTTGTTTCTTTTTAATTTGTCTACTTTGTTGGGTTTTGTTTCCCTGGTTATTGATCTTAGCTGTGAAGAAATCTGGTGGTAAGGGGTGCACCTAAAACTAGCAAACGTGTCTCCCATTAATACAACCTTGTCATGACAAACTATTAGTCAAACTGCTCAAGTGAACCAGCAGCTTGAATACATCTATAAAAACTGACCTTTAGCTACATGAAATAGCTCGCATTATGTTCCTGATTAGTGCACATATGATGCTACAGCACCGCAGTTCATCGCAAAACCTGCTCATCATTTCTATAGTAAATACCAAGCCCTTCCATCAGTCTATATCACCTTTGTCTGGGGCAGTTGTGTAATAGTTTTTCGCGGGCTAACAGTGTGCAAAGTATCATGAAATGAAGCCTGTTTACAAGATCCTGAACATTTAGGTTGTGCAAGCTACAGTCATGCTTCCAACATACAAGTCATAGGCATCGCTTATAGAAGTATAGAGCTTCCTATAGCAGCAGTGGTGTGGGCTCTTGAACTGTTTGAATTTAGCAAATCAGTGTAGGACATAACAGGTTTGGTGTGAACTTGTTCAGATCATTGCATAGTGGTCGCTAGAGAGCCATTACTTCTGGTTTTTACATACCAGGAAACCTTCAGGGCCATTATACCTTTTTTAGGGGTTTGTGCTATGAGGTGTACTTTATTAAGGCCCAAGGTTGTGCAAGTGGGAAGCAACCAATGCACATTGATGGTGGCTTGAGGCCTGTGTGTAAGTTTGTGTCATGGCCTTCATGGTTGTAAGGTGGCCTGCTTAACAGCCATACAGAGCGTAACAATCTTTACAAACCCATTGTTACATGCGCATCATAATTGCAGAGTGGCCTACTTAAGGACTATATATAGCATAAAATAATCTTTATGACACCTTTGTTCCAAGCACTGTTGGGAAATGAGAAGAAAGAGTAACAGCCCGGTGTACCTATAATTACACAAACTATTGCTGTGCTCTGTTTCTCAATCATCTGTCTGTATGCATTGATGGGTACTTAATCTTACCAAATCTTTATTTTTCTTACAGTCCAAGTGCAGGGTTTAATTGCATAGAAAGCAGCCTAGGTGATGACAAATCTGTAACTTCTGTACGCATGGGGCTGGCTTTACTGCCATGAAACATGGAAAGGGTGGCAACATTGTGGATCACGCCCACTGTTGTCATTGTTCTTTTCTGCATGCTACCAGATTATGGGTTATGTTCGAAATGAAAGGGAGTGTATTAGGGAGTGTATTAGGGAGTGTAATCAAGGGAGTGTATTAGGACCATTGTTGTTCTTGATATACATTAATGATATCGTTACAGTCATTGATCCTAGCATTGAAATTAGATTGTTTGCAGATGACTGCGTGTTGTTCCATGAAATCACTTCACCTAACGATCAGCACCACCTTAACACTGCTCTTGCTAACATTTCCGAATGGTGTAACACATGGGACATGAAACTTAATATTGGTAAGACAGTATATCTTCGTTTCTCTCGCAGAAAAGCTCCACTTTCCTTTGAATACAGGCTAGGCTCATTACCATTGCATGAGGATACGGCATACAAGTACTTAGGTGTAACTCTTACTAATACTTTGTCGTGGAATACACATATAAATAGCATTTGTTCTTCTGCATACCGCAAGTTATATTTTTTAAGACATAAGCTCAAACAGTCTCCTCCAGCTGTTAAATTACTTGCTTATAACACACTAATTAGGCCAAAACTCGAATATGCATGTGTAGTATGGGACCCCTTTACTAAAACCAACATTAATCACCTAGAAAATGTGCAAAGAAAAGCAGTCAGGTTTATTTATTCCAAATTTTCACCGTATGACTCACCCACTGACCTGATGCAGGCTAACAACATTCCATACCTTGCACTGAGACGGAAAGCTGCACGTTTGGAATTTCTTTACCTCCTTTGGAATCATAAACTAGCGATTAACCCCTCACCATATCTTTCATCTTCTACATCAAGACTTACTCGCCACCATCATCCTAATTCTTTGACACCTTATTTTTCGAGAACAGATTTATTCAAATTTTCTTTTTTTCCCCGCACCGTAACAGACTGGAATGATTCATTGTAGCATTTAATCGCATTGGGATCATTGCTCATTGCTAATTGCATTGACTATACTTGTTTGCTTCGTTTTGTTGTTGTTTTATTCTTCCCCCACCCTGCTTGGATCTGTACAAGGTCTGCAGTATTGAATAAAGAAAGAAAGAAAGAAAGAAAGAAATCGGCGTGCTGCTTTGGAATGTGCAACTCTTACCCTGATGTCACAGAGGATTCAAGAATCTGAACGTTATATTTTCTACTCTTAAAAGTCTTTCTAGAATAGTGAATCAGGTGTATTACAATGTATGAATGCAGGAATTGACCCAGGACTACTTTTATGTATGCCAACTTTCCACAAGTTTCTGAAAAAGTAGGAGATGTGCGTGGTGCATTTGTGGAAAGCAGCCATGTATGACCAGTGCAGGCAAACAAGGCACAAAATATATATACCTTCGAGAAAGGGATGTTTGTGGGCTGATATTGCAAAGAACCAGGTTTTCTAGCAATGAGTCTGGTGGGTGCACTACGTAGAATTAAAGAGTGGGGGGTAAATTTTTGCCTTCGCGAAATGTAGTGTACTCTTAGATTGTGCCTTAGTGAAGAAGTTCAGTATTCTTGCAGTGATCGTGCCCTCTTTGGCTCCGACTATAGAGAAGTCTGAGTCCAAAAAAACATCCTGTGTGTGCTTGCCTTCACGACTCCCTGTTTATCTCCCATTGACAGGTTCTTCCTGTCGTGGACTGTGTCGTCCCTCGTAGTGCTGCTTGGAGTGTTCCAGCTCGAAGTGGTGCCCTACCTGGAAATTCTCTTCTCCGAAAACACTGTACTCATGCTGGCAGTCGCCTTGACCTGCCTGTGTGCTTACAAAGTGCACAACTGCCCACCTGACATCCTGGCTCCGAGTGTCACTATGGAACCTGTGGGCAAGACGGTCGAAGCGACAGCGTGCAGTGTCAGTGTGCCCTACCCGGAGACCGAGGATTCCAAGTGCTCTGTGTGCCAAGTGGTACAGCCACCGCGCTGCAGCCATTGCCATCTTTGTGGCCGCTGCTTCCTGAAGAGGGATCACCACTGCGTCTGGTGAGCCAAGTGATTCTCCATTATGTTTCTTTCTTTTTGGCTGGTCAGTTTCTCACTGCTTGCTTTGTTGGGTAAAAAGATTGTGTGGTAAGCAACATTGGCATTATGAACTGCATCTATAGTATACTCTTGATGCTAATTCAAGCTCGAGGAGACTTCAGGATTTTGTTTGAATTATCCAAAGTTCGAATTATCATTCTCATAATTCAATTGAAGGCAACCCATCAATCAGCGTTGTTATATCTATAGTTTCTCAGTGCTGCAGCAATATCATAGACAGATTTGCACAATTGCTCGTGAAGTGTTTAGACATAAGCAATAACATTGGTGTGCATTTTTATAGGACACATGCAGGACTGTGCAATAATTGGGCAAAATGCGATGTGTATACATCCTAAACTTCTAGCTTCTTCCCATTTTTCGGAAGGTTTTTTTCTTTTATGTCACGGAGTGTACTGCGGCAAAAGTAACTTAGGATCTGTTCGGAACTCCATAAACCAAGGCCACGCCGACGTGTTTTTACTTTTTTTTTCTTCCCCAGTTGAGAGGAGATTGTTGGTGAATGCAACTTGGTACCTTTGTAAGCGGGCAAGTCACTTATTTGCGACTGTATGTGACATAAAAACAAATATTTAGTTAAGAGCAACAAATACAACCAATATTCCTAGGCATGGACAGGCAAAAAATTTCAGTGAATCAAATTTGTACTTTGGGGCATTTTGAATTATGAAGCTTCAGAATACATTGAGAACATAGCAGGCTAACTAAGAATTTAAGACATGAATTGATTAACCATTAACTTCAATAATCAGAGTTTCAATTAGTTTACCATATCCAGCAGTTGTGTAGGCTCACACAGGATGAGCTGACTACAGTAGTTGTTGTCCTTGGGAAGGAGAGAAGTAAAGAAAGCTAATGGAAACATTCAAACAGGGCACTTCACACCTGTTGCTCATGCCTTCACCAGCTATACAACACAAGAATCAGCTCCTCACACTGATTATGCATAGAAATGTAAAGTGTGTTCTGGACTTGCCACATAAGCATGACAAATGTATATGTTGTCCCAAGCCAGACCCTTAAGTTGTGAGCAGTTAGATTGATGCTAAGTTCTACCTTCCTCCTTATTCCTCTCTAAAGCAGAATTCTCCATACTGGTATAGCCACTTATATACTTATAGAAGAAAATACATTAACTCAGCAGAGCTGAAAGTATGCTGCTAATGTGACCAGAACATTCGTGAAGAGCTGTAAGCCAATTTTTTGTCCCTTGGTCGCTTTTCTAATATTGCATTGCAAATCACAACAGCCCAGCAGCTGGGCTGGTTCGAATTTGATGTTTTTACGAACAACCTCTTTGCCCTGTCTCTGCCTTTCATGGACAAACTGCATGAAAGAGCGAGAAAGGAGAAAAATGTACAACAGTCATGTTTCGCAATGCTCGCCCCTTCTACACACAATGACTACACTGTCCAGTTTAACCTTTTGTGCGTTATTGGGACACAAATGTTTTTCTTTTTCATCTGCAGAAAAAAAAATGTCTCCCAGGTCACTCATTTAAATTAGCACGAGGTTGAATTATTCATATCATACCTAAGTCATCGTAATGTTGAGGAAAATTTCTTTACCACACCTTAGGAGGGTAGATGTAGTGCTACAATGGCTTCGAATTTCAGTCAGTTTATTTATGGCAGCTTCCGAATTGTTGTTTTGAGATAGGATCGACCAGCCAAAATTTAGGATAATTTCCTCTTTTCTGGTTTTTGAGTGAGGTGATTTTAGCTTCCAGACATCACATGTTTTTGTAAATTTGCTTTATAACTGGGCCTATAAATGCATCCGAGCAATCCTCTGCGAAATTGTCCCTCTCATTCCACAGTGCAATCGAGGATATGGCTGTGTGGAACTATTTTACTTGATATCCTATATCTCTTGAAAAGTAGGCACATGTTCAGGGACGACATTTGCACTAGACAGTTTCGACAGCGAAAACAAGGACAGCGAAATGGATTAAAAAGGTGGTTAATGCACATGGTGAAGTAAGCTTTACAGGAACAGACCCCACGTGCGCACAACTTTTCCTCTTTGCAATGTAAGAAGTGATACGCTGTACCTCTTGCTTTGGCCATTTTATCCCAAATATCAGTTGATTCAGTCGCAAGGTGATACCCTCATAAGAACAGTGTTTTCCTACTTTTTGAAAACATTCTCATGAGTCAGTGGGACATATATGTCCCACTTTTTTTAAAATCAAACTGCAAGCTTGATTTTGATGAAGTTTGTTTCTTACTACTTCATTGTAGTTTATATCAATATACCATAGCTGGTTTTCTTTATCGCGATGTCAAAAATATAGGTGAATCTACACAAAGGGTTTAGTACATTCAGTTAGGGTTCTTCTTGCAAGCTGAAGAATATTGACTAATCAGACCGCTGGCGACAGATTCATTCATGCACCCTGTTAACGAGTGATGTCTTAACAATCTCTCCAATTTCCTTTGGCAGCAGGCTCGTCGTGGTTGCATTGGGCCGCCATTAGCAAACCTTGTTTTTTGTATTCCTTTTGTAGCACATCTTCAGATGCCGCCACAGCGAAGTTAAAATGCAGTCTTCAATCATTGCTAAAGTCAAGTCTATCAAAAAGGCCTACTGTTACATATGCTGCCTATTGGGTCAACAATGCGACGATACGGGTCACTTCAGGGGAGAAGCCATTGTCGAAATTCCCCTTCCTCATGGTGCCATTCTTTACATGATCACTCGTGCCCGTAGTCTAAAAAAAAACTGTAATAGTTCTCTGAAGCTTCATGATGTTTGCATGGCTGCACACAAAGAGAAAAGAAACGTCTCGTACCGCCTGAACTTAGATTGAAGTGCTTGAAATGTTCATTGATCTTGCTGCTTCATTCTGGCAAAATGCTTCCGGCTTTCACATGTGCATTGTGTGCAGAATGCACAGCATGCATTTGGGATGTGAGACGGTGAAGCGTCTGTAGCCTTAATGTAAGACGCTTACCACTCTGCCAGAAGTGAGTCATCCTTTTGAAAACCCCCAAGCTTTTTCATATTTCAGTCTGTTCATTTAACTACAACAACTGTTATACACAGTGCCAATTGGAACATCCACATCTGATTCAAATGGCACATTTTTTATTTATGTCTACTTTTGACCAGTAATCTTTTGCGACATCAGGTGACAGAAATGTGACATCCGATGACAGAGAAAAGAAACAACCTCTCATACCGCCCGCCCACGGACGAGAGTGAGTCTGGCCTCTTTTTGAAAAGAGGGCACCTGAAGAAACAGCAACTTCGCGCTCTGCTTGCAACCTTTACGCAGTGCGCACGGCTTCAATATTTGGCCGAGCAGTTCATAGCCATGTCTGCTTTCTGCAGGATGCGTTTTTTCAACAAGTCCGAGAGGTGCTTCATGATCCCGTTAAGAAAGATAAGCTGTTCCATCGTGGCTTTGTTGAGATAAATCGGTTAGGGCTGTTTCATGGGCTAGCCGGCCACCAGCATTGCGCATGCCGGCATACCTGCCGCACCCAAGCGCAGGGTAAAAGAGCGCTGCCGATTCGTCCATTTTGTCCCCTTGGGGTGCGGCTGGTGACCCGGCATCTGCATTGCGGCTGGGTGGCTAGCACATGGAACGAGCCTTAACGATTTGTTTCCCACATACAGCATGTGCAGCGAATGCATTGAAAAGTAATATTTTTAGACAGTTTTTATTCAAAACAATACTTGGGGAAAAAAAACTTGCAACAGGACTTGTAAATTTTATAAGGGTTTTATTACGCCACATTTGTCGCTGTTGGGAATGGGGAGCTTTCAAAAAGGACACCATGTGCTGAACTTCAAAAGCTGTCATGATGTATGAAAAGTTTTAAAGCAGTTGATCTTTCCGGTTTTATTTTTCTCTTATTTGTTTTTTTTTATTTTCTATTTTGTTGAGATACTTGTTGATCCAGTGCCATTGTTTTGTTAGTCACCTGAGTCGATGAAAGTTAAACTTCTTCATCCTCACTGTCTATGCAGCTTTTACCGCCTATGCACGGCTGTCTCTCTGGCAGAATATACTCTACTTTGCAGCCTAAATATTTCAAGTTTTTCTTTTCGCTTGCACTCGGATATTCATTTTAAAAGAGAATTGCTTAGATTTGCTTGTCTTTCAACTCTTATCCCCAAAATGAAAAACCTTTTAAGGCTTTGAGGTAGTCTAAAAGTTATTTTGCAGTTAATAACGAAACATAACTGCGACACACTGTAGACTGCGGTACACTTTTTTGCAATATCCAAAATGCTGGCCGTCCTAGTCCCAAGAGCCAGAAATGTGCATTTGTGTCCCGCTGGGGCCAATATTTCATTGCCGTTATTATTGAGTCAGTAGCGGCTGATTAAGAGCTAGAAACAGAGATTCACAAAGTTTCTGTCGTCACTCTTTTAATGCCTGGGGAAACATACAGCTCATTATGCTAAGCTTTATTAAGCCTATGTAAGCTGTTTGCATCTGCTATTTTTAAAATTGTGTTTTAACTGACTCGCTAACGTTAACAAGGCATAAGAAGAAACACACTAAGGAGCTTTAAACAAAATGAAACATGCTGAAAAGCAGTTTGCTTTTATAGTCGAAGTGAATTGGCGCATGACTGGTGTGACTGGCGCATGACTGTGCCCTTGTCAGTTCTCTTTTTTTTAGGTAAAGAATGAGTCCTTGTTTTCTCGTGGTTCTCAAACCGTGTAGTGGACTAAATAGTTTTTAGCTTTTTTTTTCTTTTTTTCTGTTGCTGCGAAACCTCAATGGATTACTGCTGCTAGGGTCTTCCATATAAAGACTGTTTAGCACCACTTCTCTGTTTGAATAAGCACCAACAGTGCTTGTTGCTTTGTTGTTTAGATTATAAGGCAATGGTTGAATACTCTGTTTCGTGAAGTTATTGGGAACCATTTCTGGTGTGTAAGCGCTGGGTTACATTGACCACATTGCTCTTCAATCTGATTGCACCAGGTTGGATGCCTGCATTGGTGAGAAGAACCATCGAGCTTTCATCCTTGGCCTGGTTTGTTTGCTGGTGTCTCTGGTGTACGGTGCGAACCTCACCCTGACCACTGTCTGCCGGCCAAAGATGCTTTGGGACACCTTCCTTATTCCAGACAACTGCTTCGAGGTGTACGAGGACATTCAGTGAGTACACTTTCTCGGTGGCTGCACGCTAGCAGGACGACTGACCCCCCCCCCCGCATATTTCCCCTTCTCGGCACTAGAAAAGAAAGCTTTGTTGATTTTCTAGCTTCAAATTCATGCAGCACTGACAGCACCTTGGAGTTTGCAAAAGTTCACTACCAGTCAGCTGAGCAAAGGTTTGCCAAAAGTGGTCTCGGAGCTTAATTCCCTTGCATACTCTGAAAGTTCCCACGCTTTTCTGATAGAACGAACTCTTTTTGTATGTTATTTCAATACCAGTGGCTTTTAAGTTCACTCTCGGAATGGGAATTCATTGCTCTATCTTCAACAGCATGTAGGTGTAGGATGTGGGAATCGAGGTTAGCCCACCACCTTTGCGCGGGCTTTGCCGCCTCTTTCTGCGTTCTCATGTCCTGACATGACTCCTCCCCTCCGCAATCTTCCGCGCTGGTGGAGCGGGGAGTGACGTGTTAACCCCTCTCACCCGGTAGTGAATGTTGACTGTGGCGCTGTGCGTGAAGTCTCTCGGGACGTTTTGCGTGCGCGCATCGGGAGTGAAGAGCCCCTCTCCGGGACGACAAGGGGTAAGCACGCTTCTTTTCCGTCTGTCAGCTCCCTTTGTTTGGGGCTCGTTCGGACTTCGCCAACAGTGCCTTGCGCCCTCGGCGAATGCTTACCTTTCGTCGCCCCAACGTCTGAACGCTAGGCCGAAAAGCCGCACAGTGTCCTAGTGCATGACCAGGCTACGCTGACCCATATCTCTCGGAAGCCAAGGCGAGTGCCTTTGCCCTCGCTCGAGCAACCGAGCGAGTGGTGTCATCGTGACGCACTTTTACCACAGAGACGTGCTGCGGCACCCCAGTGTAGTACTTCTCGCCCGTGGCGTGGATAAGCCCATTTGCTTTCCTGCCGTGCCTTTGCAACGGGCTATGTACTGCGTTTTTGGTGTTGCCAGAGACGATAAAGTGTTGCGACCTTAAGCAGTACCGTGTTCTTGCCACGGCGACGGTTAACGCATGCCCTGCAGCTCGCTAAGACTGGACCCACGCTAGTGGCCGTGCTTCTTCGGGATACATCTACACTACAAGTCTTTCTCTCTCTTTCTTTTTCCCTCAAGTTTCACAAGCAAAGCAATGGCAGGTTTACTTTTAATGTGGAGTTTATACATTTTGTGCACTTCTCCCATGGCTTATTCTTGGTTAGTAATACAAAGGGTAAGGGTTAAACTTGTCAGTATCATGTAATGTAATCCATGATGATGAGTGGTTAGAGAAAGAAGGAAAAAAAACTAAAGGGGTAGTGCAAAAGAAAAATACACACACACACACATCAATACTGTATTGCCCATTTAAGCCATGCCCATTGCCAATGAACTCTAGTACAATTTTACTCCAGGTAGTCTATTGCAAAATTTACAATGAAGGTGATGGATTTTGTATTTACCTGGTTTACGAATGCAGTAGTTGTAAAACCAGGTTGGTTGAGATCATGGAGGAAAAAAACATTTAGGAGGTGCAACTCCGCTTCATGAGGCGATCAGATAGCATCACATTGCCGGAGGGCCAAATCCCGCTGGCGGCGTCTCGCGGTAGAAAGGGGGAGTGCCGCTGTTTCAATTTCTGTGGGAACTGGTCGCATGCGTTGCTCGCATTCCGCCGCAGTCACAAAGCGGGGAAGTGGAGCGCGTTCGGATGCGCTCGGTTGGTAGCGTTGCCTTTTTTTTTCCCGTGGTTGCGGCTTTGCACCGCAAGGTGCTGCCAACTGAAATGTCTCCGTCGGAGCATGTTAATTTCGTATTTTATGCGACATTATCTGGACGCCTGCGGACAACTAAATATTTCTTCCTCTGTAGTTGAAACGCACTCTTTTAGTGTTTTGCGCCCTCGTCTCCAGATGGCAGTGCCACATTGCAATGCACAGGATTAACTCAATAAATGACCAGAACAATATAGTGAACAATGCTAGATTGCAGTATGTGTAATAAAAGCTGATTATAACAAACAGGCAGGATGACCATTTCGCCTCCCCATTTGAAAGGGGATATAAATATTGTTCATCAGTATAAAGGGCACAAGTGTCTACTCAGAAGTGTGAAGATTGAATGGAAGATATCAAGAAAGCTTGCAATAAAGCATAGGGTAATAGTGAATATTAATAATGCTTGATGCGCCGTTGTAGAATCTTCTGCCGACATCTCTGTTAGGAGGCACAATGGAGAGGCTAAGCTGCAGTTGTTGGCGAAGCTTTCAAACCAAGAAAATACGGTTTTTTCCTTCATCGTCCAGCTTTGAAGTCAATGGACCTAATTGTGCTGCCACAAATCGAAGAAATCTCAATATTGGAGCTCTGCACGCTCAGAAACTCATCCGTATGGCAGCTGCAAGAGGTGCACTGCTTTGCAAAGCCAAACTGCTGCTTTCTGGGGGCATGCACTTCCGGTCTGAGGTGGGCGTTCAAGTAAAGTGTTTGTTGCGGAGGAGATGTGACTGTCAAACTTCGAAGATAGCCTTGCACTGCAATGCATTTCCATTGTATTGCCCAATGCGATTTTATTCACGCATTGTATGTACACCTTTCAGATATCGACACCAAGTTTCTGCACGACCTGTTCAATGCTGTGCTGCTTCCTTGGCTCATTTCTTTAGCCACAAGGATCTTTATACCTTCTGCTGTTGCTTGTTTTCTTTTAATAAGGAATAGACTTGTACATGCATGAGCGGTACACTGCAATGGGTTTATGATGATAATTCCTCGTCATACTAACCGTAGCGACGAGAGGCTTGAAAAGCTATGTTCGGAAAAGAAATGATGGTGATACTCGCGGTGATGATACTAAATAATGGTGAGCGTGATGGTGGTGATGAAGCTTAAAATGAGACCAAGTGCAGCAACACAAGCAGCACCTGCACCAAGCTGTTGCGATGTGATCCCATGGAGTGCTGCCTTTCCTTTAGTACTTCCCTCGCAGATTCTTTCTTTCCTCCATGAATAAAAATCTTGATATGAATATTGGCACGTGTAATCTTCCCCATAACAATATGTTCTATTCAGTTTCAACCACATTCAGCGTATAGCAATCTGTTGGTTTAATACATTTGCATAGTGAGGCCACTTTCTTATAGTTCTGGTTCATTTGTTTAAATTTGACCTGTTTCTTTTTTTTTAGCATCTACATAATGCTTTTCAATAAATAAACAGAATGAAATAAGCTTTCCAACGAGGGGGCGGTAGCTTCTGCCATCCCAATTGTTTTGTGGAACTGGCTGTATGGAAATCGCTGTGCCGACGCTCGCACGTTGTCTGTCTGTGCAGCATATCACTGTGTTTCGTGTCCGCCGTGTACGCACTGCTGGTGGCCATCCCCGTGGGGCTGATGCTTCTTCAGCAGCTCTGGCTCGTCGCCATCAATACTACAATCTACGAGATGCGCCGGCACAAGATTGGCATCCACAGCCGTGGAGTGTGCAACAACTGCCGCTCGTTCTGGTGCCCAAGCTGGAGGTAGCTTGTGACGACTGTTCCTTGTGTCCGCCACACGAGGACTGTCCCTTGTGTTATCCTTTTTTTTTTTTGTGATCCCAGCTGTCACTTCCAGAAAACTATTTATTTTCCATTACGTTCCATGGGACCGTTAGAAAAACGTGTTGTTACTCATTCTTGTGGCTGTACATTGATGTTGCGCACAGTTGGACTAGGAAGGGGATCCGTTCTTCCGTTGCACGAAGGTCTAGCATACAGTGCTTCGAGCACATGCTCAACATGGCTGAGTAATGCCGAGGCACGTTTGCAACTGCGTTGAAGCATGCCCTGTGGGGTCTCAACTTCCGGCAAGTTTTATTTGTGTGCTGCTACCTTCCACTTCCCTAAAACCTGATGACGGCTGTGTGGCATGTGCTCATTTCTTGGGGCATTAAGGGTTAAGATAGACATTTTACTTAAGGGCTAGTCATAGCTCACTTGCGATTATGTGCTGTCCAGATTGCACGTTTTGTATTGGAGTAGTATACAACTGCATCACCTCCACTTGAGTACAGATTCATACATGCCTCTGTATGAATGTTGCGTGTTTAAGGCAGTGTGGAAATTTTCAGCTTAGGAAGTTTGTTGAGGCTATGTGGGGACTATAGGATGGAGGAACATTGTTTATTATTTTAATACTATAACCAGTAATGAATGGTAAGTTTGCAAGTATTTTGACATGTTTAACATTAATAATACCAAGCTTTTAGATGCGAAACAGCTCTTTTACTAGCCTCTGTAACGCAGTCCCTCCGTTCGCACCGCACTTCCCTGGCCGCAGGTGTTGGGCGGTTCCAAGCAGGTCACACCTTCCTTCGCAGTGCGCTCGCGTTGACGTCACTCTCTTCTTAGCCTGTTGCCGTTTTCCGCGTGTCATCCCTCTCTCCACTTTCTCCACCGCTCGCAACGTTCGATGGCTTCACCCTCTCCACCGCTCCCAACGCTCGAGCCCACTCCTCACGTGGACATCATCTTACCCGTGCCACCTCTTTCCATCTCTCAGCGAGAAGCCGTAAGCCAACGGGTGCGCGCACCTTGAGAATTTCGCGGCATTGACGATGTGGACAGTGCACCGTTGCTTGCCGCACGATCGTGCCGACGAGCGGGATGGCATGGCGGCAAGCTTCCCTCTAGTGTGCGCTTACCTTTCCCGGCTGTCGCCGGCGTTGTGACGTTCGCAAATTGCACGTGAATAGGGATGAGGCAAGAGCCAGGGAAGCTGAACGTAAGCGTCGGCAGTGTAAGACCAGTGACACCGATGAGGTGCAAGTCAAGAACACCGATCGTGTTCGAGAATACAGACAGCACACCGATAACACCGACGAGACGCGAGCCAAGGAAGCCGAGCGCAAGAGTGTTTAACGTGTCCCGCCTCCTGTGTCATTTTTTTTCAAACAAACGTGTACTCGAGTAAACGCTACACCGAGTTTCGCTTCAAACCAATCTTCCAGCACCCGTGTCGATGCCAGTTTCAACCGGGTCAACACCGTGCACACCGCTGCTGATCAGGGTTCCCTTCAGGGAGGTGGTCCTTAGTTTTTTTTTGTTACATTTTAAACAGAAGCAAGTTCTTGGATATAGTATGCTCTCTTTAATAAGCTACCAAAGGTAGTGTAAAGGCACTTAAGCAGCCAGCAGCCTAGGAGACTCAAAAGAATCTCCTGTTGCTTGAGTATTTGAGACTTTTCCTCGGGAATTACTGCTTCCTTCAACGATCTCTTATTGCTGTTTTGTTTCTCCGTGACATAGCCCATGTGAAATTTAATGCATCTTGCATGGTCTTTCAGTATGTGTTCTTAGATAAAGTTGTGAAAACTGGCTGTGGTTGCCTAGCACGATGATGCTGCCTATAAAGGGCGTGTACATAACTAAGTCAAGGGCATGTCCTTTTTTGCTTACTCCCATTCCTCCTAGTGATTTTCGTGTTTACAGAAAGCTGCTGTTGCAACTTTTCACGAGTATTATACACTGTGGAACGTTCCATTTGTGTCAAGTACTTCATTCTTGGTACTTGTCTTACTGTGCTGCAGAATGCAGAGAAATAAACACTTTACTTCAAAAGTACATATTGCTTTATTACCAAAAATAACTGCCTTAACAGATCTTGAAACAATGCAAGAGTGGACAAAGAAAAAAAAAAACATTACACAAAATACACACAAGAGAATAGTCCTGCATGACAAGAGTTGTGTAGAAGTAAAGGGACACTAAAGTGAAATGATGAATTGCTTTAGATTGATACAGTGCACTCCGAGAGCTGAAATGTCGATTTTCACCATCATAGGTTTATTAATGAGAAAAAAATCAAGCTGAAGAATTCATCTTTTCTAAAATTTCACGCCGAAATCTTCATGCGTGACGTCACGGTATACAAAGTATATTTTTTCTATTTCGGTGACATTGGCTCAACGAAATTTCATGAAAATTAGCATATTAAGTCTGCGGCCTCCTCAGCAAACAATGCACTTCATGTTTATAGATTAAGAACTATACATAGGGCGCAGTAGATGCCCTTAAAATCTTTTACGTCGCTATTTTTGGTCCGGGAATTTCCAGGTGGCGTCATTACGTGCATTTTTTAATGCATCATCTTGTGGCAAGCGTGATTTTGGTGTTGGGAAAGAGTAATTTACCAATACAATAAAACAACTCTTTTCTCTATTGTGTCCCTTTAAACTAAGCACAGAAATGTTACAAGAACTCTTTACAATAGCATGGACGATGGAAAGAAACTAGGAAAGAGACCACCATGTGGAAACTATGTTTGCCAGCCAGCTCTCTTCTTTCTCTCCTGTGCCATAAAAAGTTGGCCCACCATGAGGCCTCTCCATCTCTTTGATTGGCCCTAACATGCATGGCCTAGGATTTGCCTGCATGTTTTGACTGATGTGCACTTGTGCAGCTGTACTGTGCACATTTGATCATATCCTTGTGCAACTTTGATTGTTTCATGCAACGTGCACAACACAGCAACAGCAACCTGTTGCATTGTGATCCTGGAGCGTGCTGCCTTTGCTTTTATTTCCTTGTAGTTTCTTTCCATCCTCCACGAATTGAACTCTTGAGACAAACATGTTCTGCTCAGTTTCAACCACATTCAGTGTATACTGCGATACATCTGGTCAATGAGGCTACTTTTTTATAGTTCTGCCTCATTTGTCAAGGTTTGAGCTTTTTCTTTTTAGGTACAGTGAACTTGAAACAAACTGCACTTCAATGAGCTGTTGTAACATCACATGCAAGTTGCTTTAAAGTATTTTCAACTGAAAACGATAATCAAGGTTGAGTTATGCGAGCGATGCAGTCACAGTGACTCGAGAAGGACATGAAATCCTTATATAGCAAAAGTGAAGATTGGCAACTCTCTTACAGAATTTGCTCCGATTCTCAAGTTGTTGCAAGATGGTATCAAAATGTTGTGGCAGTTTAGTGCCGAGCTGAATTGCACAAGTGTTGACATACACAATAGTCTACCAGCTTCCGCATGGATGCAATGCCAGAGGGAAAAGCACAAGCATGAAAAACAAACGCAGCTGAAAATTATCTTTGATTTACAGGTAAGAGGAACTATTTGCTGCTGACATCACCAGCGAAATGGTTAACGTTCACATAACTGCACTCACTACAAAGTAACATATACTAGAAAACTGCAAGGAGAGGGAATGTTGGGAAGCACAATGACAAATCATCGAACCAAGATGTAGAGTTTCGAGTTTTGTTTAAAATTCACTTTTTTACTGGTCTATGCTGTCCATGTAACCACTGCTCCCTTGCAGGTGGTCAGGTGTCGAGCTTTGAACAGGTGGGAAAACGCTGAGCTTTTTTTTTTTTTTTCAGCTATTTGGCAATGTAGCTAGCTACATTTGTTAAAGGGGCCCTGGAACATTTTTTCAAGTAGCCATAGAATGGAGTCGCCAAAAGAGTTTATTGCCTCACGAATTCACTTCCGCAAAAATTTTTAGAATCAGTCTAGCATGAGAGGAGTTACAGAAATTTGTTGCATGCTGCAATCGCATTCTCTTTTCTCTCGTCCCGACGAAAGGGTTAAAAGCTGAGCAGGGACGGATAGCACAGGGAAAGAAAATACGTCACCCACGCCTCATTACCTTGAGCACTTTTTGGGAGCGAAGCTCCTTGGGACCCCACTCTGCTGTCGCCATCAAAGCTTTCCACCACATCACCGCTCTTCACCCCAGTGTTTATGTAGAGCAAGGTTAGTTTTGCAGCTTCCAATTGATGCTTGCTCTCAAGTGGACGCGACAACCGAAGCAAGAACTAGCAACGCTGCAGTTCCCTCTCACATCATGCCTCACGCGTTCGCAAATCACGCACAGAGTACGGAGAAAGCAAGCACGAAGAAATGCGCAATGCATCACAAGTGGCTACTCCTTGTGTGTCTCGGCTCGCAGACACATGTGCGTTGCCTCCCTATTCACGCGTCGACTGCATGTGCTGGCTCACGAGTGGAGCTACGAAATTGCACTGGTTCTAAAGACATTCCCCACCCTACCACTTTCATAAAAGCTAGCAGTGAGATCAGATGCATAATCTTCTGCATTCCATTTTCAAAGAGCTTCCCTGGTCGGTTGTATTCGTACACAGAACTGCTTGTATGTTTTTACTTTGAATAAAATGTGCGCCTTTTCACTGTGACTGCACGTGTTGACAAGTCGTGGCCTTTCATGGCAGCCCCAGTAATAACCAAGTGCACCATGCTCAAATCTGCCTGTGGCTGATACTTGGCCTGGGACATATTGATTTTTGAGCCTCTGCGTCAATTGTAGAGAGAGCAGAAAGCGATTTTCAGCCCGACTGAGAATTTATCGTAAATGTTGCGTGCTGCGCCATAATATTTGGCACACGCATTCTCGGGATCCTCAATTACCGATTGGCAGCGTTTTCTGACTATGCTCAAAAAGTGTTGCAGGAACCCATTAAGAAGGTAACGACATGGTTTTCGAGCTATTTTCACTGAAAGTGAGGGTAGAGTGGCCAATATAGTTGCACATTTAAAACACACACGAAAGATCTCTCACCATACACTAACTCAAAATTGTCCCTTCTCTGCCCACCCTGACTAACAGCAAAGGCCATTTTGTCAATGCTTCGGTGACATCAAAGAGTGTGTAGACATTTCTGTGCTCAGAAACGCGAAGCACTGTACTGACATGGTATGCTCACAGTCGTCTCATTTAAGCTTGTACAATTTGGTTTCGTGTCCCTCTGAAATGTGTACAGAGCGAGTTCCATTTTGTCGCATTAGCACTTGATGAACATGTAAACAGCACTTAAAGTGTGTCACCAGATGGCAATCATACTTGAACAGCAAGAGTTGCTAGTAGCAAATGATTACATTTGATGTCTTTTTGAGCACAAATTTTGGCACTTGTTATGCATTGCACATAAACGCACCTTTGAATCCACAGGCAAGTGTCTCATTGGCGCACATATTGTCTTGGTTTAAAAATGCTCGCCGCTTCAGATGAATTGACAGTGGGATAATATACTGTTGCGGCAACCACATCCCATACAAAATCTGTTTACGATAGTGTATTAAAAAATTGGGGAAGAGTTGAACGCGATAGCAATACCCTAGTGCATACTTCAAACACTTAGTGCATGAAATCTTTTGGAACTTGTGATGTACCCACTACTTGGCCTTAAGAGAATAGGCGCAGTAACGTGTGGGCCTTGTGTAGCGGGTGATCGGCTTTAAGCCACTGCATTTCGAACAAAAGGAAGTTGTTTTCACTGTATTCACAAGCAAACACATGGCTGTATGGCAGAAACCGCTTTCCATAAAAAAGACCTAGGCTCGTTTCTCACTGTGACCCAGAATTTTTTATATTTTGTTTGCATCTTTCTAGTTTTTTCGGTCACGCACAAGATGATTTTTCGCACACAATCAATGACATCGACACAGACGCCGGAATTTCTGTGAAAAAAGCTCTTTAACACTATCACGTTAATAGTAACAGCCAGTTTTTCAGGACATACCATACCGCAGCCACTGAACTTAGGCATACAATGCATAATGCCATATAATGCCCCAAAATAGAATGGAATTACTTCAGCAGAAGAGCTTGCTTATGAATAATTCAACTCAAGTGCTGCTTGTGACTCTGTGAAGGAAACAGGACAAGGGGGGGGGGGGGACTTTGGCACTACTGCCTTAATTATTTTTTTTCATGCATGAGCTCAATTTTATGGGTGAATGACACTACTGTTTAGCCTGCTTGCTCATTCTTTTCTCCCCTTGCCTTAACACCTATAGGCTTCCTACCAGAACATTTATGTTCAAAGACACTCTAATTGCTGTGGGTTAAAAAAAGAAAACCAATTGTTAGCTACGGCACATTAAATTGTATATAAAAACTTTTAGGCTGCTGTAGTGGTGCCACAGTCACCAGGTGCGTATTTGCTCATGCCATGTAATGGCAGTGTCCTGGATGCCGTTTCTAAAATGATACAGCTGGCATTGCCTAGAATAGGATATAATCTGCTGCGATCATTGGTTCATCCACTGTGTTTACTATTGAATCCAAAGCACACTTTTTGTGTGCTTTGGAATCAATGGTAAACTCAAAACACAAAAAAATCTATGGCTTTGGAACCACCATAGTGCATTAAAAATCTTGACAGTAGATTTTCTTGTGTGATGAATGTAGCAGAATGACAGAAAGCAGAACAAGACAAGATGTCGGCAATATGTGGTTTGAACTTCGAATCCCGAAGAACTTCGTGTTAGTGTCATATTTACGTGAGCCAGGTTTATGGTTACCTGTTACATTAACAGCATGCAGTGAAATTAACTGCTGTACACTTGAAAATGTGACCCTGTGATATAAACATCACATCAAGTATATGATGTTTTGCCACTCTTGTTCGCTGCCTTGGCTAAATTTAGCTTTTCTGCACATCCTGCCCCGCCGCAGTGGTCTAGTGGCTAAGGTACTCGGCTGCATTTCCGATGGAGGCGGAAATGTTGTAGGCCCGTGTGCTCAGATTTGGGTGCATGTTAAAGAACTCCAGGTGGTCGAAATTTCCGGAGCCCTCCACTACGGCGTCTCTCATAATCATATGGTGGTTTTTGACGTTAAACCCCACATATCAATCAATTACTGCACATCCTGATGCAAGTGCCACTCTGCTTGAAAAAAAAAAAGAAAAAGAAAAATTGTTCAGCACAACAGTTTGAGTACCGGTTCCACATGAGCACATACACCACAAAAATTTTTTTTTAACAATGTCAGTTTGACAATAAACTTGCTAGGCACTATGCAAGTCTATTTGCAAAATGAACAAGTCAGATTGACTCATTATGATAGCAGTTTTTTCTTTTGCTTGTCATGACTCTGACCTGTTTAGCTCTTTGACATTTGTACACACCATTAGGTAAAAAAAAAAAAAAAGCTTGCTGCTTTTTTCACAGCCCAGTCATTCGAAATAAAACTGTCGCACGGCTGTGCAGTAAATGTGCCGTCACTGAAATTCACTCATGCACACAGAAAAACACCTTCACGTCACCCCAAAAGACAAAAACATTATGTACATAACATTTTCACTTGATTTTATCATTGGCAGAATAGGATAGTGATATACAAGAATAATGAGCGACGATATAACACTAAAAATTAAAAACATGCATGATATGATTACCACAACATCAGTGTTACATATTGTTGGCCAATCATATTTGGCTCCCTGTGAATGCCCTGTCGACAATTGCACTATCTGGACAATCTATACCTACTCTGGCTTGGCACAGGAACTGTTTTGTCACTGATCTGCTTACCTAAATCAATGCGCGGTCTTAGTTTCCCCAACTGGGCAAACAGCAGTGCAGATACACGCGTGTCTCTCAGCTACAATTTCTCTTGGGAGAATGCAGTAGCCATCATGCACCACGTGCAAAACAGAGGCCGTGAACTGCCTCCAACCAATTGAAAAAAAAAAATAATAATTAGAGGCTAACTTCTCTACTTCAGATCATGAAGGCTTCTGGTGGCAAACATCAGCCTCAGTAAATAGGTTAAGTTCACAAGCGGTATACAATTCAGCCATGGTATGCAAGAAGAGGCTGTAATGGCCTCGTTATGTTAACACACCGGCTGCATGCAAGTAGTTAATGTAACAGGAGCAGAGTTAGTACTCATGCATGACTTAATCATAAAATTGTTTCACAGGTTCTCAATGGACCTGTACATTTTTTCTGGAGGAGGCATAATAAGTAAAGTACATGCTTTAACGAGTGTTTTCAGCTCGAATTGATCAACAAACAGTAACTGTACAAATGCGAACCACAACTTACTCACGCAAACTTGTTTCTACAACCAAGGAAGTGTATCGCAAAAGCTATTGCTGTAGCGCGTCACAAAGTCACTGGCAACCTTCACTCTTCTTCAGTATACGGATAGAAACATAATCAAGGAAGACACCCTAAAGTTTATTTAGACCAACAGAAAAAAAAAGCAGGGCAACAACAAGCATATGGGAATCCACCGAGTTGACTGTTACCGTTTCATTTCCTTCCATTTCATTCCATGCAAGTGACGATTGGCGGCCGTTCTCTTAAAATCAATCCTATCAATGCACACTAGTTCTATGCTTTATACGATGCTCCTGCCGAGTGCATCTGGAAGCACCAATATGACCGGAAAGCACAAGAAACTGGTTTGAAGCTAGCCACCAACCACATGCCTGGTGGCGTCTGCACTGCTGAGCACCCAGCGGGCGCGTCCTGTAGAGTAATCGTCAAACCATGCCAGCACATTGGCGGCCTTCACTTTCAAACTGTGCCGACAAGGAGTGCTCGTGATGGACGTATTCTGATAAGCTTGAAGGAAAAACAGGCGGGGTTTTCTCACGTATCACAAAATATATAGTGTTCGAGCAGCACTGGTGATGCCAACCCTGTTGAGAGTTCTTGAAAAAATGATGGCAGCAGACTTGGAGCAAAGGGCTGATACTGTGGGCCAGAAGCAGCTCAGTCCCAGCAACTGAGGGAAAAGGAGATTTGTAGACAACTTAGTCAATGGATAGAGATCAAATTAAGGAAATGTTAATTTTGCAACAGCTGATAGCAAACAGCGGCCAATTTTAGTGAGCAAGTTAGTAATGCTAGTTGAAGTCATGTGGCTTCGCGAGATTCTCTGTTCAGGGTTGATAAAGGTTTGGGGGGCGAAAATTTTAGGGTATTTGAGGAATCGCAAGGACAGGTAAGAATTTTTCCGAGCAGGGATTTTCAAAAAAATGTTATCAAATGCTGGATCATATTGTTGTACTTGTATAATTATAATAATCTTAAAACTATAATGGAGAAGCCCAACCTTGACCATCTTAATGTTTTTTTAAAGTCCACAATGTGCGACATTAGTCCTACAAACATCTGTTGGTCTCCGATTTGAGTGGGCTGAAATCACACTTCGAGTTCAATAACATTAAATTTAATGTTAGCACTAAGTCTTGAAAAGCTTGGCGCAGCGAAGCTTGGGCCTTGTCACCACTGGTAATTGCGACTGACCGGCTCGTTGAGCTTCGTAATGCAACAACATCCTCCTCGGGAGTACGCACTTTCTCAGGAGACCCAATGAATTTCTGGCCGTGATTGGGAGCAGCCAGGCAATTCATGCACTAGGCAGTGGAGGTTTCATGCGATGGCTGGTGTATGTGGCTTGCTTGTTTTTTGTTTCTTTATATTCTTTCCCGGCCTTTTCTTCTTTTTCTTTCTGCATTTTTTCATTCTATTCACTTTCCTTTCCCACTCTTTTGCTTAAACTCTGCTATGCTCTGCTAGCGTGAACACAGAGTGGTTGGGAGGCTCGCCTTCGGGTAAAAGTTACGAGTTCCGAACTTTTTTGTTTCGCAATTATATTTCTCGCTCCCTCTCGCTATTTGTTTCTCTATCTCAACCATCAGGATTATTACAGGCCATGCCGTAGCGGTAAGTAGATGAATTTACCCAAATTCTGTGGCACACGCCCCCTTACGTTGATGATAGAGGCGGGGTTGACACTTAACGGCCGGCTTACAGTTTCACAGTTAAGATACGTGTAATAGAAGCTCTCACTGAAGCACAGGTTCCGTGGCCAGGATATAAAATCGCAACCGCAACCTACGGCACCACTCGGAGACCACGACTGGTCTGCCCCTAGGCCATCCTTTGTGGCACCCTTTTGCTACTGAATTTGGTGCCTTAATGGAACACACATACTAATATGTATTAGCAGTGACTAATTTCTCACAAATATCAGCACTGATTTTATTTAAATTAAGAAGTCTTGCGGCTTCCTTAATGCAAAAAACAGCGGCAAGTTGATTCTCTTTTTTAGCAGGGGTGGGTGAATATTCGAAATTTTGAATATGTGTCTAATAGCACTTGCTATTTGATTTAATTCGCACTAGAATTTTACTATTTGAACTTCTAGAACTTCCCAGAGAAAAAAATACAGTTAACATCTGATTGGCAGAGGCCCCTACTGATTTTTATTATGGTTCACCCTATTATATTCTCGTATCACAGCAAAGCTGCCTTTCAGGCTCTGCTGCAGTCGCAAATGTATTGACTCAAGGAAACGCTGGTTCAAACATGAAGATGATAGATGTGGAAAAGTTGGGGGCTCATTTAACGCTGTTCTGGACCTGAAATGTGGGCAAAGCGTCTGAAAAATGAGTCGCCGAAAATTTTTATCATCTGAAATTTCAGATGTTTTTTTACATATACATCGACATCTACGAGGCAGATATGGAATTTCAGACCCGAAGGGAGCATTCGCTTGCCTGCACATCAGTTTGGCTTACACAGTAGGTGAAAGAGGAGGACAGGCTGAAGAAATAACATCTGTGCCTTTCACGTGTAAAGTGTTGTCGACAACACTTTGGTTGCACCAAGTCATGTTCATAAATACAATTTAATGGTTGCATTGCCTCATTCTTGGTAAGACAACTATAAAACACGACCCCTCCAGCGTTTCATCAACCTAGCCAAAAGAAACACTTTCAAGTTGCCTTCTCACAAAAATATGTTTAGGAATCCTCTCCAACATTTTTTTTTCTGCAATTTTGCTGCAAGGAATTTGAAAAATATTCAATTTGATTTGAACTCACACTTAAATATTCAAATTCGCTTTGAACTCATATTTTGCTATTCGTGCAGCTTAAAGGGGCAGCTCTTTGGGACCAAAAAGTGACAAAAAAATTCATTTTTCAAAATTGACATATTTGGTTTCTGCAAGTATTTTTCTATCTCTCCACAAATTTTCACGCACCAGGAAGTAGCAATTTTTTTATAATGTCATTTCAACTGTCCAGATTCTTGGTGCTATTAACATGCAGAACCTGCAAAAAAATGGGGAACCGACTTTGAGGCTTTTTTATAATTTGCCAGCACCTATGTCTAAAGCTCTACTACCAATTTATGAGTGCCTTCATGAAGATTGCAAAACATGCGCACCATGATTGTTGATTTTTGAAGAAACTGTGTGTTTTCAGTTTTTTCTATTTTTCTCAAAAAAGTAAATTTGAGACTATTCAATTTTGAGGCCTCAATATCTCTGCAGCTAGGGCAGGTACAAAAATAATTCTCTTTGCAGTGGAAACCTGTATGTGTGTAGAATGCAAGTATGGGAGCAGAATTTAGAGCACATGCCTTATTAATTAATTACCAATCAAAATTGTAACACGATTCCAACTGCTTATGAAAATCTGTAGTTCATTTCATTCTGCTGCAAAATAACCTATAAAGGCCTAAAAACAAGAACCTCTTCCATACTTTCACTCTTTAGTCATTAGTCTATGTTGGCATATCCTAAATATCACTTTTAATTAAGCATTTTTTTTCTAGGGTGGCCTTAAACAATAGGAGGTGAACTTAAGTTATCTCTGGAACAAAGTGAGTCACAGGAAAACTAATTAAATATTTGAAATCATCAGAAAGAACTGCAAAACCCTGTGATGTTTTATCAAGATCACTGAAGAATAAACAAAAAATGTCTAAGACCAGTCAGCCCGCTTAATGAATTGAACGTTTGTTTTAAAGAAGAGGACGGCTCTGGGCTGCAGTTTGGGAATAAATGAGGAAAGGATTAATGCGTGCACAGCATAAGCATATTAACTAACATCAGCCTATGTTCATTCGTTCAGTAGAGGTTCCACAGAGTCACTCGCGCCAGTTTGTCGACCTCTTCCACGCCACCTGAAACAGGCAACTTATACAAGCATAGGTCGCAAGTGTTTTTTGTGCTTTATCATTATATTTTAGCACAACGCCTAAGCTTCTTAATCGTGGCGTGGCAAGTGTAGGATGCGTGTTCTTCCTCGTGAGAAAGCGCAGCAAACCCAAATGAGGTGGTGTAAATCTGCTCTGCGTAATTCTCGACAATGTGGGCATTGAGGAGAAGTGTTTGTAATTGCTTGTCTGGCTCCAATTCATTTGTCAAGTACATGTGGTGTGTAAGCTGCATTGGCTATAACCTTGTTCAGAAAACAGTTAAAGAGATTACAAGAATGGGGAATATGCGGACATTTTTCTGACCCTGGGCCACACTGGCCCGGATGGCGGAAACGAACCCGCTCATGTGGTCGACGTGCAAGCGGGTGGGCTTGGGTATTCATTCATTACCCCACACCCCCATTCGTTGCCAAACCTGGTGAACCTTTTCAACCCCCTACCTGAAAATGTTGCGCGAAGGTTTTCCTAGCAGAGTATTTTTGCATTATATTCACATAAAATTGAAAACCGACAGTAAATGAAGGCTATTACAAGCTACACAAGCACCTCTGTTAGGTGCACTTACTCACCAGCAAGAGCTCTAATAAAAAATACAATTCAGCCCCTTGCCTGATTCTTTATAAAACTATGAACTACCACCCTGCCGGTGCTTCATCAACCTAACCAAAGGACACACTTTAATGTTGCTATTTCACGCAAATATGCTTAGGAATCCTCTCAGACATTTTTTTCTGTAATATTGCAGTGCAAGAGGTGCGGCATAGGATGCCGCACCTCTTGAAGCATGTCCTACAATCTGGGGTGTTCCCTCCAATGGTTTCCGATCCCTCTGCATTGAGCTGCCAGTGCCTCCCTTCGTTGCAAAATAATCTAATACATGCAGAGGTATCTTCTTCTGAATGCTTTGCATTAAGCTCTTTATTTTAAAGCAAGTGTGATTTGCACTCACACTCTTACACCACCCATGAACAAAAATAATTTTCTGGCAGAACTGCTGTGCCAGGCCCAAATGCTTTGCCCCTAAACTCACCTTGGGCAGGCTTCTTATTTTCGCCTTCCCCGGGGTCTTCCACGTTTTCTGCTAACAGCTTTAGGTTCTGTGCGATCTGGCGGCGGAACTGTCAATGGCCCCTGTGGAGAATACACGTAACATCACTTGAGTTCATTGATTCTATTGAAGAATGTACGCAGCGACACTTAGCCTGACCCCCCTGAAATGGGTACAGGCTGCTTAACGCATTACCCTGCAGAGCCCCAAGGAAGGAAGATAAAATTATTATTATTTTTCGAAAATGACGTAGGCGTGAGCGAATATGTCGGATACCATGTCATCGCCACCACATATGGCGACAGAGCATATTTTGTAGTGAGTTCGCACATATAATGGTTTCGTGCGTGACTGAGCTAGTGCGCGCAGTATTTGTTCTCTCGTGAAGTGTAATTCATGTGCCACTGTTGTTATGAATGCTTATGTCAAGAGAAAATTATTCTGTGCAGTAAAGATAACTTCACTAAGTCCTTTTTATGAGCTCAAGGCCTGTGGCAAAGTACAGCAAATCAAGGGAGGTCTACAGCTCTATGTCAACCAGGAAAGGTTTCATATGGGCGAAGCATGTGGAAATATCCAAATCTCGAAAACGAACTTTCAGACTAACTGACACTACTTCGTGTGGATATACCTTATCCAACAACGGTCCCGAATACACATGCAATCGAGGCTTATTTAGAAGCGATCTTAAAGCCAGAGAAATGGGATCACACAAGCACATGAACTATAAGGAGCATACATTTTACATTCTAAGAAGGCATACAGAGCCTGTCTCACTTTTTTTTTCTTATCCTAAACCTAGGGATACATATGTTTTTATTTTTGCACTTCTGAACAGTTGGTTGGTGATGAATTGAACTTGAATTCTACACTCCTGTTCCTCTCTCGGTAAAGAATATTTTTCTTAAACGAAACATACCTTGTTCTTTCAGGTTCCCTTTAATGAGTCCACTGTACTACCACAAATGAAATGGACTTCCTCCAACATTACATAAAGGACTTCCTCCAACATTTAGTTTGCAACAAGTGCATAAATTCAGCAAAACTACAATCTTGTAAAGAACACTTAAAGGATAAATTATCAGACTTAAGAAATAAAATTTTCAATGCTTTTTACTGATATCATGTAGCGAACATTAGGTCCACCCAGGCATTTTTATAATGAAACAAAATATATACCAAAACAATAGACTGGTGTTTTTTTTTGGGGGGGACGGGGACGTCTTTGCCTGTAGAACATTGGACTAGAAGTTTCTTGGCAACAAAGGCTCAGTGCTGCCCAAGGTGCATGCCAATTGATCTTGTGCAATGTGGTGACTAATAATTACAGTCGGGGGCCCTATCCAGATCAGCCTTCTTTATTGGAATTTATCGCTATCGCTGCTGCATGATCCAATGAATGAGTACCAATTGTCATTATTAGCTTCAAAGCACTGACAATTTGTATATTATGACGAAAAGAAAGAAGTATGTTAGAAGTCTTGTACTCAAGAAAATGTTATTGCTGTTGTCATGATGAATTGTGACAATCTAACAGTTGTTCAATGATTGTCAACTCTCAAAACAGTGTGGGGTCATTGCTACAAATGTTGATTTCAAAAAGGTTTCAAAATTTTGGACATTTCACATTTTAGCATACCCCTGCTTAGACACGTTCTTATGTAAGGCACAGTGAATTTTTTTTTTACTTTTGCATATTGCAACTTAATAAGGTAATGGAGCACTGAACACACCAAACTGTTTTCATGCATACATGTCTATTGCAGCACTGTATGTTTAGTCCAACATACAAAACGACAAGTTTAACAATCGTGGCACCAAAACCCATCCATAAATTAGTTTACAAAAAGATCTTGTATATTTTTAATGGGC
The DNA here is from genome assembly GCA_013436015.1 of Rhipicephalus annulatus. Classification (NCBI taxonomy): domain Eukaryota; kingdom Metazoa; phylum Arthropoda; class Arachnida; order Ixodida; family Ixodidae; genus Rhipicephalus; species Rhipicephalus annulatus. The sequence continues at coordinate 335,812 of WOVY01001060.1, read as the reverse complement.
CATGTTTACTTTTCTTGTTTTCAGCATTTCCTAGCACACCACAGCTAGATGGTGCAGACATCAGCTGAATCACGATCAAGGGGCATGAATACAATGTGTGGATTGTGGATCGCAATTGTCTTGATCAGAATTAGGCCCGAACATCAGTGTAGGACTACTCTGATACCCCCCCCTCCCCCGTCCAAAATCTGCGATAACTCTCGTCAGACGCTGCATTGCAATGTACCTGAAGTCTATTTTTCGGAGGCCGGCCCCTCTTCCTGGTATACGCTTCCGTTACACTGGGGTCCTTTTCGGGTTGCTGCTGTTTGTCCTGTGAGGTGGTCCCAGATTGATGTCCAGAAGAATGCTCAGATGACTTTTTAGAAGGGTGGGCAGGGTCCTGCTGCTCATTGGACTTTCGCTCAGAGAGCTGCATGAGCACTGCCAACGGGATGTCATCTTCGGTGACGTTCTTGAATGGCCTTTCTGGACACGAGTAGGTGCAGTGCAGCGTGCGCTCCTGTTTCGTCACAAATGCTTTCAAACACCTCTGGCATCTGCACAACACAGCCATTGGGGTATGAGCAATGTTGATTTTAACAAACACATTAAGATTAATGGAAAAAGCTAAGGAGGCCAAGGACCCTTCCTTTGTTAGACACTGCACGACGAAAACCAACCGACAATGAAGCCAAGGAAAGCCTTTTTTTTTTATTCATAATACCCCTAAAGGCCCTCGTGAGAGGGTATTACATAGGGGGGGTTACATGAGCAAAATTACAAACCTGTGCTTGGCCTCATTGCCGGCTGGTTTTCGTTGGGTACAATGAAGGTGAGCAGTGCAGCGATATGACTAGGAGAGGACCAAGGAAGCGAAAGAATGACAGATGAACACATCTTCGCCGTTCTTTCCTTTACCTGCATTCATCTGCTTAGGTGCTTCACACTAATGATTTTACCATTTTAACATGAACCAAGCCACCCAAGCAACCATTCCATTCAAATCAGTGTAGCAATAGCGCTTTCATTACGCGATCCCACAATGGAACTTCCTGTAACATTTTTCTTGCATATTCTGCAAAGCCACCTTTGATCGCAGTGAACACCTAATGCACTAACCGGTACAACAAATGTTTGACTAAGCCTCTTTAGGGCAAAAGCAAGGTGAAGTGCTATGACTAGTCGGTGCTCAGAAAAGATGCAGAAGCTATTCCCTGCCGTGCTTCATGCATGCTATATCTACCAAGTATTCAGCTGTGAATAGGGCTTGATAAGAAATGGAACAGACCAAATGAATTGCTGCATCAAGACCCACCCAGCACTGATGAAAAACCATGAAGTACCGATCAAGTGCCCCCCCTCTCTTTTTCAGGGAATTGAAAATGTGCACCAATAACCAAGCAAATGCCTCAGGCAGTGCGCCGTGCTCCAAAGTGGGCTGCAAAAATTAGGTGCCTCCTTCTTCCTCTTCTAACCACTGCCAGCACCACTCCTCTAATCCACCATTTTCACTGTGTCATTCATTTGGTTATATTTGCCCGACGAGGGTGAATGAAAATAGTGAATGCATGTATATTCTCTAAAGCATTTCATTAAAAAAGACACATGTGCATTTTGTGGCTACTCCGCAGAAATCTTAATTTCTATCCACGACCAAGTGAGCCCCTCAATATCTCAAAACATTTGTGGATTATCCGTGTGTGAATGTGCCGTACGCATCAAATTATCTTGATTATCCTTCATTTTAAGAAGGGCCTTCGCTTGGGATTTTACGGTTGTTCTGGTTGCATTGCTGAAAGGTGTGCACAGGTGCAAAAGAAGCGAGACGTACTTTCAGAGATGATGAAACTTCCCGGAGACTTTTGTAGGTAGGGGGGCAATTGTTGACGTGGGATAACAGTGCACTCACCTGAAGGTATGAGCAAAGTTGATGTGTATGTTGAGACCGTTCGGTTTATGAGTTTCGAACGGGCAGTGAGGGCACCGGAACATTGTGCATTTGTGGGTGGCAGCATCTTCGGCACCTCTCCGCAAGCTGACTCCGCAGGTCTTGCAGTGCCATATCCGCCCCATCCTGTCAATCTCAACTAGATTTAAAAAAAAAAAAAAACAAGACAGACTTCTGTTAATTATCACACTAAAGTCTGAGTACTCCCACCCATCCCTGCTTTTTTATTTATTTATATTTTTAGAGCAAGGCGAAGTAAAACAGCACTGTTACATGCACACAGCAGAGAAAAAATACGGTATTAAAAAACACTTTATTGTGAAGAATCAAGCAACTGCAAAAGTTTTGAGCTCACTGTTCAATGAACAGGGAGACTATATCGCAACAGCCCACGACATCTAACAAAAACTTTGAATTTCACTCTTTTTAGTACATGGATGGTTGGTCGACAAATTAAACTCTATTGGTAAAATAAACAAGGCATCACATACGATAAACACTCGCTTGAGTACAACCCTACATGACGGACCTAACAACAAATCAGTAAAGCACACAGTGTAACGAGGTTGCACTTACTCTGCTCTTGCGTCTTCCTAGGCCGCCCTCGTTTGTGAGGACCGTTAGTGTTCACCGGGGTTGTTGGCGGGGCTGGTGTCACTGGAGTTGGTGGTGCGGGAGCACCAGCATGCATCTGAAACATTCGAGGTAGGGTTTTCACACTAACCAATCTGCTTCCTGCTTAACTAATACTAAAACAATCTACAACACTTAAATGCAATGGCTAGTCATATCTGCTAATTCCAGCTGGTGAACAAGGCACAATAAGCTGCTATGCAATGTGGCAGCTATTAAAGAACTTCTAGTTTGCAATTCATTTTGTTTTTTTTAGAATCCAAACTAGTTATCACAAAATAAAGCTTAAATGCATTCAGTACCTAAATGCACTTGAGCCTAAATGCATTCAATCCGACTTTAACGAGAGATATGAGCACAGGCACAACGTAACCAGTATGAGAATGTACGCAATGACAAAACTATGAAGAAATATCCTGAACAAGAACTGCTCTTTATCAAGCAAATGGAGCCACGACCATAGTTGTCTATGACTTCACATGTACCCTTGCTAGCTTTGCACACTTCTACTCTTTTCTGTAAGTCTTTGTTAAAAGCAAACTTGTCATGTTAGCTAATGATTTAGGGTATCTTTTCATGACATCTATCATTACATCTATGTTGTTTATGCTTCTATTCTAAAAAATTGTAGGAAATATTTTACTCTTTGGTATTGGCTGCAACAGATAGCAGAAAAGCTTAACATTTACTCCCTCTTTTCATTTTCCTCTAGAAAAAAATATAAAATTGTGAGGGCAGCATATGCATACAGCCAGTCACCCAAAAATGTAGCCAATGTATTATTTTGATGCCAAAAAAAAGAGAACCCACGTCATAACCACAAAACAGGCAACCTCGTGCAACTTTCAGTTGATCCAAGCAGCATTGCTCACTGCTGACTACTTGAGAGGGAGAAAACTCATAGAAGGCTGAGAGGCAATGTAGGCGCTGCCTACAGTACCTGTGTTGTGTCCTTCCCTCTGTCTTCGTTACATTTGCAGTGTGAAAACATATTTATAGTGAGTTAGCAACTAGCCCAAGCTACTGTTCTACATGTGCACCTAAATGGCTTTACCTCGGCCGAGCGATAAAATATCTATGTAGACAGAATTATAGTGTATGATTTCCGCAGCACATGTTCCCTTTTCTAAAACCCTAATCATACTAAAATCAGGATTGTTTGAATGCAACCAGGATTTCAAACCAGGATTGTTTGCATATGCTAGGGCAAACAGTACAAATGACTGCATAAGCAACACATCCTGTTCTTTTTCTCATCTCTTTGGTGTCTCCATATTGCTGCTCAGCATGCAAACTATTACTGCCTTGTTCATACCACTTTCTAAATAATCATTAAACATCTGAAAAGAATACATGCACACTATCGACATGTTTGCACAGCATGAATTGGATGAGGGCAGAGAGGGGAATACAACACAGCTCACAGGGCCTGTGCTGTGTCCTTTCCTCTGTCCTCATTCCAGTTGGTGCAAGCATGTTGATAGTGAACCATGTGCACCTTTTGCTTGTGCTGTATAAGGGCAAGCATTGTAGGCAGCCGGACAGAGCATTCACTGCAACGATGAGAGAAGTGGACCTCCTTGTGTCTGATAAGGCTGGCCAGCAGGTACGAGGTGTAGGGACAATACGGGCAACAGTACAGTCGCACAGGGCTCGAGGCCACTCCCGCAGAGAGCTGCTGCTGAGGCGACAGCTGGTTTGGCTGTGACTCGACGAGCTGCTGCAACGGTGCCAACACGTTCTGCTGCCCCGCCAAAAGAGGGGCACTGGCCCCGCCGCTCTCGTTGCCCTTGCAGTTGCAAGAGTGGGCTGCCAGGGCCACCGGGTGGGTGAACACGACGCAGCACTGAGAGCACATGAGCGCTGCGCAGACACATAAGTGAACATCACTTACATCAATGCTTCCAAGCATCTTTTCCTGGGATGCAGCTTTTGCGTCTTGAACATTTAGCTTCTCACTTATGAAAGAGCAAAATATAAGCAAGTGTGGAGTGCCATAAACCGTACCGCAGCATTTAATACAGAAGTGAAATGGGTTACACTCGCTCCTGAAGGGATTATACTTCTCTGATTTTGGTATGTCGTGCTACAAAAGAAACATTTTGCTTATCGGAAAATTGCTCCTAATCCTATTTTGGCTGTCACATACTTCATGATGTGACATGCATTTATGGTCACTATCACTTACTCGACCTTAATAGTTAGCGGAGAGCCCTTCACTTCAAGCACGAGCATAGCTGCCTAGGCATGCTGTCATTAGCATGTTTCTCTATGCAACTGCTCCTTCCATTAATGATTGGTCACCGTGGGCAATGCAGCTGCTCACATATGGCTCAGCGTAACTTCCCTTCAGTGAAAAATTTAGCTTCCATCATTACTGCTGGAGCAGACACAATGAACCTTGTGAGCCGAGGACATGCTGGTATTTCATCAAGATATGTACTGCTGAAGCCATGATCAGGAGTCCACCATTTCAAGCAGAGTTTTGCTGGGTTTTTGGGGTAGCAAGTCTGCTCATAATGCTTCTTACGCCATCTAAACAAGAGCTCTGTTTAGGCATTGCACTGACAATTTTGCAGAGAATTTGTGTAGCTTGTGGATGCTGCCCCATATAACGCAGCAAGCGACTCTTTATCACATGGAACTTGCTTCAGCGTTAGCATGCCTCTGTAATGCTTTCGGCACCTAACTATTCAAGCCTAGACTTTCCTGTCACTTGGATACTATTAACTCCTGCATTTTCGTAGCAACTCAACACAATTGCACAAAAAAAATTAAAAGAAAAGGTATTGTTGTAGCACCTAGGTGGTATAGTGCGCATCTTGGTCACACTCGAGTCAAGGCGACTTACCTCCAAATGGCTCTTGCGAGCCCCGGCCTGGCAGCAAGAGGTTCTCTTGAATGTGGATGTCTGGAAACTCGGAATGCTTGAGACCATGTGCTGCCAGTAGACTCAGTCGGTGAAACATAGCGTTGCACAATGTGCATGTGTACCTCGAGTGGTGGTCCTCCAGCACTGCACACATTGAGCCAAGAGATAAGGCTGCTGGAAAATTCCAGCCAACGGAGCAACTTGTGAACTGTTTACTCGCACAAACTGACAGTGAGAGGCATTGCCGCCTGTTGAGCAGAGCACTTTGTTATAGCAGAAGGAAGTACAGAGCTTATTGCCATGAACAGAGCTTGAAGGCAATATTAGCAATACTGCGATCAGAACTTTGGAACGATGGACAGCCGAGCTGGTTTGTAAGGATTCATTATAAAACAAGGCAAGCAGGTAAGCAGTGGCAGCAAAAGGGTTGAAATCTATTTTCTCGTTAGTGCCCCTTTGAAATGTCATCCAGAAGTAGCCGCTACAAGCTCTCACCTGGCACCACGTAGGTGGGTGTGTTGATTACGCAGAGGGTGCCGTTATTGTTCGCAAGAATGGGAGTCGTCTGTGGCGACAAGTAGGCAGTGTACGGCGACGTGCTGTTGATGGCAGCCAGGGGCTCCAGTGGCAAACTGGACCCGTGCAGCTGCAGGTGCTGTAGCAGGACGTTTTCATTCGGGAACGTGTGGTTGCAGTGGCCACACCGCAACGACGGCTTGATGTGTAACTGAAAATGAAAAGGAAGAGCCGGTCGTTCCATTGCTCACTAAAATGGACTACAAGAGCAGAATGACATAGGGAGGGGGATGAGTCAGTTTCATAGAGTCAGCTGTTAATGCCAACATCTAACCAGCAAAAAGAGACCTATATGAAAGAATAATCTCACTTTTTCGCAGGAAAAAAGTGGTTCACACAATCAAATGGGTGCACATGTAACAAAATTTTAAATAACCATGCAAAAAATTCTTTGCAAGTCGTCGAAGTGATGTATCACCGTAGTTATATTGTATAGTTGCAGTTTTCCAGAGTTTGTTCCAGGATGCGTCCAAGAAATGTAATTTTTGCCTTGAAGGACTCACTCTTTTTAATATTCACTTTCAGTTGAGCTTCGCTCAGTGCGATCAATACAGCCATCAAATGTTGAGCGTGAGAAGTCTCGTATTTTGAATAGACTAAAATATCGTCAACATAGACGTTACAAAATGCTCGAAGGAAAGGTTTCAAGATGCCATTCATCATCTTTTGAAACCAGGCAGCACTGTTCTTCCACCCGAAAGGTAAGCGATTGAATTCATATACATCAAAGGGAGTGACAAAGGCTGTGTACATTTTATATTCTTCTTCGAGGGGCATCTGCCAAAATCCTTTGCAAAGATCTATTCGGGAGAAGACATTGCAGCCTCCCGTTTCCTCAGTTATTTCGATCTTTAGCATCGGGGAAGGAAATAGATCCGTTTGGCAATTCAAGACTCAGTAGTCTGTACATAGTCTCAAAGATCCATCTTTTTTGGGAGCCAGCGTAATTGGTGAGGCAAACGTGGACACCGATGGCTGTATTATGCCAGCATCTAACATACTTTGGAACTCGCTTTTCAACTAAACTTTCTTCTCGTGTGACATGCTGTAAGGCTTTCTCCTGATTGGTGTAACGTCTTTCAGCTTGAAAGAAACTGAAAATTTTGTTGTTGCCGGTGGGTAATTGCTTAAGCAGACAAGTTCGGAAATTTGCAGTGGACTTCATCTTTACATGTAATAAGGCGATCCGCCATACTCAAGGAAGCACATGTCTCTTTTGCCACAGTCACTTCACCATTCCAATAAAGGTTTAACTTTAGGGTCTTCATATCAGGTCGAGACAGTAAAAATTTGTAGGCACACCTTTTGACTACGAGAGCATCAATGTCAGCATTCTGGCCTTGAAAAGAGACACTTGTTCTCACCCATTCATCATAAATTTGTCTTGTCCCATTGAAGCTTTGTACTAGTACTGATCTCCTTTGAATAATTTCTTTCCTTTTTACAAGTGCCTTATTTATGACGGACACAGATGCCCCACTATTCCCTAGTGCATCAACATCTTCACCATTCACCTTTAGTTTGATATATAAGAAATTAAGAGCCGTTAGAAAAACAGTTTCCAGTTTTGTCGTCACGTGGGACTGCGCACCCTCTTTTATTCATCTTGCTAGGAAGCGCAGCCACTATTACACAGAACACACAACACAAGCGCTTTTATTCGTTTTTTTGTTTCAGCCTCGTCTGAGTGCGAAGAAGCCATATGCTCTTGGTGGTTACTAGCCTCGGAGATTACATTGACCACTCGGTTTCGTCCTTGCCAACTGTCAAAATCTCACGACCTCCAAGGTGCCTTCTCTTGATGGTAATCTGAACGACTCAGATTCTGGGAATTCAGACCAACTAAGAGGTTCTTTACAGAACCTAGAAGTTCCTCAATAGTTTTGGGCGATTGCACTAGTGCTTTTCTCTGGAGTTTCTTAGGAAGGACATGAATAATGAGCGGTACTATCGTGGACTCCGGAAGTTTCGGGCTTGCCATTTGAAGACGCCGCTTTTTCTCATAAAAATGTTCTAGGGGCTTTCCTGATTGAAATTTGTGAAAAAATTGCTCAGTCCCACTTTTCAACGGGATTTTCGTCGAAAGCCGCCAGGAAACTCCTTTTATACTCGTCCCATGTGTCGGTCTCATGTCCAGCAAAGTGAAGCTCGTACTACTTTCGAGCCAGTCCGGTAAGAAACTGACGCATGTTCCTGATGCGCTCACTGGATTCTTGCCAAGAGTTGTCCACACAAGCGTTTTCGTAAAACTTGATCCAGGTGTCCGGCTGTGTGCTTTCACCATCGAATGGATCAGGCTTTGCTGCCTCCTTGTTGAGTCTTTGCTGTGTCTGGACGACGGCAAGAAGACTGTCCATGATTTGCTGCTGTCGCTCTGCGTGCTGCTGCTGACGGTAGAGGATCTCCATGAAGCATGAGTCAACGGAACAATCTTGTTTGCCTGGCAAAGCCCTTGACGACCTTTTCAAAAGTGGCCGCATAATGTATTCTTGAAACTCGGAGTACTTCAGTTTCAGCTTCACTGATAGTTGGTGGTCGAGCTCACCCAGTCTTTTCCCAGCTTTCTGAACAACGAACTCACACAGTCCGGAAGTCGTGATACCTTCAGGCAATTTATACGTGTATTCATCAACTTTGCACGTCGAAAAATATGACTTGCCACTTGAACTTCGGGATAAAGTCAAAGTTATCCGCATACTTGCGTTTTTGATCCTGTTGAAGGCTGCGCCAATATAACGTTCCAACATTGACAGAGACAGAAGATTTCATTCTTCTTTCTCTTCACCCGTCCCCCCACTAAAGCAGTTCTTCGTCGTCTTTCGGTCGCTACATCTTTCTACATATTTTTTGCAGTGCGGGTCCAATGCAATCACATGGTTCCAGTATGTTTACATTCTGCAAGCACAGCTGTGTGGACCAGTAGTTTAGACATTTGTATCCGGAGCATGGGAGGCTGAGGTTCAAATCCAGCTCCACCTAAAAATTTTATTCATTATTTTATTAATTTTATTCATTATTTCTTTGTGGTAATAATTGTCTAACGCAATTACAGATTAACAGTTTTTTCATTGCACTGGCGTGTAAATACTTGTGCACATATGAAAAAAAAAAAAGATATTTTTCACTAGAATTCCTCGGAATGCAGAGCGTTCCTCTGATAGAAATGTACTTACATCTAGGTGTGCCCTAAAAACAGTAGTCTGCTCAGTGGCAAAGCTGCAGAAGCAACAAGTGAGCAGGGACCGGGGTGGCTTCTCCTTGGGACATTCGTGCATCACCAGGTCACCGAGGGCAGGAAAGGTGCCCCGGCAGAGGGGACATGGGTACTCCGTTCGCTCCTGAATCACCGGCGTCCCCGCTGGCACAAAAATGCAAAAGCAGTAGTCACTTTCACTGCCACGAAATGATGGGGCTGTAATCTGCAAAAGCCTGCTCACACACATCTGCAGCACTTACAGGCAACAACCTCACACAAAAAGTGACGTGGGAGACAGCTTTTCATACATCCCACTTCTTGCAGTCATAAGAGTTTATTGATGTTGCATTAGTTGGGCAAGGCAACACTTTTTTTTTGTACCTGCCAAGCCGTTAAGTGTCGCAAAGGTAGGCAAACAAATATACAAACAACTAAACTTTGCTTAAGCAGAGTAATCTGCATGCATTCCTGTCAAATTTAAGCTGTTAATCGGTAGGAATCTACTAACTTGGTGTTCCTTCTCAAGTAGACCATACTGCGCTGCGTCGATACATAGTACTCACAACATGCATACATGGAATGCATATTTGTCTCGTACGTCATATGCGTACTGACGACAGCACATCTGTAAATACGTCAGATAGATTGTGAGGAGCTGAATAATGGTGCGTACTCCAAAATTACGCTAATACATTCAGCATAAAATAATATCCCTGATCATGTTTTTCCATTTTTTTTTTTTCGTATGCCTGCGATACCACAGAGAACGTTGCTACTGCATGACGTCTACTGCGCATCGTTTAAGCGAGCATGACGTGTGAAGAAGCATGTGCTTACAGTTCGATATTGTAAGTAGATTCTCGAGCAGCTTCCCTCTGTCGATGACTTCGGAGTCCGGCGTCTCCAGCTGGGATTCGACGAACATCGCCGGACACAGCTCATCGTCGTCGTTACACGAGGCGACGACCTCTGCAGCCTAGTGAGGAACAGAAAATCGGTACGCATGTCACAATCGTTGGAACGAACGGGCCGATTGTTGTGTAGATTCAATGAACCGACTCGGGAATGGTTTAATTGCAGCGCATAAAGAAAGGCACAGAAGAAACTAAGAAACGCGCGATCGTTCAACCGTTCTCGTTTTCTTCCGACCCCGTGATGCGCTGCGAGGCGCCAGTATTTCAACAAATGAACCCGAACACACACGTTACCGACTGTGGAAGATGAATATTTTCTCTTCCGAGCGCGGGTAAAACGCTGGGAGAGGCGGGCAATGCAGCGCCTTGAGACGCCAACGAGTGATCGCGCAGGGAAGACGCGATCACACGGCCCCGGCTTTCTTTGCGATCTCTTGCCGGTATTGTGTTTTGATCTGCGAGCTATTCCAAGGAAGCGCGCGCTGAAGAAAAGCATCACGCGGGCGTACGGTGAAATGAACATCGAGCCTAACAACGAGAAAACACGATCGCACAACTCCCGAGCCCGTCTAGCACGCCCATGAGCACGCTACCGCACAGAGAGAACGAACGCGTTAAACGCTCGAATCAAACGCTCACCGCCATAATCCTACAGCCGTATAAACCGCGGTAAACATTCAAGTTTGTATGTGAGTATCCACATTTGAACTTTAGTCAAGCGAGATCGAACATGGAAGCGAACGAAGGACGGAAATGCACGAATTCACGTTTCCGGTTTTGTTTGGCGATCTTCTTTTTTCTCTCTGCACTTCCCGCAAACTGAATGCACGTTAGAACAATATTGCTCATGCGCCAATTATTAATATCGAAATATTTTGCCGCAAAAGTGAGACTATAACGTATCTTTATCAAAAGAGTGGTCGAAAGCGGCGCTAGCGGCGCTGATTGCTGTCCGCTGTTCTATGGCGTCTGCGCTTATGCGGGCTGGTACATATCAGCGCGTTAAGGCGCTGATTTAACGGTTAATATTAATAATTCGCTCCTCGCATAGTGAGCTCGGACGTGAATGCACAACCACTTGCATCTGTGGACGCCAATCTGTTCAACGCAGCTAAATGAGCGACGGAGAGTGGCCACAACCCCGGGAGCCGGAAGATCGCCAACTTTCGTCGAGCGACGCTCAGCCAACAGCCAGTACTGAAAGCATTTGCCGGCTAGTCGCTTTCGCGCTTACCAGCTGGGATCGCCTTGTTGCGAACTGCATGCCGCACTTTCTTCATTCCCATGAGCGCCCCTAATGCACGAAACTATGCCATTTCGTCCCTCCTACCGTGATGTGTCTAACTGTATATGTGGCAGAACCGGTTGCTCTCTGTTTACACTTTGTTTCGCCGTCTAGTTTAGAGCGCCGTCGGCGAGGTCTCTTGAACGTTTTCGGCAATACTTATCGGGTGGGGCTGGAGAAAAATTAGAAAAGAAATAGGTTTCATCTTTTTTGCGTTACTCGGTGACGCCAATATAAAGCCTGCGTTCACACAGTGGCTTGTTGCCTTTGAAGCAAATCGAGTGCTGTGTGGCGATACCCCAAGTGCGTGCTTTTAAATAACAACGTGAGGTATCTCGCTATACCGCAAGTTGTATTTGCTGAACGAGGATTTGCCTCGTGCACCGCGGGCATTGCGGACCGAATCGAACAAGTGCGGCTTTGCAAAGGTCGTTCGATGGGCTAGCTGCCTTCCGGCGAATACATTAACCTTTTAGTTTCATCCATAATTTCTCGATCCGACTCGCATTCTTACAGATTGTTGGCTGAAAGTCCTGCCTTAGCTTAGTTTCGTTTGCTTTGCAAAGGTGTTAAATCTCTCCCCCCACCCTCCTTTTTTTTCTCTCTCACTGCGTGAAGGACTCTAGAAAGCTGGCGCTGGCATGAAAAATAATCTCTCTCTCGGCCATAGATCTCGGTTGGTCGCTCAGCATGCGACTAAATGCATAGTTCTAAAATAGGGCTCAACTTTCATAACTGCAAATGGGTTTAGGTTCTCTTTCACAATTATTTGCATGTTAGTCATAACTTGAAGGTTCTTTATTTGTTTCGCTTATTCCTTTAATGAAGAAATTTGAATCACATTGCTTTCTGCAATGTACGTTTGACTTGGTGTTTATCGAAAATGGGGGATGAACTAATTTCCACATAACGTGATGTATCCCTTGTCATGTTGCTTCTGTGTGTGGCACTAAAAGCGGGGCTATCAAGTGCCATAATGAGAACTGTTGCTTAAAAGAACTATTTCGTTGAACCAGATCTAGATGAGCTTGATAGTATGGAATTAATGAGATCTTGTGCTTTGCCTTTGAGGCTGAATAATTGAACAGAAGTGTTTGTTGCTGGTTGCCACAATGAAAGTTTGCAGCCTGAAACAAAGTTGCCAGGCTTGACTTTTTTTTTTTTTGTAGCCTGCTGGCGGTAGAAAAAGTGGCTTGGCTACTTGACCACATTTTGGCTATTTTCTATTTCCCTTCATTTGGACCAAATTATCAATATCCCATGACGTTGCAGCCACTGGTGTTTGAGTGTCCGATGTCAGAACACGATGGCCAACTGCTGTTTAAAGCTCCCAAAATTGAATTCAACACTTATAATAAACAAACGGGAACATTCTTAGACACATGGCTAAGTATTTGAGAAAACGAGAAAAACTGGTTGCATGGGGCCTCAATAGGAAGGCCACCTGTTGCTGAATGCCTTTTAATCATAATTGGAATTGGACAAGACAATTAAAAGTGCTCTGCATTCTTTTCTCATTGACATGAGCAAATGGATGCCCAAAGAAATGTATGCATCATTTCTTGGGACAAGGCACAAACTGCAACTAAGGAACACTAAAGCTCTTGCTTGGGCTAGTTGTTGCATTTTTGAACCTAGGAGGACTGTGCAAAAAATAAAAAAAGAGAACTTGCAAAGAAAGGCAAATTTGTGCACATCCTGTGTACTCGCATTTCTTCATCTGTGTTTTTTTGCACAGCTTTGTGTGCCCCGTATGTTGCTACTAAGGACTGTTAAATACTCAGACTTCATCGTCAAGCTAGAAATAATTGTAAAATTGACCACAATATTGAGCACACTGATGCAATATTCATTTTTAATGTACTGAGACTGTTACTTATACTCCTTTCAAGGAAAGTCGCCAAAGATGCTTGGATAGAGTCTCATTTTATTGCGACAGCTGTTGTGAAGTTACATAAAGGTGCCATAGTTGCCTGCCGCCACTGCTGCCAATGTGCATAATATAGCAAAAAAAAAAAACGAAAGAAAAGATACCTAAGATAAAATGGAACAGAGTTTAAACCTGGGTCCTCGCCGTACCAGCCCAGTATTCTACCACTGAGCCCTCGTCATTGGTCGAAAGTACTACACCAGGTCGTGGGTTCGATTCCCGGCTGCGGCGACTGCATTTCCGATGGAGGCGGAAATGTTAGAGGCCCGTGTACTCAGATTTGGGTGCACGTTAAAGAACCCCAGGTGGTCAAAATTTCCGGAGCCCTCCACTACGGCGTCTCTCATAATCAAATGGTAGTTTTGGGACGTTAAACCCCACAAATCAATCGATCAAAGCGAAAGTACTACACACAAAAACGATATATACAAGCATTATTTCGAGAAGTAACTGCATAAAATATACCAATTAAATATGGTAGAAGAGTAAAATAGCAATCTGGAATCACAAAATGCAAATTCTGTAACCAGGTGTCACACATTATGAATTGCATCATAAGTGAGTTGCTGAATGCTTCCAACCCATTACAAAGAGCTCAGCCATAATTCTTCATCGTCATCAGCCACCGAATAAATTAATGGAGTAGTGGGTAGCTTGCAAGTGAACTTGTATTAGTAGTCCAAAGAGCGTTTGCTATGGGAAAGGCGCTCTTCCAGCTTTTGCGATGACTGTCGCACTTTCCGTGCAGGCCTGGTGGCTTTTCGCAACATCGCCAGAAACTTAGTCATCGTGCATGAGATGATTGCTAAAGCCAAGAATTTGTGCTTGACTCTCAGAAATTGTCATTTGAGCGGTCATGCTGCATTTGTTTGCAGTTCTGCGAAAAAAAACTTTTGTATTTGTTCATTTAAGTAAACATGTCATGGTTGTTTTCATACATACATGGCTACTTCTGGCTTCAGTTGGCAACATTTTTTGGCTAGTTTTTTCAATATTTTGGATTTTTTTGGATTTGACCTGGCACCCTTGGCCTGAAAGCTACATTTTAACAGTATTTTTCTCTCATTCTGTTATTTAAAGCATAAGTTATTTAAAGGGACACTACAGGCAAACAACTAGCGTGTACCGTTGAAATGAGGTCCCAAAAACCTCATAGTGCTTGTTTTGCTGTGGAAATTATTAGTTTGAAAGAAAATCATGTTTTCATTGTCTGCATACTGCTTGTTAATTACTCGGTGTATTGCCTGACAGTCCGTGCTGCAGTGCTACAGAGCAAGGGGCTTCAGCCCAATGAAAATTAAACTTACATCATTCTCAAGGATAACATCAAGAAGCTCTGTATTTTATAAATCAGAATGAAATATTCTAGTTGTATTGTATTCCATCTTGTAATGCACTGAAGCATTCTGTTCCATCATGAGCAGTTTGAGTACTTGTGTTGCATTGTACTAAGGTCATCATACATCATCAGGCTTGTGTTCCAGAATGTCCCATTGATTGTGCAAATCATGTTCTACTTTTACCCTGATTTCTGGATTGCTAAAGCACTGCTGCCTGCAATAATGACAGTTTAGACATTCTCCAGCACTGACCATTCATTCTGACATAAATTGTTATTAGCTTTAATGTCCCTTTTAAATTCACAAGATAAGGTCCATGGCTAGATTTTCAACAATTATTTCCTCAGTCTATTTGTGTTCTCCTTTGTCATTGGCTGTGACATACACATCTGTATGTTCATTCACTAGATGTCTTGGTTTTTGTTCTTTATATAATGTCAACTTGCAGGTATACCTGAACCTGATGGTGGAGATGCTGGCGACAGCGTTGAATATGACGCCCCTGATTTTGACACTAATGATGCCGCCAATGGATCCGATGATGAAAATGGAATCCTTTGCAAAGGTAAGTGGCAAAAAACATTAGCTGGGGCTCTTCTAGTTTGTAGATATTATATTGGCATTCAGACATGCCAATATATATTAACAATTCATTGACCTCCTCATGCAGAAAGATGACTCAGCAATATAACTGTTCTTCAAGCTGGTTCGAATTACAGGACATAGGTAATGCTGTGAGTGTGGAAACCCCATTTAAACTATAAATCTTAGATGCTAAAGATGACATCTTGTACATTTCTTGTCATAGAAGACATTCTTTTATTGACTAAAAACATAGATGAAGATGCAACATGACAGGTTTGTATGTTGAAACAGCCATCTGGATATTGGGGGTGTAGATTTCTAGCTACTTTTGCTGCTCATCATCCGCCAGGCATGGGTGTAGGCAGAAATTCGTTTTGGTAATCTGCAGTGATAGGTAGATGTGGTTATGGGCGAACTCCGGCAATTTTTTCATCATGTCAGGCTAATGCTGCTTTATATGTTCCTGAGACACTCTTGTTATGGGCCCAATAGCTGAAACACGCAACAAATTCCAAAATAGTTCTTAATTAAAACAGTATGTTAGTATTAAAACCGAAATCTAGCTGAGTACACTGTCTATGTATGACGTAATACTTTGCTAGAGCTGCAAATCCTGCAAGGCATGTCTGTACCGCCAGCTTGGAGTATGGAAACCGCAAAAAGTCACAAAGAACAGACGCTCAGTGGATAGGTCAGCATGCCAACAATACCGCACCGTGTCTGTGATGTCGTGTCTCATGCACAAGCTCCGCGGAGCTGTCAAACAATGACAGGTACAATGCAGATGCATTTTGAGGTCAACGAGCCTCGCCGTTCCTCTTCAATGAAGCCGGACAGATTTTCGTATTTGTCTGCAGTGGTTGGCTTAACCAGATGGCACTACTTGCCCAGGCTGTGCAAATTTGTGCCTGAGCGATTGGCTAAAACGCTTACGCTGTTATGGTGAATATATGTCGGAGTGTGTGCGACGTACAACTTAACACCACTTGTCACCCATTGCCCGCCCACACACACGGAAAAACAAATCGCACGCTCAACAAAGGAAGCACCAGCTTAACCCACACAATCATAGCAGACAATCAGACGCTGCAGTGGCACATCAGTTCCGTCACTTCCATTGCTTGAAAAAATCAATGTCTCTTGGAGTGCTGACACTCCGTGTAAAGTTACTTGCGCCGCTTGGCACACGTGTCTCGCACAAAAGCCGCATTTCGGGTTCACAACCATTGAGCGGTAGGTGGCGTGTGCGCAAGCGTTGATCACCACTATCATCATCATGGTTAGATTGATAGCACCGGCGGTGACCCTTGGCAGCAGGCCTTGGTGGCGGAGCGAGAGAATTGAGTGAGTCTTTCGCTGTTGGCGTTTGGTGCAAACGGTTGTCTCTCGCAGTGGGACCCCGGTGCACAGCACCGCGGGCCCTCTGTTGGGAGCGCTTGTGGTGAGTCAGGCGTTGGCGACACCGCCTTGTTTTGTTGTTGAGTGTTGTCTCATATTGGGTAAGGATGTCTTAGTGTGTTGATCACGATTGATGTTATAATAATTTGGCGGACGATATCGTAATTCTAAATGTAGTTAAATAAATGCGTCTTGTTTGGTTCGTTCCGACCACATCTGCTGTGTCTGTTCACTCCAAGAGCATGGTGCTCGCCATTTTTAGACCCCACATGTCACATGCATACTGTTGTTAATTCTGGCAAGCGAGGTGGGCGTTTAAAGGCAAGCTATGAAATGCATTTGAAAAATAGCTGCAAAGCTCTGAAGCGTGCAATTTGGCATGAATGGAGCAAATGTGCAAATGAACGTACCCAGTGAATGTCATTAAGATCCACTGACCTCGAAAAATCACCAGAGTTGGCCTTTGGCGTCTGTGTATCCCATGGACGAAAAGAAATTTCGGAGAGGGCACAAGTTCAGTGTGCCACCCCCGGCAGTATCACTGCCCACAGCTAACACATTGTTCCGGCCATAAGCCAGCATGATCAGCCAGTTTACTCGCACCACATTCTCATTGTTGTATCACTAATTATCATGCTTTATGTGTAACTAGTGGCCATCAGTACGCATGGAGTTCTGATTTACAATTTAGCCAGATGCTCAAATACAGTCTCGCCACACTGCTCATATTGGATCCTTTGAAGCTATATAATGTCATGATTGTGCGTTAATGAGATAATAAATTGCACTGTTTTGGTTATTGTAGTTACGTTACTTATTTTTTGTAGCAAGACAACCATTCAAGCTAGTTAGTATTCGTTCATCCTAATGCGAAAAATGGGACACACTTACAAACAGGGACAAAGGAAGAGAAAAACGACGACACTGTCGCACTATTTATTGCCTCTGGAATGCTACTATGGCTTGTATATATTGAAAGGAGGTCAGGAATTCACCGGTGAATAGTAATTGGAAATGGTTCACTGGACAAATTCATACCTGGGCATCATGCACAGAGCAAAGGCATTCTTGTACAATGAGGCAGTGCCAGAATATAAAATGATATTCCCCTTAGTTCACACTGTAGGAAGATTTTGATTTAGTATATCTGTGCAAGAGCTCTAAGCAGCTTAAAATCCCCAATGCTGCTTGTATTTTAATATGAGTTAATAAATGTTTATTCCATCAAAATAGTGAACATTAGGCCTTGAGCGAAAAGTTTCAAAAGTAGTTTTAGCCCCAACAGAGCAAAAGAAAAAAGAGAGAAAGCAACCGAAACATGTGAAGATCCACAGGAAAACATGTACGTGCACTGCTAAGTGACAAAATAGAAGAGCGCAAACATTGCGCTCTTGAAGCAAGCAAATCAAAAGTCGAGTGTGATTCTAGAGAACAATGAACTGCCATTCAATGACATCAAAGGCTTCATGGTTGAAAACTGCTAAGAATCTCTGAGGTCAACATTCATCGAAATAAACAAAAGGAACACTGAGGTGCACTGTTAAGTATGGCTCAAGGTTCTTCAAGTAGGCTGTAAACTGGCTTGGGCTCTTATGTGTGCCTCCTGGTCAGTGTACGCTGACACACTAAATGCAGAACTTCTTATCATTCACCACCAACAAGCTCTTTCGGCCACTTGTGATTGCTGCAGTGGAGATGGTGGAGGGGGACGAGGAGCTTCGCGAGTTCGGGGAGGAAATGGACGAGGGCCCACGGATCAAGCACACGTGCCCCGACTGCCCGTTCGAGACATACGTGGGCTCCAGCCTTGCGCGGCACCGTCGCATGCATGCCCGCCGGCCACTGTCGTGCCATCTCTGCGATGCGCACTACCTCGACCAGACGTCCCTTGCGAGACACCTGCGGACTCACGAAGGTGGCCAAGAGGCGCTGTTTCCCTGTCCCGAGTGCGGCACTCACTTCACTCGCCGAGACACCCTTGAGCAGCACATGATAATGCACTCGCAGCCTGAAAAACCTTTCAAATGTTCCATCTGCCAGGAATCCTTCATGACGTGAGTGGGAAATTCGTGCTCATTTCCTCACCTTCACTGCGTGTTTGTTGTTGTCGTATGCCCCTGTTACGTTCACAGTGGGACAAGTGTTGCCTTGGAGAGCTTTCATTACCAGCGCTCTGCCTAAGCAGAGCCCACCCTGCATAGTAACTGAAAGTTTCCCAACTTCACATAGTTGTCCTTGATTGCATTTCTCTTGCCTTGAAGCCAGCTTTTTATTTCCTGGCTCCGGTGATTTTATTTCAGTGTCTAAGTAATGGACATGCTGTATTACAGAGGCGTTTCTCTCATGTGTCTGGTGGTAGACATGCTCAGCACACTTGAAAATGATGTTATATAAGCCATAGAGCAGAAAAATGATACGGAAGTCAACAAAGTGGTACTAATTCATGTGGAATATTTGGATGTTCAAGTTATAGAGGCATAAAGCATGCTGGTCTTGTGATTGTAGAGAACGCAAATGATGAAGGTGAACAGCTAGAATAAGCTGCTAAATTGTGGTCACCCTATGCCACAGAATAAGGTCCTTAGAGCTGTAAAAAAGTGACACTTGTGATGTTGATGAATTCAAACGCCATTGCACTCAAACCTCATGATGACAAAGTTGCATCTTTACAAAAATATGTTCATTATATCAGAAAATTAGTTATAACAGTATGTTCCAACACTATCTATTGCAAGACTGTTCTCCATTACTTCGCTATAACTGATATTTTGTTATATCTGTGTTTATTATTATATTTAGGTTTGTGTGTAGCTAGCAGGTGCTATTGATTCATGGCTGTTCATTTTGTGGCATCATATCCTCAAGGCTGTCAAAACAGTAACAGCTGTGATATGGACAAAATGAAGAAAATGTAATGAGCTACCAACCCACCAGTTGCTGGGAATATCAGCAGCCCAGCTCTGTTATGACTGAAGGGTGTCATAAGCATTGATTTTATTCCTCTGAAGAGCGTCGGTGACAGTACAAAGCAACTAGTGCAATAATTGTTCACAATGGCAGGTACTGCTCATTGTTCGCTTAATTTAGAATGAAAGCTGTTCATCAGTTACAATAAATAATGCCAGAACATATAAAAAACAACCAGAGTTTGCAAAAAATATTTTCATAAAACATATTTGATATGAACATTACTAGTTCATATAAATATAATGTCTCAGAATAATTTGAGTGAAATTTGATTTGTATATATCACATAATACTATAAAAAGAAATGGGCATATTTGTCATTACCCAACCAACCTGCAAAATATATTTATAACCTGCAAACATACACGAGTACCTGCAGAAGGTACAAAGTTTTTCCTGTTTAAGTTTGCAAGCCATGGAAGCCACTGCTCCTTGTCAACAGGAAAACAATGTAACTTGAAGAATCCAATGTAACTTGAAGAAAACAATGTAACTCGAAGAACTTCGCGTCTGGTGATGCACATGGCAGGTTTCTTTTGACAGCAGTTTTCTTTTTCTGTAGTTGTTACTGCACCCAAAAACAGCGCAGTGGTTCCCTGATAACTCTTGGCCATCATAGCAATGAAGAAAAACAAAATCCACAGGTTGGCTTTATACCTGGTAGATTGCTCGATAACGCCACGCATACCAGCAACGACACACATACTCCAAGCCGTGGCTCACAAGCCAGAGAGGAGAAATGCGTTGGTTGCCAGACAGGACCTCCTTACCTGATGCAAAGGTCTATTAGAGAACTATTCTAATGGCGTAATAATATTTTGTGTCATTGCTATTCGATTTGTATTTGAATAGTGAATTTTAGAACTTCACTATTTGCTTTTTTAAAATTAAAAAAATTTTAGAACATCACTTTTTTAAAGTTCACTATTTGCTCACCCTTAATAACCAATTCTAAGTCTGCGAGTGCTTTTTCATTCTTCCCGTATTGCAGTCTGGCCACTCGAGTCACAAAAATGAACCCACACAATGAACTTGTTGAACGGTTGCGAGAACCAGATTGGATTTGTGATGGCTGATTTGGCTGGCAGACTCCCTTTTCCTGTGCTTTATTTTGCAGCTACAAGGAGATGCAGGCCCACAAATCAGGCCATGGGCGCAAGGCTCCCTATGTCTGTGAGGTATGCGGCAAGGGCTACCTGCAGCTGAGCACCCTAGTCGAGCACCGCTTCAGCCATGAGGAAGAGCGACGGTTCCCGTGTGAGCTGTGTGGCAAACGCTTTTTCTCCTCCATGGCCCTGAAACGCCATGGCCGCGTGCACACTGGCGAGCGCCCATTTCGATGCCTTACTTGCGGCCTGAATTTCGCCATCAGGTGAGGCTTGTTTCAGCATCAGCAAGCGGTTTCCCTACAGTGAGGTTTATGCCACTTGGTGATTCGTAACTCTGCAAACAGTTACCTAATCAGTGGTGGCCTGCTCAGCAGGAAATGTCTAGCAGGTATGTGCCGCAATAGTTCTGGCACCATTGGTTTACTAAAACCAAAAGGATATAGTTAATGTACAATAAACAGTAAAATATAAATGAGTAGATAAATAAGTATATAACCTATGCACTTAAGTTCTGGGTCGTGCGATTCTAAGTGGTGGTACTTTCATGGAGCATATGCTAAACTAAAAAAAATTTTAAATGAATGTGTTATTAACTAAATGAAGTACAGTGAAACCCCGTTAATACATACCTGACGGGGACAGCGCCATAACTAGGCAATAAACATACTATGCATTAACCGCCATATACAAATTTGTATCTTCTGACATGCGCCATCGCCGCCAACAAAGAAATAAATTCATTGCCACAAGAAGTATTGCATAAAGGGCCCACTGTAAAGCCATTTCTTTCATTTGGCCAAAGTGCAGAAAGGATTCTGTCACTCTCGCACAACCGTCGGATCGCACGCGGTGGTGAAGCCAAGGCGCATTTGAAACTACTGCGGTGTCCGAGATACGCAGCATGATACAGTTGTTCTACGATCTGCTTCTAAGTGAAAACTGGTGCAGTTTTTTTTCTTTTAGTGCCACACGGTCGCAGAGAGCCAAATCGTTTACTGCATGACTAGTTGCATGCATCGCTTGGCCTAGTCCGCGCACACCGTGACTGCCGATCCGCTTGCAGTAGAGTATGCCCACTCTGCTTCGAACCATGCACAGATGCGGCAAGTAGCCTGTTGGGTTAATGTGGGGATGACAAGCTTTCTGCAAGTGATGCGCTCTTCGCATCTAGAAGTCCTGCAATGGGCGGAGGAACGTTTCGTCGGTCGCTGAACGAAAATATGCAGTGTGACTATAACAGCACTATGCTTGCTATACAGTGTGAGTATTGGCATAGGTTTCTCTGTGCGCGCGACCCGCAATGCTAAACTTTGCTACAGCGAGCTGCTTGTGTTTTTGTGAATAGGTGTATACTGAACAACGAACCGGAATCGATCGGTGGCCCAGTGCGTTTAGGTAGTCACCTACTAAAAGTGTGCTGTATGGTTAAAGTGGCGCTACAACGCACGCGTGCAAGAGTGGATAGCTGGAGATGCTTACTGTGATAGGGCTTTTCGTCGACGATAAGTCAAACCGGCACATTTGTTGGTGGTCGCCACCACGCCTTTGTTTTTTTTTCCCTATGATTACCCACTAAGTCATTGCTGCAATCATGGGGAAGTCGGAGTTGAAGTCACAACTGATTGGCGGATCTCTGCACTTATCAACATGACGGAAAACCGTTCACGGCACACTGTGGCATCTGAAAGTTCAACCTGGCAGTAAAATTTTCTGGTGTAGAATGTTATCGCGGTACGCAGTTAATACGCTCTACCTGGTAGGAATAAGTTGAACGCTACGGCTTAAGCGGTCCGCGAATGCATTGGTCTCTATAAGACTCGGTCCGGGATTTCTCGCAACTACGTTTTAACCATTAGTACACCTAAATTTGGCTCGCACTAATGAGGTTTGACTAATTGAAATAATAAACAATAATACACTTCTAGCTCATGGAAACTCAGGTGGAAGTGCTTTAAGGGAGCATACACTAAAATAATCTTGTGCTTTTCTGTATCATTGGTATAAATTATATGCCACCCCTGTGTTGTGTGCTAGTCTGCTTAGCTGGTTGTCCTCCTTCACAGAGCAGTATGGCTCACAAACTTTTTTGTCAAACTGTGAGGGTCTGCATAACTGTTATCTTAATACAATATCTACCAATTGAAACACTGTTAACACTGTTCCATTTATGCAAGGGGTGCACGAATGTTCGAAATTTCGAACATTTTTAGAGTATTGTTTGTTATTCGATTTGCACTGGAATATTACTCTTCAAACTATTTGAACTTCATGAAGACAGGAAGTTTGAATACTGTTTCTTCAGATTTGTATTTTGCTTAACCCCATTACACTTTCGCATTGCGGCTAAGCTGCCTTTCAGGTTATGCTACAATTGTCAGTGTATTGACTCAAGAAAACGCTAGTTCCTGCATAAATATGATGTGGTATTTGACCTAAAGTTCGGAAAGGAACCCTGAAAAAAATCGCACAGTGAAAATTCTTAGCGTCTGAAATTTCAGTTATGAGGCAAATGGGGAACATCGGACTCGAAGAGAGAATACCCTTGTCTACCAAATCAGTTGGGCTTACACAGAAGTTTAAAGAGGAGGAGAGACTGAGGAAATAGCATCCTTGCCCTTCACACGTACAGTGTTGTCAGCAACACTTTGGTTGCACCAAATCATGTGCATAAATACAATTAATCTTCTACATTGCCTCATTCTTGATAAGACAACTAGGAAACACCACCCCGGCAGTGCTTTATCAACCTAACCAAAAGAAACACTTTGGTGTTTCTATCTTAAGTATATGCTTAGGAATCCTCTGCAACTTATTGTTTTTACTGTTTCGTTTCGAAGTATTCGATTCGATTCGCACTTCAATATTCAAATTCACTTTGCAACCCAAAACTTTGCTATTCACACAGCTCACGTTTATGCAGCACTTTTACTACAACGATGTCTATTTACATTCAAAACTTGCCAATATGGAGTTCATAGGACAAAAAAAAAATGTCCGATTCAACCAAATGCCAAATTATTGAAAGTATCCGGAAGGTAGTAAGCAGGTGTCGACTACAACAATGCATTTTCATTTTTTTGATGAATACGTAAATCCAGCACTTATAGCTGTGTATAAGCCACAATTTTCGTCATTTGCTAGTTCACACTGTGACCAGGCTCAATACCTTTCTGTCTTCAGCCGCAGTGCTCTCTAACCTCTGGCTTTTATTGCATTCTGCAAACACCAACATCAGCACCACATGTGGCGATAGTTTTCTCGCCAGCAATGTGGCTGGCAAATGATTGTGCATACATCTCAAAAAAGAGCAGAGTGGATTAGGGAACAAACCGGGGTTAAGGATGTCATAGCTGAAATCAAGAAGAGGAAATAGACATGGGCCAGGCATGTAGCACGTAGACAGGATAACCGCTGATCATTAAGGGTAACTAACTGGATTCCTAAAGAAGGCAAGCGGGTTAGGGGGAGACAGAAGGTTAGATGGGCAGATGATATTAAGAAGATTGCGGGTATAAATTGGCAGCAGCAAGCACAGGACCGAGTTGACTGGCGGAACATGGGAGAGGCCTTTGTCCTACAGTGGACGTAGTCAGGCTGATGATAATGATGATGATATCTCTATTATGCAATCTTTATGCCGGCATGCGTACTATGGCTGAAGCTCTTCGTTTACTACTCATTTCCACAATGTCTCAGCTTTATAATATAGCACGTGCATCGCTCCAAGTCGGAACAAAGCTACTGAATGCTGCATCCACTGTGAACAAAGGCGTGGTTTCTAAAGACATGATCATAGTAACCATACAGTCCTGAAAACACGTGTGCGGCGTACGTTCAGAGTTGAAATTAGGCTACTGAGCACCCCATCTGCAGCTGAATAAACTTAGCTCGCTAATGCACAATTATGGATGATGAGTACACAGTTGTGAAGACATGTGGAAGAAACAAAACTACTGCTTGTTGCAGTTTTGAGCCCAGTCACTATGAGCATGATCGTAGATAAAACCCTTGCAGTTCATGTGCAGTGAGTAAAATCGAATTGAAACAACTTTGCTGCAGCCACTCAATCCTTGGTTGCCAACAATGCAATTGTGGATGGCAACCAAACCTTTCCGAAGACCCGTGGCCATTCAATTGTTTGCAAACACTGTTTTTGCTTCTTTGTATCGTGCATTTGAAGCACTGCGTGCTTGGTGCACATGAAAGATTGTCCAAATCAACTAGGTCGCGGCCAAATATGTTTAGGTGAACAAGTGCTTGATGCCATTAGAAAATACATATGCTTGCTGACGAGATTACACAACTCAATTATCGAAGTTTATGAATCAATAGGGGAATGGGTGTCAAATGAACGAGCTTGTACTCTAATGAGATTTTTCTATGGAAGAGCAAATAATAAGTTTGAGGTAGTAGGCAAATGCAAAGCACATAGGAATTTGGTCGAATAATTTTAAATCGAATACTGCATATCGGGTATTATTTCGGGAAATTAACATTTTTTCCATGACCTGGCTAACTTGTACATTATATTCAAAAATTGGAGCAAGGGATGTGTGAATGTCATTTCTTTAATTTTAAATGAAATAGAAATAACTTTGAATAGTAATAAGGTTTGTATAGCAGTGGTGTGATACAGCACATTGCGATTTAAAAATTACAATTCTTAAAGCAAATGAGCATGTATAACACTTTTTTAAGGTAAAAAAAAATTAATTAAGATGGAGAAAATATTTGCTTTTAACGTTAAAGTGAATCTTTACGGCAGTGTGCATTTCTTCTGGATGGGTGGTTTCACGGCCTAGCTCCTCTATTCTGCTGTGAAATTATCTTTGTAGGAAGGTTTTGTATGTCCAACTGTACATATTTAGGACATTCGTTTATTTCGAATACTTCAAAATTTTAAATAATCTAAATTTATGTTGAAGGGAATTCATATAGTGTAATATTTGTGTGAATATCTGAATATACGCTCATCTCTAGATTTCGCTGAGTGACGTCCAAGCATTTGTGAAGCTATGCGTGAAATGAAAAAAAAAAAAGAAGACCAAGCACTTCTTATCATTTCAGAACTTCCTTATGTAGTTTATCTGTGTTTGATTTAGGAGCCACTTAAGTTTGCACACATCTGCAGACTTTTTTTTCTTTAGTAAAGGTAGTTGTGGTAGTTTTGGTCAAATTTTTATTGCACCTAAAAAAGAGTGCACCGGTACAAAAACTGAAGAACAACCCCAGCTCATCTAGCATGTGGTGGAAGCTGCAGTGTCCCAAGGGATCGCCACCAAACTCCGCTACAAAGCAGTATGGCTTGTGGGAATTGAGGCTGGCCCGCTGCCTTTGCGCGGGCTTTCCCGCCTTTTCTACAATTCTCATGTCCCGACATGTCTGCCCTCCTTTGCTCTCAGCCGCGCTGGGAAGGGCGGAGTGACGTTTAACTCCCTCACCCGGTAGCGGATGTTGACTGTGGCGCCGCGCGCGGGGACCCCCGAGAGGTTTTTCGCGCGCTGCGTCGGGAGCGGTGAGTACAGTCCGGAACTTCAAACGGTGAGCCACGCATTCTTTTCCGTCCGTCGAGTCCCGTCGCTCGGGGCTCGTCGGACTTCGCTGACGGCGCCTCGCGCCCGATGCGAACGCTCAGCCGCTGTTGCCCCGCTGCGTACGCACGGCCGAAGGGCGGTACGGTGTCCTAGTGCGTGGCCTCGCTACGCCGACCCGTCTCCCTTCGAAGCCAACGCGAGCGCCTTTGCCCTCGCTCGAGCAACCGGGCCTTTGCTCCGGTGTCTCCGTGGATCACTTTTACCGCGGAGACGTGCTCGTGGCACCCCTGTGTAGTACTTTGTGCCCGTGGCGTGGATAAGCCTATTTGCTTTCCCGCCGCGCCTTTTTGCAACGGGCTGTACTGCGTTTGGTTGCCACAATAAATTGTTGCGACTTGAGCAGTATCGTGTTTCTCGCCACGGCGACGGTTAACGCGTGCCCTGCGGCTCGCTAAGACCGGACCCACGCTGGTGGCCGTACTCCTTCGGGATACGTGTACACCACACTGGCGCCCAACGCGGTATCAAAAGCTCTAGCTTTTGACTGCTCTTAGCGAGTCAGTTCGCCTGCGCGATTCGGGCTCGTCGCAACATGTCTGCTTCGTGGCATGCCGCGTTGCACAGAGGCCACCGCCTCTATCGACGGGCGCCCTTCGGCGCTCGCCTGTGTCGTCACCCCTTTTTGTGGTGTATGCACTCCTACGTGGTAGCTGACGCACTATCTCGTGCCCCCTGTTGTCTGCCGAGAACCTGGATTTCGGTGCGACGGCCGCTCGCGGTGCCTTAGCACATGCAAGCGTCGGGGGCGAAACAGCAGCTTCGCCGCCATTCGGCGAGAAGGGTGAGTCCCCATGCGGACAAACCTTTGCTGCTATCCAGGTAGGCGGCGCACCGCGAAGCGGGGGAGCTTTCCGAAGGCCACGTGGCCGAGAGCGAACCCGTAACGCCGACTCACGCGGCGGTTGCTGCGGTCCTGAGTGGGCGCGATACCAGACTCCCCCATTTGGGAGAATGGGAATCGCTTTCGGCAGCGAAGAGCTACTGAAGGCTCAGCAGAGTGATCCGTTTCGAGTCTCGGAGGGACGGAGCGCCGTATACGCTGCTTGCTTTGCGGCGGGCGCCGTTAAACCGTCTTGAGAGGCGCGCCGTTACGCTGCTTGTTCTGCGGCGGGCGCGATTAGGGGGCTGAAACAGCGTGTGTCGCTGAGTCCCCGGCGGATTCATTTTGCTGGACCATGACGGGCTCCTGCTGAAGTATATAGCCACTGACGACGAGTCCATAGACCCGTTTAAGGTGGTTATGCCCAAAAGTCTGAGAGCCGCACTGTTGCGATCCTCTCACGACGAATCTATGGCCGGTCACCTGAGTGGCTCGAAAGTTTTTGCCAACTGAGCGATGTTGTGACCTGGCCCGGCACGAAGCGTGGCTTTTATCGCTATTCCGTGCCTGCCACGTCTGACAAACGGTTGAGCCAAGGGTTGGAAAGCCGCCCGGTCTTATGAACCGATTGTCAGTGAGCGTCCGTGGCGCGTACTAGCTGAAGGATCCCCTTTGGGAAAACTCAGCCGTGCCCACATCGCAGACCTGAAGCCCTTTGTCACGGTCTGACGAGCTCGCGCCAGTGCCCTGCGGCACTTCGCGCAAGCAACGGGCACACCCGGGGCGGCGGACCGCATTCGGACCCCGCACCGGTATAATCTGAGGGAGCGGTCACCTTTGTGATTTCGCGCCGGACGGCGGACTTCTCCGCAACCGAAGGCCCTCAGTTTACTGTCTAGCCTCAGTATAGGTTAGCTTCTTTACGGCCTTTTCTCGTAAAGAAGTTGACCCCGCCCTGTCTGCTGCCAGTGCTTCTTTTTTTAAGTGTTCATGTGTATTTTATGTTTCTTTTGTCTACTATTAAGTGTTATTTGCATTTTATGTTTTTTTGCCACATGTTGAGTGTCGTTTTGCTCTGTTTTTACTTTTTTTCGTGTTCGTTTCGTCTACTGCGAAGGGAGCTGTGTGTGACCTTGGGTGTCGGTGCTTGCCGGGGTAGAGAGACGAAGGACGCTTTGCGCCTACGCTCGCGCAGCCGTCGGCGGTGTGTGTGCGTGCGTGTGTAAGTGCGTGACGCTTCGGTGCGAGCCCGCGAAGAGTGCGTCATGGCTGCCCCTCCATCGACGCGGACACTGGAGGTGCTGGGGGGGGGCATTGACCCACTGACGTCAGACCATCTGGCTGTGCTCTGCTCTATGCCGTCGTCGAAGAAGCCCTGCTGCCTTTTCCACCATGGCTCCTGCGCGAGGCCAGCTGAAAGCAGCTATATGCTGCCGGCCAACGCCAGAACGCCCCGCAGCCAATTTTGGTTCGGCCTCCCTGACCACCGGAGAAGCCCGGCTTCCCGCAACGTCCAGCTCCGTCATCGAGCCAGATATGCGGGGCCTCCGAACAACCGAAGCGGCTTTCATCGGACTCGCGGCTGATCAAGAGCAGCAACGAGCCATCAGTGAGCCCTCCCGTACCTCTGACCTCGCACTCGGGCATCGCACCCAGCGGACACTGTCACGCTTTTCCGCCCCTCCGCGCAGTGGACGCCATCCCACTTCAGCACCAACACGAACACTAGTCCCACTTTTCTGTGCTCCCTTCCGCAGTTATTTGTATAGCGTCATGTGTTTGTTTTGTTAGTTATGTTTTGTTTCTCCTTTGTAATCATTTTTTTAGCAGCAGTAGCAGGGCTGGACTGAGGTTAGCCTGTCGCTCATAGCAGTGTCATTTTAGCTGCATGGGTGACGTCCGGCTGCCTTTTGCAGACCGGTAAAGGGCAAATTTAGAAGAGGGGGATGTGGGAATTGAGGCTGGCCCGCTGCCTTTGCGCGGGCTTTCCCGCCTTCTCTACAATTCTCATGTCCCGACATGTCTGCCCTCCTTTGCTCTCAGCCGCGCTGGGAAGGGCGGAGTGACGTTTAACTCCCTCACCCGGTAGCGGATGTTGACTGTGGCGCCGCGCGCGGGGACCCCCGAGAGGTTTTTCGCGCGCTGCGTCGGGAGCGGTGAGTACAGTCCGGGACTTCAAACGGTGAGCCACGCATTCTTTTCCGTCCGTCGAGTCCCGTCGCTCGGGGCTCGTCGGACTTCGCTGACGGCGCCTCGCGCCCGATGCGAACGCTCACCTTTTGTTGCCCCGCTGTGTACTCACGGTCGAAGGGCAGTACGGTGTCCTAGTGCGTGGCCTAGCTACGCCGACCCGTCTCCCTTCGAAGCCAACGCGAGCGCCTTTGCCCTCGCTCGAGCAACCGGGCCCTTTGTTCCGGTGTCTCCGTGGATCACCTTTACCGCGGAGACGTGCTCGTGGCACCCTGTGTAGTACTTTGTGCCCGTGGCGTGGATAAGCCTACTTGCTTTCCCGCCGCGCCTTTTTGCAACGGGCTGTACTGCGTTTGGTGTTGCCACAATAAAGTGTTGCGACTTGAGCAGTATCGTGTTTCCCGCCACGGCGACGGTTAATGCGTGCCCTGCGGCTCGCTAAGACCGGACCCACGCTGGTGGCCGTACTCCTTCGGGATACGTGTACACCACAGGCTTCTTTGCTTTAATGTGTACTGTGAGTGGAGTTAGGCATCCGGTTTCACACTTCTGAGCACTGGGAAGCTTCGGTTTTTATGTAAGTTCTTGTACATTAGCTCGTCTGCACATCAAATTGATGCAAAGAATTGGACAGCATCTCTCCACCATCTCACCGACAATGAATCCGCTACATGCGAGAGCATGCTCGAGAGCGTGCAGCCAGAGGTGGCCGGTGTCGCACATGAACAAAGTGTTTTGGTCAGAAGAACAGTGGAGGAAACTGATGAAGCTAGAAGGTGGAGCGTTGAAGATGGACTGGCCTGGTCAGACATCAACAATTCGTGAACCACGCGTGTTGGATTTCAAGCGCCAGTGCCCTTAAAACATCAAAGGAAGCAGCCTGCCACATTCCACTGAACACACCTTCAAGAGACAGAACCATGACGGTGTCATCGAGCCACGAACTGTAAGCATTGTGCAAACTCGAATTCTTTGTTTATGTAGTCGTGTATGCATGAGACACTGCATTCTTGCTACTTGTTCTCTTTGCGCTCGAAGAGGTGTTCTTGTGCAGTGCCAGTTATTTTGTCCCTCTCTTGCTGCCCTCGACTCTGACTGTTTCTGTAAGCCTGCTCCCTGAATCGAATTATAGCCTAAGGTTCTGACCTACACAGGGCCCACCTCCTTGCCCACAAGCGCACGCACACGGGGGAACGACCCTTTCCGTGCCCCTCGGAAACATGTCCGCAGGCATTCAGCACTTCATCGGCCGCCAAGCGGCACTTCCTCAACATCCACTCCAAGGATTCGCAGAAGAATGGTGGGTAAAGCTGCTTCTCTCTGTGGCAAACCACTGTTTCTCGCAAGGCATGCCTTGAAGTCATAACCACAATGTGTCCTCACTGAAAAAACACTGCTTTGAAAAGTGCTAGCTTAGAGGGACACTAAAGAAAAAAAAATATTTTTCTCGCACTAGTAGATTACTCCTTCACGTTGCCATAGAGCCCACGCTTTCTGCAGAAAAGACACTTGCTAAGTGAGAAAACACGCAAAAAGAAAATACAGGTGGCGATGCTGTATTGAAGTTACTGCGCAATTTGCCGTGATGTCACAGCTTTTGACGGCATCTGGCTGGGCCTAGGTAGTTTCTGATCTGTAAAAAACGAAGTACAGTGCGCATTGATTCAAATGTGACATCGAATTTTTTTTGTATAACGACTGGTATTTTCAATTGCTTGAGATAAACGCATCATGCTGCGGTGGACCTGATTTCTAAAGATGATGTTGGCTCTGATGTATTTAATTGGATCAAAATTATGCCGATATGACTGGCATTGAAGATAGTGTTTTTTTCAATCCGCGAGTTATGTACATTGTCTTGCGAGGAAACCACAGAATTAACATACCAAGTGCTGGGAAATTTCCTCGAGCAAACGTGGCCAAAATGTGAACAAATACTTTGAAATTCCTGACATCCTTATCGGAGATTTAGGTGGGAAATTTGAGAGTGAAGCTTTTGACAATGATTTTCTGATCTATTGTATGTGAGTAGTAGCAAAATTAATGAAATTAGAGTTTTCAGAATATAATTAATACACAAGTGATATGAACAGAGGCATGTGCACACTGGTGATTTCAAAGATATTTATGAAATGCGGTAGACTCCCTGTAAATATAACTGCTGCTTAAACAGGGCAACTGCCTCTAACATGATCAGTTTCCTACTTGTTGTTTGCAGCCTTATTAATCTCTCAAAAACAGAACTCCTGGAACATATTTTCACGGTCTATTCTGGTTTTGTTTAGTGAGTGTCGATGGTAGTCTACAATATATGGTTGAAAAACTCACTATTTTATATTGCCGAGTATTGATTTATTTTGAGTGTTCAAGAAGTAGCAACACATATTGTAGCCGTCATAATTGAAAGAGGACAGTAAAGTTAGAATCGCTACAAGTGGCTCTTCTGGGTTAAAGCCGTGGTGCTATATTAGTGTTCAATATTTCTAGAGTAAACGCATACGGGAGACAGATTTTCAGTCTTTCATCATAGGCAGGATTTCAACTAGGAAAAAATATATCTGGAAAAAATATATCTTCTGGTTCAGTTTGTGTTCATGATCACGATCAGTGTGCTCAGATTTAATGCGAGTTTAGTTCAAGTTCAGGAAAATAAAGATGTGTACTGTGGTGTACACGTATCCCGAAGGAGTACGGCCACCAGCGTGGGTCCGGTCCTAGCGAGCCGCAGGGCACGCGTTAACCGTCGCCGTGGCGGGAAACACGGTACTGCTCAAGTCGCAACACTTTATTGTGGCAACACCAAACGCAGTACAGCCCGTTGCAAAAAGGCGCGGCGGGAAAGCAAGTAGGCTTATCCACGCCACGGGCACAAAGTACTACACAGGGGTGCCACGAGCACGTCTCCGCGGTAAAGGTGATCCACGGAGACACCGGAGCAAAGGCCCGGTTGCTCGAGCGAGGGCAAAGGCGCTCGCGTTGGCTTCGAAGGGAGACGGGTCGGCGTAGCGAGGCCACGCACTAGGACACCGTACCGCCCTTCGGCCGTGCGTACGCAGCGGGGCAACAGCGGGTGAGCGTTCGCCTCGGGCGCGTGGCGCCGTCAGCGAAGTGCCGACGAGCCCCGACTGACGGGAGTCGACGGACGAAAAGATAGCGTTGCTCACCGTTTGCCGTCCCGGAGAGTATCTGACCGCTCCCGACGCAGCGCGTGAAAACCTCTCGGGGCCCCCGCGCGCGGTGCCACAGTCCACATCCGCTTCCGGGTGAGGGAGCTAAACGTCACTCCGCCCTTCCCAGCGCGGCAGACAGCAAGGAGGGCAGACATGTCGGGACATGAGAACGGCAGAAAAGGCGGCAAAGCCCGCGCAAAGGCAGCGGGCCAGCCTCGATTCCCACAGTACCAACTTAACTCAACACTTTGTGTGCATCTGGTGTTGTACTCTTACGGTATATTAAAACACTGAAAGCAGTTGTTTCTCATCTACAAGCTCCTCTCTTGAGTTGGCCTTCATTTTTTAATCACGTTATACGTAGTTTAACATGCCCCTTTCCTTTAAAAAGAGGAGTCCACGCAAACGTTTGTATTTCAGTTCTTTCACAAATGAAACATTCAGTATTCAACTGGCTTTTTGGAAATTATCTTTGTGCAGGAAACTATTAACGACTTGAAAATTACATTCAGTATTTGGCAAGCTGTTTGGAAATGATCTTTCTTCAATAGGCATTCGGTTTAGTTAGAAAACTTGGTTGTTCAAAGACTCTAGAAATGATACATCAGTTATCCTCCATTCTTTCAGCCATTGTCTGCAACAGGAATTTGGAGGAGGTGACGTGGAATGTAAATTCTGCTACATGGTGTGAATTGAAGCAGTTTCTTGTGGGCAGTGTGCCACTTTAAATATTATGCTGTAACAAAACAGTGCACAACAGCTAGCTATTATTGCTATGCATTTTTGGTAAAACAGCAAGCTTTGCTAGTGTGAACGCCATGCATTTTCACGAGGTAAAAAGCTTTTGCTGTGTAAGCCATTAACGTTATGAGGTTGTTGGTCTGGTGATGCTCTAAATCTTTAAATCTTTTGTACCCTACCAGCAAAGAACCGAGGACAGCAGGCATCTGGTGGTGATGAAGGTAAGAATTTTATTTCAGGTTGTTTTATTTTTTGCTTACTATGGTTGCACTCATCAGTTAGTTATGAACTCCTCGATGCTGTATTAGAGCATAATATTTTTGCTGTTGATCCACCACGATAGTCGAGTGGTTGAGGTGCTCGACTGCTGGCCCAGAGGCCACTGGATCAGATCTCGGTCACGGCAGCCGCATTTTTTATAGAGGCAGAAGTGCTTGGGCCTCGTGTATTCAGATTTATGTGCATGTTAAGAGAACCCCACGTTTGAAGCAGATAGGATCACAACTACTATGCAAAAGTCAACCCTTGCGTGTCATGTGAGAAAGTCAAACGTTAGGAAGCATGAGAGTCTTGGAGACATGACAAGCACGAGAAGGCATGCAAAAATTATATCTTCCTGCCAGGCAAAAAATAAATCAGCGATGATTTAAAAAGACCAGCTTCTATGAAATTTCACTTTGGGTACATTTGTTATGAGCGAGTAGTATGTAACACTTGCGTGATTCTGGCAAAGCTGCCAGGCTGGTACTTGCGTGTTTTTCTTCAAATAGCCTCTCCATGGAATCTATCTAAGCATCTAAACAAGTTTCATAGATCATTATGACATAGTTTCAGGCACATATTGCCTCTGGGATGTTTCAGTGTGCCTTTTATCTCGGAGGTCATGCCAAAGAGCTGAACATTTTCAATGATGCATCGCTTTTCACAAACAGTAACTGTAGAGTTTCCAGTCTTTTTCTTTTCTTGCCTGCTTCACTAGCAGAAATGGCTTTTTTCGTAAGCATTTTGTGATGCTTCCTCCCGGTTTTCACACAGCCTCCTTTGTATCTACACAATATGGAAGAAACCAGGCTTTCTACACAATAATAAGTTTTGTTGCAGTTAACCATTACCAGGCAGTGCCTCTGGAAACCACGTGTATCGCAGTGGTGGAGGAAAGATGAGAAAACCAATAGAACGATGCTGCTGAGCAAAAAAAACAAAAACAAGTGACAATGGGTGAAATACTGATAAGCAATATTAGAATACTGGTCAACTCGAGTGCTGGTAACTTGAGAAGTATATATACCTGCAGTGTCCTGAAAAGGTTTCATTTTATGCCATGTCTAAACATGAACCATACATGTAAAGCTCTTTCTTATTTTTGATCAGGTACTGACGGAGCAGGCGGAACAGATAAGCCAGCGGTGCAGGTACAACACATTTGCAAGCAGTGCGGAGCCAGCTTTCAGTCTCGAGCGGGCCTGGCAGGCCATGAACGGGCGCACATTGTGTTGCGGCCGTTCTCGTGCCCCGTATGTCCGCGCTCTTTTGCAAGTACAGGTGCAGCTTCCAGACACCTCCGCAAGACTCACAACACGACGGCTACAGCCATTCGACAGTCAGTGGTGCGCTACGAGCCAGTGGGACCGGCTCTGTCTTCGGCTTAGCGATCATAACAGGAGTGGCTGTAAGGAAAAGACTGTGTGTTTGCATGTGAGAAAGAGCTTTTCTTTAGTGTGTGGGAAAGTCTGTATGAATTTGTAGGCGTTTGTTGAATGAAGGTTTGGTGGCTGGAGAAACCTGTGGTGTGCAATTTGGCTGTTGTAAACCAGAGGTATTTCTGGGGCCATGTCAGGAGACTAAAGTGAATTAATAATATTCCCGCATTTTGTTGAGTTAGTGCTCTGGACTGAATGCCTGCTTGAAATTGTAGGTATATTAAAAAAATTTACTCAGTAAGCTATATAAAAAACCTATCATGTTGGGGTACCTAAACTGATGAAAAGGCAAACAGAAATGTCATACCAGTCACTTTGATTAAAGATGGAGGACAGCCTCATAATTAAGAAACTTGTGTCTAGCTGCAGTGGTTACAGTGCTCAGCTGCTGACATTAAAGACATGGGTTCGATCCGAGCCGAAGGCAGCCACATTTTTGGAGGCAACTTAGTAGAGGCCCATGTGCCTGTCGGTCAAGGTGCAGTTCAAAGAAACTGAGGCAGCCGAACATTTCTGGAGGCTTCCACTACGTCAAGACTCATAATGTTCTCATAGTTCGGATACATAAAACTTGTGACTTTTTACACGGAATGTTTAAAGAGATGCTGATACAAACAATTTCAGCTGTCATCATTTTATTTTTATTTTTTTTCCCATCATATGAAAGGACAAGCCCTCAAGAGCCTATCAAACGTACTGGTAAATGTGAGTGCACCCAACATGTTCGTGAAAGCTAGTTTTGCTTCCTACTGTACCCTGATGTGACGACATGTTATGGGCTTCTCATCGAGTGCTCGTGCAAAATATTGTGGCAATTTCCCGGCTGCTCCATTTTATGGCTACCCCGGTGCTGTTGGCAACACGCAAGTGGCCGTTTTGTATATTATGGTACCCGACAACATCACAAGTAGCCACAATGGTGCGTCAGCAGAATCAATACGGTAGCCTGACATCATGCTAGTGTCAATGTCAGTAGTGCCATGCGAAAATTTACTTTAATGTCAAAAATAATGTCAAAAGAAAGCATCACACTTGCTCAGAGCTGTCTCGGAATTTTGGACATTTATATGGCAGAGTAAACTCGGCTTTGAGAATTGGTGTGAGTACCTCTTTAAGACTTCACATTGTGCCCCTGAGCTGAAAAATTCCAATGTGCTATTAATACGCAAGACAGGAGTCGTAGAAGACTTTAAAGAGACCGACAACTGGCCAGAATGAGTGATTAGATCTTTGTAGGAATGAAAGAACGGTGAACTAAAGTGACCTGTTTCGGCATCCTCTTCCTCTTTCGAGCAGGATTTGTATTTTTAAATCGTGTTTAAAAGTAACAAAACACTGGTATGTCACACAGCCTTGCGGAAGGGCCTTGAAGCTGGATTATGGAGTTGATTACTTTGATTTACGTAGTCACATGGTCTGATGTTGTCATGCTCACTGTAAGTAGTCTCCAAAATTCATAATATTATCCATTCCCACTTTATTCTATGTTGATCTATGTAAAAGTAGTTGCGTGGTAAAAATCGATGTTGCTTTTGCGCGATAAGAAGCGGTGTTGGAAGGGTCATTAGACCCTTCCAAGCGCTAGCGCATGCACGCAGAGTGCGCGCATGTGCAGTGCACCTCCACACATGAACACGAACCACTCTCTCACTCACTGTTTGTAGCATGTGTTGTAACATGTGTATATGACCTCATATTTACCACAGATATGAAAATTTGGATTTGTAATGTTTCATGGCATTTTCTATGTACCATTCCATGATTAGACACTCTGACCAGTAAGCTTTCTGCTGCATGCTAAAGAAAATAGGTGCCATAAGAAACCGTCATCACTCCCTTTAAATATTATAGCAGATCTGGCAGTTTTCTTTCAGTAAAGTACGAATCATTCATGACTGTAATGTTTAATAGGACAAGAGAAGCACTTGACTTTAATCAACCTAGTGAGCAAGCGACCTCCAGAAGAGGATCCTCTCATAAATCAAAGCCATATTGTTGCGCCCATAGACGAACACAATGAAGACGACAGTGAACACGCTTGCTGCTTCGAGTTAGAAAGAAAGAAGAGGATCAGGAGGATCTCCACTAGTCGATCACTTCTGAGCTCACCCTCACGACCTAATAAATGGCCCCTTTCAGCCTTTGACGGTCTTCTTCAAGCGTAACAGAGTGGTGGAGGTGCGGGGTAAGTGATTTCAACTGCCGACTAATCCCTACTACAGCTTCGACTAAGCCGTCGACTTGCTGGCCTTCCACCATCTGCCAAGAGTGCCTTTGACATGCCCGAAAAAGCAGACGTTCCCAGGATAGCACCCTCTAGTGCGCTTCCGTACTACCGAGTTTTACCACCCTTCAGAGGAGAAACCACAGAAGATGTCGGCGTGCGGCTCACCAAGTAAAAGCGAGTGAGCAAGTTCAACGGTTTGGATACATCTGCTCAGCTAACCAACGTGGTGTTCTCTCTGAACGACGCCACACTGGTGTGGTCCAAGAACTACAAGGACACACTAACGAAGTGGGACCTTTTCGTTGAAGAACTCAAGGCGTATTTCAGCGACTCAATTACTAAAAAAAAGCAGGCTAAGCAAACACTGTCGCAACTTGCACAGCTACCACCAACACCACTTACATCGAAGTGTTAAAGTTGTGCAAGGTGGTTTGCGCTACCATGCCGGAAGAGGACAAAATCGGTCATCTGCTCAAAGGAATTGCTGAGGACGTGTACAGTTTTCTAATTGAAAAAGAAAGCCTCAGTTCTGTGTTCGACGTCATTTGCCATTACCGAACGTTTGAAACGCTCAAGATGCGTCAGATTTTGCCCAAGTTTAGTCGGCTGGCTAATGTTACAACTCTTGCCAGTGTGAACACGAATTCTGGTCTCGACCTCTCTTCTACCATTTGACAGATTGTTTGCGAGGAAGTGTCCCACCGAAAAATGTCCTGCTTGACAGCTGGCCATCCCGAGTTGTGTATGCCACGTGAGGCCATGGCTGCGCGTGCTTCGGCCCCATGGCAACTGACGATGAGCGCTGCAACTGTGGAGTTCAGCCCAGCCCCACAGTTAAGGATCACAACCCTGTTTTCGCTTTTTCGGTGTGACCGACGCTCTCAGCGCATGTCTCTTCGACGCTCGATGTCTTGTTACCACGTGCCCGACCAGTATTCCCATTATACCAAGAACAAATGATGATGTTCGTTTTATCGATGAGCGACCGACGTTTCGATCTCTGCCGGTGTGCTATTCCTGCGATGTGCAGGACCACATCTTGCGGTTTTGCAACTGTCGGGTGACTCTTTGGTATTACTAGCCATCCAACATCTCACAATCCTTTGAACAGCCTGATGACGTCTTGTGGCCAGCCCACATAGCCCCCTGGTGACAACTATTGGCCCGGAACAATTCCGTAACTACTCCCCGGCATCTGACAAAAGTTTGATGCCTCCAACGCAACCTCATAGTCATTGTTCTCCTTTGCCGCCGCGTTGTCTTTTTCGGCCTCCTCTTCGCCACCGAAAAACTAGCCAGTGCGGCCGATGGAGGTGAAGTCGCTGGAAACGTGCTCCTGACAGAAATACCTCCTGTGTTAATGTTTAAAAACTAAGTACGTGTTTTTGTGAATGATGTGCCTGTGATGGCCTTGGTGAACGCAGCGGCGGCGATTTCCGTGATGAGACGTGTTAGGGCAAAAAGTTGTTTTCACGTGGGATGAAACTTCGAAGTCCTGTGAAGTGAGTGGAGAGCCGTTGCACCCTATTGGTGTGTGTAGCGCTAACGTATTTTTGTGAGGCATTTTCATAACGACAAAGTTTGCGATTGTTTCTCAGTCGACCCATGATGTCATTCTGAGCATGAACTTCCTGCGAGAATATAGTGCCACTGTAGATTGTCGCACGGGGAAATCCTCTATGAGTCGTCAGGTGCCATCAGAACTTGCGGAAACCCCTGCAAACAATGAAACTACGTTGTATGCCTGTGGCGATACACTCATACCTGCATCGGTCTACTGTACGTGTCCCTGTTGCTTGTCACAGCACGGATTCGAACACCTTTAGTGCGAGCGTAAAGCCAATGCACATTAACTATGTGAAGAAGAATGTGTTGATTCCCAATTGTGTGGTGTCGATCGATGGTGGATGAACTGGCCTATGGACTGTAAACTGTTCCTCAGAGTTGGTGATAAGACGGTTTGAAATTAGCAGCTTCGGTTAGCAGAGAATGTGCGACCTTATCAGTGCCTGAGTTTACAGATGTGCCGGAAGAACATGGCAGAACTGGTTGTCACAGTTCGGAAGGGGCGCATATGGCAATGATAAATAAGCTGCTTAGCTCAAACGAACGCTGAACTTTCATGGACTTTCGGTATTTGACTTTGCGCTGAAGAACAAAATAACCCCCACCTTCATGTCTCAAATGTGCCATACCATCAACACTGGTGGGAAAAGTCTGATTCGGCAAAAACCATATCATGTTTCCCCGTCAGAGCGACAAATTATCATCGATCAAGTGCAGGAAATGATGGAAAAGGGAGCAATACACGACTTGTCCATGGGCAGCACCGGTAATTCTTGTTAAGAAGAAAGATGGATCTTGGAGATTCTGCGTCGACTATTGCCAACTGAATGCTGTGACTAAAAAGAATGTATACCCACTGCCACGTATAGAAGACGCAATGGACTGCTTGCACTCTGTTTGTTATTTTTACCCCTGTAGACTTATGATCCAGCTATTGGCAAATTCCTATGCAGCCAGAGAACAAGGAAAAGACTGCCTTTGTAACTCCTGATGGGCTCCTTGAATTCAACGTGATGCCATTTGGACAATGCAATGTTCCGGCAATGTTCGAGAGGTTTATGGATACCATTCTACGTAGCTTGAATTGGAACATTTGCATGTGCTACCTCGACGACGTCGTCATCTTTGGCAGCACATTCAGCGAACACAACTCTATCTGGATTTTTTTTTGAAGTGCATCCGAAATGCTGGCATAGTTTTAGACTCAAAGAAATGCCACTTCGGAGGCCGCCAAAACCTTGTGCTTGGACATCTCGTTGATAAGGATGGCATCCGGCCTGACCCCCAGAAAACGGCAGTCTGACGCGTTCAGGGCTTTGCGTTCTGTCAAGGAGCTCTATAGTTTCCTGGGATTTCCGCCGCTCTATACCGAAATTTGCCGACGTCTCGTATTCTCTCACAAGCCTCTTACAAAAGTATAATTCCTTTGAATGGACTCTGGAGTGCGATTCTTCATTTCGTCAATTGAAGTTTCTGCTGATGTCACGACCCGTCCTTCAGCACTTCAGTCCTTGTGCTCTGGCAGAACGTCATACGGTTGCTACTGGCATAGGTATCAAAGCCGTCCTAGTCCAATGCTACGCTGACTGAGAACACGTTATCGCATACACAAGTCGCTCCCCAAGCAGGCCAGAGCGAAATTACACTGTCATGAAACAAGAATGCCTGGCGGTAATATTTGCAATTAAGCGGTTTCGGTCTTACCTGTATGGACGCTCCTTTACAGTTGCCACTGACAACCACCCTTTGTGCTGGCTTGTCAACCTTTGTGACCCTTGCAGCCACCTTGCGCGTTGGGCACTCTGGCCGCAAGAATACAGCTTTATTGTCGCTTACAAGTTTGGTCGCTGATATGCCACTGCGGACTGTCTTTCACGTATGCCACTTAGCACAACGGGCTGTGATGCCAATGACCTTGATCACCTTATAGCGTCTGTGTAGCCTATTTTCCCAGATTACCACAGTTTAAAAGCAGGACAGCAGAAATCCGTTGGAATTTATGTGGCTAGCTGCATGTAATGTCAGCATAACGAATGTTGCATCTACTGCTCCAGCTGGTTTTCTGCAGCCAATGCCAACTCTAAGCGCACCTTTCGAACAAGTAAGGATTGACCTCCCGGGCCCCTTTCCAAAATCAGCCAAGGGCAACCAATGGATGATTGTTTGCGTTGACTACCACACATCCTACTGCGAGACGGCGGCCGTCCCCTCCGCAACTGCCAGTGAAATTTCGTTGTTCTTGCTACAGTATGTCATCCTCTGACACAGCCCACCTCACCTGATCATCAGCAATCGTGGACGACAATTCATAGCGGATGTCGTGGAGGAGCTGCTTTGTTTGTGTGAATCCCACCTGCGTCACTCGACACCATACCACCCCCAAACGAATGGCCTGACGGAGCGTACCAACCGCACAATTATCAACACGGTGTTTATGTATGTCTCATCCAACTACAAGAACTGGGATGACATACTCCCATTCATTACGTGCGTATTCAACATCGCGAAGCACGAGACTACAGGTTATAGCCCTTTTTTTTTGCTATATACCCGTTCGCCCGGTACATAATCAACACAGTCTTATCTTTCTGTGATCACGACAACGTCACTGTTGCCGAGACCCTCTGCCTCGCCAAATATGCACGTCGCATAGCTCGACTATGCATAGTGGCATCGCAAGACAAAGCGAAAGCACGCTATGAAATTTACCACCCACCTGTGACTTATCACCGTGGTGATTTCGTGCGATTGTGGACTCCCATGCCAAGCACAGGTTATGCCAAAAGTTTTGACCACTTACGATGGGCCTTTTGTCATTGTCGACAGACGTCATCTATGTAATAGCTCGCCTCATGGCGATTGGTCGACGAGCAGCCAAGATTCAAGTGGCTCATGCTGTATTCCTGAAATGAGACACGCCAAGACAACTCGATTGACTCGTCCGGCGGCCTTCGTCTGCGTGGAGAGGAATGTTGCACACATGGGTCAAGACAACAAAAACTACGATGAACTCGCTCGCTGCTCCGAGTTAGAGAGAAGAAGAAGAGGATCAGGAGGATCTCTACTAGTCGGCCGCGTTCGAGCTCACCCTCACGACCTAATAAACAGCCCCTTTCAGCCTTTGACGGTATCCTTCAAGTGTAACATTATGATGAATCAAGTAATTGAAAAATATGCCAAGTGCAACGAACCTCTTTCATAGGCAACAAAAAGGCATTCAACTCTGCAGAGATACCAACAGTTCTGGAGGCAATGCACTGCAAACAGCTTCTTCAGACTTATGTGAACACCACAGCCAACAGTTTGCCAAGATTTTCACAGGTACCCTGCTTCTCCATAGGAAAGTGAAAAAATTGCAATCAGTAAAGGGATCAGGCAAAAATATATAATCTGTCCGATACAGTTAATTCTCTGCATGCTTTAAAATATTTAAAGGGCTAGACTGGTAACAGACAGAAATGAAGATTAATGGGGAATATTATGGTGACTTATGGTTTGCAAGTAATGTGGCGCATCCACAGGGGCCCTGCAGCACTTAGCCAAGTAGCCATGGAATTCCTCCATCAAACGAGTTTATCGCCTTACAAATCTGCTAATGCAGAAGAATATTTTTGAATCGGTCAGGCATGAGGAGAACTGCAGAAATTTGTTGCACGCCGTAATTGTTTACAGTGTTCTTTCGTCTAGACCATCATGCTGGAAGCTAAACAGAGAGGAATGGTAGGAGGGAAGAAGTTACGTCACATGCATGCCATGACTTTGGGCACTT
The DNA here is from genome assembly GCA_013436015.1 of Rhipicephalus annulatus. Classification (NCBI taxonomy): domain Eukaryota; kingdom Metazoa; phylum Arthropoda; class Arachnida; order Ixodida; family Ixodidae; genus Rhipicephalus; species Rhipicephalus annulatus. The sequence continues at coordinate 293,300 of WOVY01001060.1, read as the reverse complement.
TATTTTTCGTCCGGCTGATGGACCCTTTTCATAATTCACAAGTGCTCTTGCATGTTTTCTCAAGTAATGGCGGTACCTGTTGTGCTTAAAGTGGCGACCCGGCCCTAGTTGAACGTACTGGGGCTTGTATATTATGAGTTTTCATATCAAGAGAGCTGGCTCGACATTTTCCACGTCATTGCGTAAGCCAACTGCGCTTGAACAGGCTATTTGCAGCTTCCATTAGTTGTCCCATTACTAGCTTCCATTAGTTGTTCAAACTGCACAGCAAGAAAGCTAACTTAACAATATTGAAAATGGCCTATTGCGAGCGTGCGTGCGGGTACATGGTGGCCTCGCTACCATGCTGCTTTGCTGCGCTGTAATATTTGGCCCCATGTCCTCACGAGCCACATCAGCAGTGTTTTCTGACTGTACTGAAAAATTGTTGCAGGTCCCCTTTAAGCAATGGTGGCAATAAATTGCTAAAATTAATTGAAGCCCCAAACTGAGTTGCAATGACTTATATAAAACTTGTCGCTTTTAAGAGAGAAAGCTGGACTTACAGACATTAAGAGGGGGAATTGTTATGTGATGCCCTAGGCTCTTTCTTTTTTTTTTCATTAGTAAAATGAGCAATTTTCTTGACAATAAGAGCATCAGAGTTTACAAATCTTTAATTTTGCATCAAAAAAAGGCTAGGCCAGTCTTGTAGATTGCAACTGTTGGAGACAAATGTGGTAAGGGGCTTGCAGCTTATACGAAGTTGTTACCATCATAAACAAAGCACGACTGACATGCTCCCAAATTAGTAATATACACTAGAAGGGTTTATGAGGCATCAAATTTGCACATTTTAGCTATATAAATAGATGCAGCTTACACAAATGTTACTTTTGTTTGTTTCAGTGTCGCAGAACTCTAAACTCACTTCTTTTTCTTTTTTTTTCTGTTCTGCTTTTTGGAAGGGTTTTCACAATATTAGGGGTCAAAATTAAAATATGTTTTTTACGGTATCTCCAACATTTAACATCCCCCTGGAAACTTGGTGGAGTAGTTTTTTCGTGAAACGAATCTCTCCATTTCCAAGTATTTAACACGGGAAGCTAAGTTAAAGAGCTCCTTCTCGAAGGGCCCCTCACTAAGTTTTACCACTTCAGGCAAGCAAGCACAGCGCATGTATTATGCATTTGCAATTGCGTTTGCTAAGTGTGAAACTGCTGTGTGTACAATAAAAATCGTCAATGCAGGGCTGAAGTTCGAGTTACAGAATTCAATTTGTATGCGGAAATGCCTCCACGTAAGTCGCGTTATTCGCAATGTTGCATAACGTGGCCGACTGTTGCTGATTACAGCATGTGACTGACACTCGCTGAGTGTGGCGTGTGACTTCGGTTAACTGTCCCAATGTGGAACTCCCGATGCCAACACAAGAAATTTCTTTTGTAGTATAAGAAAAAAAGGTGAAAAATGAAACAGGTGAGGCTCGTCATTCAAATGTACCACTGTCTCTTGTGTTGAGGCAGGCAAGGAATGAATGCCGTATTGGATTGCTAGTCAAGACAAAAGGGAACACACGCTTTTTTTCAACATTGATGCTTTTCCTTTGCGGCATAACAGGACAGCTTGATATCTTTCATCATCTGCAAGTGTGAGCATATTAAAAAAATTGTTTCAGTTAACTGTTTCCTACACATGGTGCCTCACGACTACCACCATACTACAGTAATTTGTGATGGCACTTGGTGAGGGGCCCTCTAATGTCGATATATGAAGAGCAAGTGTGTATGCATGAGCAACTTTTGGGTGTGTGTGTTCCTCTGTGACACAGTATTTGCTGTGTTACTGTCTGGTTTAGATTGACTGGGGTCTTTGTAGTGAATGGCACATGTGACAAATGCGAAGACGAAGACTGCTGTGTATGTGTAATCACAGGTTGAGCTGTTGTTGGAATGTAAGGATAGCATTTGTATCAAAGCGTTCTTGTGTTATGTGGTGTAAAAGTCTTGAAAATAAATTGTTGGTAGGGCAATGCCAAGGAACAAGGTATTGCAGACGAAATGTCTGCAAGTGCATGAGATAATGGTGTTTTGAACATGGGACGCATTCTGATTGTATTTTATGCGTCATATTTTGCTTGAAGGTTTCTCTATATATATACTACTTGAAATCGTGATTTCTGTGCTGTCAGAATATTTGTTGCAGTTACAATAGCTCGAATGTATCTTTTCGAAAGTGCAACCAACAAGTGACGAGCTTCAAGCTTCTTTGTGTCTGCTGCTTGTGTAACTGTAGATGCTGCTATGATTTACTTATTGAAAAAAGTCACAAATGTGCATCAGTACAGTTGACTTTCATAAGTTCACTCATGATGGGATTGACAGAATGTTATCATCCTGAGAATGCAGAAAAGAAAGTCTTGCTTCTTTACGTAACAGTATGTACCCAGTTGTAACATGACTTAAAGCTAATTCAGTGCAGAGCTGGCTCCATTAAGATGAACATACAATATTCTTAAAGTTGTGACACCAAGAAAAAAGCACAGTGAACTTGCAAAGTTTTTGCTATGGCCACCGATGTCATGATCAGCATCACTCGGCAGATTGGGCACATATGTCGAATTATCTGGGGGGACACTAATGTAATGATAGTCTTGGTTTATGTAAACAGCATGGCTGGTGGCCAATTTTTAAGGGGGGTGTCAAATTAACTCGTGTTACATTGACAAAAGTGTGCTGTTTCATATTATCCCTTTACTATAACATATCATTACCCTGACACATTCTTTTAGGCTGGTATATGCTTTGGTGGCGTGACCTTATTGTTATTATTATTATTATTTTTGCTTCATATTTCACAAGCAGGCCAAGTGATGCAGTTTTGCAGTATTGAAGTGCATTGCCATGCAGTATGCACATATGATGACGAGAGTCTAGTCTCTTAACCAGCTTGGGCACAAGTCATACTGTGAATAAGCTGGGGAATCTCTCTTTCTCTTTTTTTATCTATCTATCTGTTTTGCATTGAAAGCAAACTTATCACTTCACGGTTGTGTGTGCAACATGCTTTAGCTGTTGTGAACTATATCCACTCGGTTGCTCTCAGGCCTCCATGTTATGTACACGACTATAAACTAAGTGGGCCTATACTATTTCTTGCTAATTAAATTCAGTTGTGTTGCATTCTCTGTCACTTGAAGGCACTCCAAGTAAAATTTGAAAATGAGTGTAGCTATTCTAACACTATGTGAAGTTTATGGAAAATTAAGAAACTTGGCTGTCTCGCACCGGAATCACCTAAGTAGCATTCTGCCACTGCGCACTGTTATTTTCCTCCTATTCATCTTCACGATGCATGCTTGCATGATTTTTTGCAAAGAACTTCGAGGCTTCTTCTTCTTTGAGCCGTTAAGAAAAATCCTTGAAGAAAAAAACAGTTCAACAACCTTAGCACTGTTGTCGCCAATTTCTGGCCAACAAAGCAAAGTAGGTGAAAGCTGAACGGTGCAACTGGGTGTACAGGTGGGGAGTGAAGACTTGATTAGAAATATAGTTGATGCGACATTGGCGTTGGATAATGCTAATGTCAATATCATGTCAGTGTTGTATTCAGTGTCCTCTGAAACAAATTTCATGCGATATTGGCTTTCTTAGGAGCAATAGTTCTAATTCACATGGTGTAAAAAAATGTATTTAAATCACAGATAAGAGAAAACTAGTGCTGCATCAAGATTAAAAAAAAACTGTTGCTGTAGTTATGACAAAGTGCGTGCTGCAAGCTAATTGACCATGTGTTGCGTAGTATTGTTGAGGCAAGTTTATTTGTGAGTGGTGCTATCGCACCATATGTTGCTAATTCTTTAAACCAACTTGGTGATGGGTGTTGCATGTGCATGACTACTTAGTAACTGCTTGTCACTTAATAGGCTTGTCAGTCAATTAGATGATTACTGGACAGATCAGGTCATTAGCAGTGGTATTATGGGCCCTCAGAAATGTTATCACGTGAAAGGTTATGTTGGTTATAATGTACTGATTTGCTTTTCGTTTTTGGTGCTTGTGCTCATTACATATGAGATTGTTATAGGCCCAGTGATGTAAGAAAGTGGGTTACTTTGTTGTTGTTTTTTTCTGTTCTGATAGCTTCCTCTTATGTGTAAAAAATATTGACTTGGTAGACACACATGCTCCGCACATCTTATCTGTGTTGTGTTAGCCACTGAAATGATTCAGTGAGTGGACGACTTTGCATGCATAAGCTTCAAACATGCAACACAGGAAAGCAATTCTATTTTTTCTCCAATAAGATACGAGTGTTTTTGTGCTCTGGTAAGAGATATTATGTTTATGCCGCGGAAATTGAGAACATGAAACATGTTTGCCCGGCTTACTCAGATTTCTCGCAGACACTGTTACCTTCTTGCTGAGGGTACGGCTAACCTTCAATAGAGTTCCGGTCATGCAACTCCTTCATTTGCTCTGGGAATAGCCAAGTATTAATCTTGGGCATCGCTGGCTTTACTTCAGTGCAAATCGATGAGACTAAGATTTTATCGACGAAAAGAACTCATTAATGTTGCACAGTTGTAACTATACTTTGCTAATTAACATAATAACCATTAATAACTCTTTAAATTGGTTGATGGATGGTGCTGGAGTGAGAATGAAAGAAAGTTAGAAGCTCAATCTTTTTTCGGTTAACCACAGCCGTAGCAAACAAGCAACATTTGTAAGTTACGTTGTTTGCACTTAGACTTGAGATACAGAAGCGTTACTACCACTGGATTTTGGGTAACACTATGGCCAGGGTTTTCCAAAATATTGCATGGACAAGTAGTCTCTCATGCACAGGCAAGAATTCTAAAAAAAAGAGTTGTGGAAGGTTTCAGTTAATGTGCTAAATTGATCGGACACATCAGCAATGTGCAGCTGTAATGAAATACTTAGATGTTTGAAGGTGAAGGTCCTTAAGCTTGAATTGGTTTTTGTGGTAGATATTTAGAAAAAGCTGCTGCACGGAGTTGCTCGGCATTCCTTTCACGCTTTGGTTTCCCTGCCCCAGCTCATTTTTGGACTTGTTCACGAGAACCTGCATGTACGCACTTCACACTTGTGCATTGGCATGTCTTTTTAAGGTGCAAGCAATGTAACTTTGGGATGGAAAAGTTAAACATAAAGCTGTTACTGCCATCTCTAAACAACACTGCCAGGCCTCATTATTTGCCAGATGCATTTTTTCCCTTTATTTTGCTATCTGATAAATAAGCAAGAGGATAGGAGGTATAATGACAAGTGCAATTTGTTATGCCCGGCACACAAGGTAGATGATGATGATTGTTTTGTGACAAAAATAGACCCCGAAAGAAAATGGTGCAACTTTTTTTTTTATTGTCACGGTCTAAGGGTGGTGGTTAAGGAGGCCACATGCCTGCACTTGGCACCAGTTCTAACCTTCAGTTGACCTCTTATGACACTGTTTAATGCCTGTTACAGGTGATAAAAAAAGAAATTATTGCTTGATGTTTTGCCATGCCTTTACAAATCTAGTAAGTCAGCTTTTTTTTTCTTTTTTTATCATCCGCCATTTTACACGAAAATAGACTGTAGCTAGTCAGCTGTACCTTGTTTTATATTGCAAACACAAGCTGTGTAAAAGTCATTGGTGTAATCTTGTTTTTTCTAGCCTGGCTACATTAAAGGAACACTAAAGAGAACTATTTTTCTCCTATCAGTAAGTCAAAATTTCCCTATATGAGAAGCGAAAACTCTTGGCAAGCAAAAAAAAAAAACACGAAAAAACTGATTGCAACACGGCCTTAATGTTTTCACACTACCTTTTTGCGATGTCATACACTTTAACGGCACATGCTGGTGCCTACGTAATTGTTCATCACTAAACGCTATTTTGCATTGTGTTCTAAGAGACTCAAAGCCTTACTATAGCGAGTTTGATGAAATTTCATTGAATCAATGTGACCAAAGCGCACGGAAAGACTTTAAATTTGTGACACCTCTAAAGGGACTGACAACCGATTTTTCTTGACCCAGCTTCCTATTGCACAACAGAAAGCTTATCTTGCATAGTGTTTGTACCTGAAGTGGTTGATCCAAAAAGCCCATCGTTATTTCATAAGCAGCATTTTTCTATTTGAAAAGCCTCTGAAGTGGACAAAGTAGTTATCCAGCAATGCTGTAAAACGATAGCAAAGCCGATATCCCACCTCGCATTACGCTCACGGTTCTGCTTCCACAGGAGTAAGTGAAACTGTGGTTAACCACCTTCATATTGACATCATCAACGGGTTTTTGAATATAAAAAGCATACAAATATCGAAATATGTGGAATAGAAGCCTACAATACAGATACTGAGGTACATTTGCTTTTGACGCAACAGGATATTTTGAAGATACCTATACATAATAATGAAACAAATGATGATGATCCCTTAACTATACATAATGATGATCCCAGAATACAGATACAGTGATACAGTTACTAAAATCATTTTTCTTTTACTTCAAGGGTGCTTATACTCTGCAGACATTATTGACATTATAATGTAATCAATAAATCAATTTTGTTTCCTTTCAATATGAGGAGTATGGGATTAAATGTGCGAAAGCCTGACGAGGCCCCGACACTGTTACAAGTTGGCAAAGCAGTAGTATAACGGATATTCATACATGTCGAATATAACATAAACTGACATCAAAGAATACAAAAATTTTAAACTAAGCACCACAAATAGAGAGTGAGGGAATACATATGTCTAGTTGTGAAGTGGCATGAACATGAAAAGCAACAATAGATGAGAAGTGCAAACAAAATTCAGAGAGATGTATTATTCGAGAAAATAAATTAGCTGGGCAAAGCATTTTAACGTAACAATTTTGATTACTTGAAGGATCAAAATCTTCGTAGTTCAAGATGTATAGTAGGGAAAGTAGGCTGTTAATTTCTAGCGCATTGAAACTTGCGGTTAGATTATTTATTTATCCGAGTACATTCGTCAAGACATTACAGAAAGGGGACACTGCCTAGCCCTGTTACACACATAGTCATATCTCCTCGTTTCAACTTAGAAAAGCTTATAATAAAGTTTGCTGCATTTCAACACTAATATAGAGAGAATCCATAGTGTACACCACTAATGGGTCATGTTATCGCCAACGAGTGCACCTTCACTCTTTTGCCACGAGAGGCACCGAAAGTAATCTTGAGTAAAGAAATAAAGATGCCAATTCGCACTGGATGAGAAAAACGGTGTTTGTTTCAAACAGATACAGCAGACGATCATTCCATTAGTAGGGTTACCTCAATACATGTTCTGAACGGTTGTCTGTACCTTAAACATGCTGATGTTTTGGCACAAAATTTAAACATGATGCTTTATTTCATCTTTATGTAACTCGTGATGGCAAAATTAATAATAATAGTTATTAAAGTATCAAAATAATTGATTCAGTGTTTCTCTTTAGTGTCTCTTTAAGCCAGTAAAGATAAGTGCTCACAGATGTTGCCACTCTTTATTTCATTTAGGCACCTGAACATCGGTTCGGTAGTCATATTGGGTATTGTTTATGGACTTATTAATATCCTTTGTTTGCGAGCAACGAACGATTTGCTCGGTAACCGCTATTAGCAGCTCAATATACATATATAAGCTCAGTAACTTATCCCTAGCTAATGTGATGGTGGTTATTGATTGCGTGCAGCCGCAGCCACGCCTATGTGAAGCGCACAAGCAGCCGGTTTTTGCTCTGCGGGGCGACACCTTGAGACAGTTTCAGGCTCTGATGTGGTCAACTTGACTACCAGGCCGTGCATGTTCCCGACATACCTCATCAGAACCTGAAATCACCCCAAGATGTCGCCCTGCAGAGCGAAATCCGGCTGCTCGTGCGCTCTACCCAGACAAGGCCGTGGCTTTACATACCGGAGTGCTCTTTTCTTTTTATTAGAAGTATTAAAGAAGGTTTTGCTCTTACTGATGCCTTGCTTTTGCTCCAACTTCATAGCATGATTGCAGTTTACAATTCAAATTGTTCTATAAAAGATATGGCATTTGAAGCCTGCAGGTTTCTCATCTAGCTAAGGGTGACGAGTGTGTGGAAGGTTCCTTTGCCACCCCCCTACTATGACTGACACCTATGCTTCACACTGTTACTTGCCTGGTTTGTCAAGACCAAGAATGTTGCCTTTACCTGCTGCTTTCACAGAAACTGATGTTCAAACACGACAGCTGTTACGATACCCTGTTCCCTCCATAGCGTGCATTGCGGTGAAGCTTATGCTTCGACGTGTGGATGCCAAAAACACGCAAATTTTCAGTTTGAAAAACTGGACAAGTGCTGAAGCCAAGTTTGATAGAGCGAGCAACTATAACATAACATGCAACTGCTGTGAAGATGGAGCAAGAATAAAGCAGTGCAATCAGTGCAAAATAATTCTTTTGCTGTTTTTAATAAATAAATGCACATCATGTAATAAGCATAGTAACGTCCTTGGAGTGCTGTAGCCAAGATTTTTAGTATTTCAATCCAGTTCACTTCCTTCTTTTTGGTGACCTGTTTCAATTTAGCACGATTTTCTCACGGTATAGTAAATTTTCTGCAAGCGTTACGACACTGGAAGATCACTTATGGCTATACTCCTGTTCCTTTTGTGTACCGATTTATTTATTCATTTTCAAACTGTTGCTTGCAAGTACATCTGTATGTATAACAACATTTTGTTTTAATCAAAAAAAAAATCGATGAAAGTTTCACTTTCTTGTCATGTGTGCTCTGCATGAATGGCTTGTCAGGTTGATAACACAGGAGTTGAATCAAGTAAAATGAACCAGCTTTTACAGTAGGCTCTCACTAAACAAAAATTTCTTAAACTGAATTGCTGCTTAAGTGGAACGATTGCCTCTGTTTTTTTTAAGTGTAAGATTTTTAAGTGTAAGATTGGTTTTGTGCTTGAAATCTGCATCCCAATTTTTACCTCTTAGTAAACAAAACTACTGTTAAATGGAACACACATTTTTCTGGCCCCTTCAGGCTCCATTTGACGAGAGTCTAGTGTATTTTGGTTACACCAAAGAAATTTTGTTTCCAAACCATTCCTCCTAGTGTACTACTATGTTGATGGTCCAGTTGGTATGACGTATCTTGCAAAGAGGAACACAGAAGCGACGCAAAAGAGCACGCTTCCTCTTCAGTCTTTTCCCTTTCACACTGCTCATGTGCTCTCCTTTGTAAGATGAGTTATCATTTATTAACAAGCTCTTATGGTTCCATCCTCAGTATCCTTTATTGCTAAAGAAAAAGTATTATTCCCATTTGACAACATTTGACGCTGTTGTACACCCCCAAGTATAGAATTGTTCAGCAATTATAATGGCAGACATTGTTCCTTTGTGCTACATGGGAATGATATCTGGCTCTACCAGTATGTGAATGAAGTTTTTCAATCGCAAATCGTCCTGACTCATACATGCACGGCAATATTTTTTACAAATACTAGTCCACTTGGTGACAAGGCGCTGCATCAAGCCTAAAGTCCCTGAAATTGTCACTCTGCTGTTGGGTGGGCAGCTGTGCATCAGTGTATGTGATGCTGTTTGCCTTAATATTGCACCAGTGGTGCTCTTTAGTTATGAAGTGGCGATTTCAACCACACATCGAATCACGGTATCACCTGTACCTCACACCATCTGTGGTTACAAGTATTACAGTCGAACCTCTTTATGAGAGACACTGATATAAAAATGTGTACCTGGTACCGTGCTTATAACAGACATATGAGAGACAAGAATTGCTGCTCAGAGCATGCCTCTTATAAAGGGGTCTAATTGCTCTACCCACTAGCCTTGTTCACTCGTAACAAAAAACAATGTCTTTTTGTCAGCAACAATGCCTGAAAAACGCCTATATTGGTTAACTAAAACTATCAGTTGCTTCTTGGTGGGCGCCCTGTGCCCTATACCATGTTTGCCCTGCTGCTACCATTATGCTTCTCTGCAATGTACAGCAAGCTCTGTATTGTGGTAGATATTGTCTGCCTTGCAAGTTCATACGGGGTTTTAGTGTCACAAGGACCTTACTGCAATATATGGGCCAATTCCCTCATTATAATCATTTTTAGGGTAGCCTACCTTAATAAATTTGCAGTGTGGATAGTAATAGTTCAGTAATTTCTTTGGGTTCACAAATTAAACAAGAATTTGACGACTCTTCCATGTTTCATAGGTCACTAGACGCTCCTGCTAGGCAACAGAGTGGCACAGTCACCCAGCAACCTTGCACGTAATGCAATTGAAACAAAATGCAGGGGGTAACTATTTATTGGCATAAATCTATTTCAACGAGCTGCTGTACACATTAGGGTCTCCACTTCTTTGTAGTGTCAACGTACTTCCCATCAGGTGGTTCGTAATCCTTGATTGGAGGAGTAGAAACTATCGCCTTGAACTGAGCAGGAAACAAGCCATTGTCAGTCTATAAAGAGAGAAGAATGAGCAGATTGGAGATGGACAGTGAGCAATGAAGGCCACATGTATTGAACACAGATTTACGAATGCAAATGCCAAAGACCAGATTTAAATCACTGATGGAAGTACAGTGATCTAGCACTGTTAATTTGTTCAGAAGCTGTACGACTGGAGTTGTAGAGGAAGAAAACCAAGAAGCTAGCGGCTAACTTGGAATGGCCAATTTAATGCTATGGCACGCATTTATATCCAAGTTCATTTTGCAACATCTACAACTTGCTGGTGTGAATTGTGTCAGTAACTCATGGCACAAAGAAGTATAGCTAACTTGCTGGTGTGAAGAAGTATTGGCAATTCACCTGAATGGCTGCATTGTACAGATCTTCAGAGGCCTCCTTCAGCATCTCGAGAGCCTTCTCCTGTGTCGCCACAATGCGTTCCAGCATGGCAGCTTCATTCTGATGCTTCCGCATGCAGTAAATGCTCCAGGCACGCTGCATTGCTTCTCGTAACTGACAGGTTTCATGATTCAAGATGGGCAGAGCCCTGTGCCTTAATCTGTAGTGAAACACATTACCATAAAGTATTTAAGAATACAGTCACTGCCATGTGTCACAAGCATAGGTCGGCAAACTCACACGAGTCTACTCACTCAGACTCGAGTGAGTTCAGGTGAACAATATTTTGACAAGTTTGAGTATGGTTAAGAAAATTTGTAGCGAGTGTGATTCCTGAGTAAATCCGGTTAAGAAAAATTTTCGCGAGTCTGAGTCTGAGTGAGCACTAAGTACAAACTAAATTTCTTGAGTGAGTCTGCATGGGCTCAACATTTTTGTGCCGAACTACAGTGATTACTCAACTTTAGCATTACTATTACCTTTATGCGTGAGTATACTCGCGCCTACTCGCGCATTGTTCAGCGTTCATAGACCTGCTCAATATTTACTGTTCAGAGGCATGAGTTAAAGGGGGAGAAGGTGTCTTCGCCTTTCCTACAAACATTTGCATGGGAAGTTCTTGTTAAAATATCTTGTAAGTCATTTCTTTTGAATAAAAGTGTTCTTACTGAATTGCAACTACTATTCAAAGGTACGCTATCAAAAGGTACCAAGTAAGGCACTGAATATGCGAGATATTGCCGAGCGAGTCCAGTTAACAAGAATTCTAGCGAGTGTGAGTCTGACTGTCTGCTTCAGGATAATTTTGATAAGACTGAGCCTGAGTGAGCTCCATAATTTTAGCTGGTCACAAGCGCAGTCACCACGTTTCTGTTTAGAGAAGCTGCCTGTAGAATACCACTTGTCTTCAACCAGTGACGAAAGTTTCAGTTTGCAATGTGCAGAGTTTCATGTCCCCATTCTCCACTAAGCATTATCACAGCACTGTTGTTTTGAGACATAACTATTGGTATATTTGGACACCACCTATTATTCACTTGACCATTGTTCGCAATCGTGACTTTTCAGTAAAAGCTTGAAAAGTGGAGACTGGTGAAGATGCGCCCCCTCAAAACACAGATGCATATGGCACTGTACAATGAATTAAACAGCAATCCAACTGTGACCGCAATGATGGAAAGAAGACGCATGAACCTAGGTGCATTCGAGTGCACTAAGGTATTGTAGCTCATTGTGGCCCGTTACATTTCCACCAGCACCAAGGCAGCAAGATGAGGAATTCAGCAAATTGCACTATTGTTTTTGTCTCAGTTGAGTTTGTGCCAAATTCAGTGTTGAGGTCTGTAGGCCACTGACAACAGGTTTAACCGTGATGACATTTTCGACCACATGCTTCGTCGATTGAAAGTCAATAGAGACCGCAATGCAGAAAGGCATTGCCAAAGTAAAAAGAGCAATAAAAAATGTTTGTGAATTTAATTCACAGATAAAACAATGAAGTCTTGCAGTTCTGCTAGGGTAAAAATATTGTGAGTAGACTGTATAAGTTGAGCATTCTGAAATTTTAAATACAGGCCAATAGCAGCTCTCAAAGAACAATATGCATTAGCTTCCCATGTTGAAGGTTAAATTCGAGAAGTGTGACAGTGTCCATGGCAACAATTCTGGAGAAAGTATTGAGAGTGCTTCAAAAGAGGCATTGCAAAAAACGCTGTTACCAGCGCCCTCATGGCCGCGCTGGCTACAACTTGGTAGTGCAAAAAAAGCCATTCGCAAGCAAATATGCATAAGCTAATGGATGCGGTTTGCTAAAAAATCAAGGACCTGACAAGCATCTTCTGTCAATCCAACCTCGCTTCAGAAAAATAGGAAGCTCATCAAAGTGAACTGCAGGTACAGTGCAAAACATATTTCATTTGTTTCGACATGCTGCAAATTGCAATTTAAGAGCAAGGGAGTATCGCATGACATCGAGATAGAGGCAAGAGCTCTGAACAGCGTTCTGTAACATCTGAATGCATTAAATTTGGGCATACACATGACGCCAACAAAATTAAGTTCATACGCGAGCAAAGTATCTTGCGATCAGTGGTATGAAGCTCACATGAATGGCCTCGGTTATTTTTGCCTTTGCAGTCGCATTCTCGACCTATCTCTCGCTTCCTGAGCGTGAATTGTTTCATTAAGAATCCTAGAATGTTCTTTCAAAAAAATTTGAGCACGAACACTACACATTTACGTACACACACACTCGGGCATCAAACACGCACAGCGTTGCGCGTTTAATGCCTGGGTGTATGCGTGCATGAATGTGTAGTGTGTTTGCGCTCAAATTAATTTTTTTGAAATGTTATACCAACTAGCCCAACAACAAGTTCTTTTACAATACATTTCTAGAATGTTCTGTTGACGGCCGGTCTTTCATGTTGTATATACTGCAAATGGGGATACATGCTTGTCCGCTTTCTCAGTGTGCAGCGATAGGCAAAACCGAGGCCTTTGAGACAGCCGGAACTTGAGCCTTCAAAACATACATGTGCACGATGCTGTATAGTGCCAACCACTTCGGATTACTGGTGGTCATGGCGTGGGCAATATGTTTATCGCAGGTATCACCAGTCTGCATGTAACATGGCGCGCATCGCGGTCAGAGGATCCGTTGAGGTTCATCATCTAAGTTACCCGAGTTCTTTGTCTAAGCAACTCAAAACTCACTTCCTCATGCGACCGGCTGCGGAGAACGTGAGCGATTCACTTACCCGACATGTTCACAACGGCTTGCATTCAGCGCTCTCGCCATTCTGCTATGCGACAGCAACAGAAATTGGTAAACCTGAAGTCATTTACGTCTGTGGCAATTCTCATCGCAACAGCGGTGTCGACTGAGCTCTTCGTAGAGCACGAAGCTGTTGCGTCTGCTCCTGTTTGCTTTGTTGTTCTGGCGAGTGAACCAGCAAGCACTTCATGGCGGTTCGTTGAAGTGTCCGACCAGTGGAGAGAAATGCATAGTTCTTTTTCCGAGTGTTCAATGCGCAAACACACCTAAAACTTTTTAGCTCAGTCGTTGTTTTGCGCGCTAGCTGCATCTTGTTGCGCAGCCAATGGTGCAAGGAAGCTGGGCTATGTACTACCCAAAATAGCATCGACAGGTGGCGCGAAGTGTGTGCAAAAGTCTGGCGTCCATTTTTGCCACAGAATTGAACCAGTTCTACATGAAAAGTACACGCGTTAATTATTATGACTTGCGGCCTATACTGCACATAAGAAAGAGAAAAAAAGCTTGGAGAATAAGGTTTCATTGAAGAGTACATTTTTGTCTCCTATGCCACACGCGTTGTTGGATATTGCGTTCGTTTTACACAGTACTCGAGATATCTCTATGGGGTTCACCTGTATGCAAAGCAGCGGGATGGTACCAACTAGCACGTTAAATAAGCGAAATGCAATGTAGTTTACGCTGCCAATGCCGTTCACGTTTCCCACAAAGTTGACTTACCGCAGTCACGAAGCCTCACAGATGTAGTACAGGTCGCTGTAGCTAGATGTAATATGCCGCATCGCCTGTCGCATGACGAATACATCAACAAGGCGATAGGAACATGAGAAAAGGCACCTAATTTCTGCAACCCGGTCGGGAGCACGGCGCAGGCAACCGTTGAACACTCACCCTAGCTCCTTTTGCAGCTTTGGGGCAACCTCCTGTTCTTCGATTGGTTTGTACTTTTTGGCATGCTTTTTGAGCTGACGAATACCCTTTTCGATCTTTCGCTTCTTTCGTTCCTCTCTCATGCGCAGAATGGCCGGGTCCAGTCGCTTCTTCTTTTTAAGCGGCTCCGCACTGCGAAAATTCGTTCGTACTTAGAGCTACCACTTCGCACTGCAGCATCGCGACTTACCTAAGCTGGGCCGTGGTATGCAAATTCCTCCACCCAACGGCAGTAGGTGGTATATACCGCTGTGGGATCACCGCTAACCTGAGAAAAAATTAATCAAGGAAAAAGTACTTCGACAAACATCCTTCACGCCGTGTAAACGCAGCTCTCTTACCTCAAATTTGACAATCTCGCAGTCAAGGCGAAAATGTGCATCTTAGCTCAGACGGAGAAGAGAAACCACCGTAACTCTTTCAATTTAAGTTAGTGCACTTTACAAAACTAGCAGTCCTCGACGAAGCACGACGAAATAACGATATCACTCGCCGATTCGCACGCGCACGCGGGTAACCACAGAACACCTATCCTATACACTACTACATTTGTGCTATGATAGATGCATGGGATGCATAGAGTTTCCCTACAATAATAATTATTGTATGAAACACTATGGCTAGATGATCGCGCCAATAACTTCTGAGATTGGTACCAATTAGTACGTCTTAATTGTCTCCACACTCGTACCCTATTTCGTATTGTTTACTTTTCATAAATTGCGTGCGCATTATCAACTAAGCAATTATAACAAAAAACTATGCATTTTTGATTAAAATTATGTTTTGTTTTATTGACACGCGTCCAAAAAAAAATTAAGTTTTAGACACAAATCTTGAAGGCAATGTTAATGCTCGAAAACACGTCATGAATTTGATGAGCCGCCCATTGGTTCCGTCAGCTATATCCGGTCACGTATCCGGTCATCCTGTATCCCATGGGCCTATGCGTGACAGCATCCGATTCCGATCGCTTCTTCATTCGAAAATGGCGTCAGCAGGCGATGGAAGTGCGACCGTGAAGAGGAAAATCAACGAGCTCAAAGTTGTCCAGCTAAGAGCCGAACTCGAAGGACGAGAGTTGGACAAGAGCGGCAGTAAAACTGCCCTGGTTGAGCGCCTTTCGAAGGTAACCACTTTCGTGCTTCCTCAAAGCGAACTGCTTCCTGGTTGGCACTAGGCCTACTTCGCTTGGCTGCCTGCGCGGCCGTCCATGAGTGCGTGTTTGGGGGCTGTAAGCGGCATTTACGGACTCGAGTATTATATATAAGTATGTTTTTGCCCAGAGATAGAGATAGTTAGTACTAGGCTGTGCTGGCTTAAAAGTTTCGGTTCCAACTATTCTGTAAGCAATTTATTTAATGCCGAGCTGCCTTTTGTTTTATTATTTTTTTTTAGTTTCGTGTGAGTCGCTGCAGCTGCCGGATTGCTTTCCACGCGCGCTATGTGGCATTTTCATGGCTTTTGCTTTCGTTGGAATTCGGAGCGCGCTCACGAACAGATGAGAAAGATGCCACGTCCGCGTTGGCGCCTTCAAGGAATTCATGCGCAGCGTGGAGTTGGGCTGAGGGCGAGGCCTTTTTTCTTCACTAGCGTTACTTCGTGGATTTCGTGCTTTAAAAGCAAGTTTATTTGAACACAGCTTTTTCATAAGCCTTGTGGTCGTAGATTCAATCGAAATAAGCGCTGTGGTGTGATTTCTAGGTGCGATTCCGCGCTTAATTTGTGCGGACGTAGCGGGTTTTTTTCCGATCAGTTCTATGTAGCAGCGAAAAGTTGAATGCCTTTTTTTTTGACTGGTGAATAGCTTTTTGTAATGTTTGTGTATGTGTTTTTGAGCGATCGTAAATATGCCGCTCTTATATGGAATCGAAGCTTAATTTATTAAAATAATCAAAAATGTAAAAGTTGTAGAAACGCACCTGAATCTCTTGCTAAAGGTAGTTGGGATGCAAAAAAGTGTCACGTAGCAAAACAGTAAGTATGGGAAAATATTTTACTGTCGTAGTAACAGTAAAATGACAGGTATTCACATGCTATTCACGTGTTAGTTCAGGCGCGACAGTCACCATATTTGTGGCCTCGCACATGAACATCGTTGTTGTACCACAAGCAAAGCTGTTTGTAACACGCGTTATAATGATCTTTTTTTCGAAGAAAACGGGTTAGTGAGGCACAGCGCTGACAAATATCGCGCCGCCATAAGCCTATAGTGTGCACGTGCGTCACCCAGTGCCCCTTCATTACTTCCGAAATGTGCCACCAACATGCCCGGGTACGTGCCGATTCCGTCGCCTACCGCTACCGCGTTGTCTCCTGGCGCTCGCGCCCGTTTAGTTTTGCCTCACGATGCAAGTTTATGGGCTGCTAGTGAGGGAAGTTGATTTAGCAGTCCCCGAAGAGAGAGCAGAGCTTCGGGGTGTTTCTTCGCCGAAAGTCATTACCTGAAATTGAGAACGCTCCTTGCGATTTTCCCAAAAGTACTGGCGTGTTTGGCTGCTGCGCATTAACCAAAAAGAGAAAAAAAAAACTACTCGAAGAAACTGTTATACTTGCGTCTTCAGGTGTAACTTCATTCCCGCTAAGTGCCATAGGCAAGCACTTACCTGCAAACAGAGATAGCTTACCAAGATACTGTACAAACTTGTCCGCGACCACTGCGTGCACAATCAGCGTGTCAGGGAGGCGGGTAAAATCGTTATGGCGATCGTGGAAATTCGGGCATTGCATTGAAACAAACTGTGAAAATCGATGCGAAACCATGTTAGTTCACTTTGAATTCACCTTGAAGTATAGCCGATCGGTTCGAGTTGAGGGGTCAGGATTTTGAAAAATTGGTCAATTGATTTCCTAACACGGTCTCTTATCATTTTCAAGGACCCCACTGTACATTACATTGTACAAATAAAGGTGAAAAAGGTGTCACAACATATGCAAAAAAAAAAGTGATGACCGGCATTACCGTAACACGCACCACGCGAAGCCTCTATCTGCCTCGCATAATACTTTCCTCGGCTCTTTCCACAAAAAAATAAATCAATGAGGCTCAGCATCAGCACTGTTTAAAACACTGGAGGGGGGGAGGGGCGCTGGTACTTTAGGGGTGTGGGCCGCAGCAATATATTCATATTTTTATTATCTCTTGTAAACTTGCACAGCTCTGCACGACTTGTTTTGGATGGGAGCTGCTGCACTTCGCTCATCCACTCTTAAAATTGCGGCTCAAGAGACTTTGGGCTTTTACTTGTTCTTGGGCCACGCAATTTCTAGTGTTTGCAGTGAAAGCGAGATAATGGGCCCACATGTCGTGGCGGGCAGCCGGTGTACGCTGTGGCTGGTATACGAGTCGCACATCTTGATTTTCTGGTCTTGTATCAAGTGAACAAATGAGGCCTTCCTGATCTGATGAGCTCGTTAAAAGTACGACATCACACTGCTTCCCTTTAAACATCGTGCACAGCAACAGACGACGAGCCCCCAACAAACCACGCTGCAGCACGCGAACTGCCGTACGTACCCAGGGAGGTACCTAGGCATGGCGGGAGAGGGCGACAACGGCGGAAGTGACATCACACGAACACTATGTATCGCAAATAGACCGCAGCTTTGGCGGCGCACTCACTGGCGTCGCCTGGCGGGAAGAGCTCAGTGAACATCTCTGGTAATAGTTGGTAGCACATAAGGACAAAATGGGGGAAATTTTATCTACTCCTACTTAATATTACTTTCTAACGATTCATGTGGCACGATTGTTGTATCTTGGATTTGTTTTATATATAAACGTCCTGTACTGCATATGACCCACTCGTGCTTACAGCTTCATCTAGAGACTATCAGTTCTGTGTAAGTAATGAGTGAGAGCGGTAGACAAATGTAATAATGTGCTGAACGATTAGTTAATTCAAAAATTGGGAAACTCTTGAGCTTCGTCTTCAAGAGTTGAACACGATAGCAATATATTGTCTAATATTGTCTATAGTGAGTAGTGAGTTCAAAATGGCTTGTCAGTAAAGCTTTTGCATACGGCTGCATTGTGTGTCGGTAGCATGCTTCATGCCAAGGGCAATTATACGCCTGAAATCTTTTCGAGCTTGCTATGTGCCCACAACGTGGCTTTGAGGGAAAGGCACAGTAACGTGTGTGCTTTTTGTAGTGGGTGGCTCGCTTTAAAGCATGAAGTCATGATAATCTCATGGTCTGACGCCCGATCGCAATGTACGCTCGTACCACGCATTATTACTGCGATATTACGTGTTGCATTGTGAGGCATTATGCAGGACGCGTGTTTGTAAAGTAGGCAAGTTACTTTCTCTTTTACAAGCAAAGGAAGTTATTACCTCTGTACTTCCAAGCAACTCGGCTGCTGACCCGCAGGGCGCGGGTTCGAATCCCGGCTGCGGCGGCTGCATTTCCGATGGCTGCATTTCCGTGTACTCAGATTTGGGTGCACGTTAAAGAACCCCAGGTGGTCTAAATTTCCGGAGCCCTCCACTACGGCGTCTCTCATAATCGTATAGTGGTTTTGGGACGTTAAACCCCACATATCAATCAATCATTACTTCCAAGCAGATGCATTGCTTTTTGGTAGGGCATCTGCTTGCCACGCAAACAACCAGAGTTTAAACCTCACTCAGGCCGAGAAGTTCTATTTATTTTATTTGCATTTTTCTAGATTTTTTGGTCACACATGAGATGATTTTTTGCTCACAACCAACGCTGCTGCCACTATAATTTTTGGGAAACGAGCTCTTTAACGCTATCTCAATAATATGGTTGCTTTTAGCTGTAAAGATATGGCTGTATGTTATTCGTAATCCTTCTACAAAATGTTTGCGCAAATAGCATCCTTTGGGTCTCACTGGAAAGGTGCTTTCATTTTCATTTTTCATTTAGTGGCGAAACTTCGCAATTAGCTGATTGATGACATGTAACAGCACGAACGACGGGGACAACAGAGGCTCACACATAGCAGACTAAGCACTATGAATGGTGTGGTTCACTTTCTTCTTTTTTCTAGGCTTTAGAAGAGGAAGGGGCCGATCCAGAAACCTACGAGTTTGAGGTTCCTGCCGAATCTTCTGCAACGAAGAAAATGAGTAAGACAATTTTATAACAGTTTTGGGAGGGTGGGGGGGTAAAGACTAGAGTTGTCGCTACTGTGGTGTGACAATGTTCAACTGTATCGTGCCTGTCTTTCATACTAACAAGCATGTCGTGTGGTTGCTTTGGGTATAACTTAGCCGAGTCGGTATGGCAGGCACATTTAATGGTTGTGAACAAACACTGTTCTTCAGCAATGAAGCCCATGATAAGTTGGAATCCATGGTACAGTTGTGATATAGGCATCGCCTGTCAATAAGGGTGTAAAAATGTGATGTTATACAATTTGATGTAACCAGTTATCAACAGACATTGACTGCCTATATTCTTATACATATAAGAACATCCCTCAGTCAGCGCAAAAAGACAGCATTTTTATTGATGAAATAGTTGGATTCATATGTAAAAACCTCGGATATATTCTCTGTTTAGAAAGTGGAAGAATCTGTGCTATGGCTTACTGTACTTGGCCTAGTGTGTGTGAAATTGTATTCTACGAATTGCTTTGATGTAAGGAAACCCAATTTCACCAGTATTAATGTAAGTAGTCTTCAAAGTAATGAAATTGTAAGTGACTTAGTTTAACCATATTTTGATACTAATGTAATGTACATATTCTTCAAAGTAATTAAATTATAAGTTGCTTAGTTTCACCAAATTCTGATAATAATGTAATGTTAAGTATTCAATGTAATTAAATCCTAAGTTAGTTTCACCATATTCTGATACTAATGTAATGTATATATTCTTCGAAGCAATTAAATTATAAGTTGCTTAGTTTCACCATATTCTGATACTAATGTAATGTAAATAGTATTCAAAGTAACTAAATTGTAAGGTACTTAGTTTCGTGATATTCTGATACTAATGTAATGTAAATAGTCTTCAATGTAATTAAATTGGAAGTTACTTAGTTTTGCCAAATTCTGATACAAGCTTTTAAAGCATAAATGTACCTTTTGAATAAATGTAGCAGCAGCAGCTTACAAGTCTTGTAGACTGGCATGTATCACTTTATGTTATAATTACTGCACTTGCTTTGCAAACAGGCATAAGCACACATTTTTTTTGTTTGTTTGTTGCAGGTAACGAGGATACTGAATTAGGTGGGGTGTCATTTTTTCGTTCATTTTACCACACATGTGTAGGCTTTCTGTAAAATTTAGCTGTCCCATTCATGAGTCTTCAATGCCTACCTTGTAACAGTATAAAAACGTGGGAAAACCAGGCACAAGTTCATCGTGCTGGTTCCCCTTGAGATAAAGCAAGAAAAAAATGTAAGAATGTCTAGTAGTATAGAAAAAAGTCTTCCTCTATAATGAAAAATTCTGCCTCTAGCACAGATGCCCAATATCATTAACTTATTACATCATTATCAATACATAAATCTACAGGGCATATAGAATACTATTAATGAATTTTATGCAGCAAGCTAGTGCAGAGACTGTAAATTAATATCACTTTCTATTGACACATCGAACCATTTATGGTGATGACTCGTGCTTCGCACACGGCAAGTGTTGATGTAGGCTGTTTATATTATCTGCATACATGTCAGAGTCGCACATTCAATAATGCACTTGTGTGCATCTGTCAGGTTAGTTATATGTTTCAAAACATTTTTTAAATTAATTTTTTTTGAAGGCTGATTGTGCAAGTAATTAATAGTGATTCCGCATATCTTTGTCTTGTTTAGGCTATATGACTGTCTCAGAAATCTAAATATACCTTAACTGAACGTGTGCCTTAGTGCAGGTTATTGCAAAGTGTTGAAAAGCTGCAGTTTGGCTTATTGGGAGGCATTGTGATAATTATTTTAATTTATTCTCTAAGTAGCTCTGACATTAATGTATTCTTTCTGACATTAATGTATTCTGACATTAATGTATTAATGTATTCTTACATTAATGTATTCTGCTGTTCAGCTTGCATTTTAAAATACTTCTCTTTTTTTTCATTTTTTGTATGTAGATTGGTTGGTTAATTTTTTAGAGAGCCATTAAATGCACACTTGTATGCTTTTGTTTGAAAGTGATGCAAGTAACAAATGAAATTGTGTATATTAACCTCTCCAATGCCTCAGTAATAATGTGTCGCGGGTCAGCTTTATAATGAGACAAAAAGGATGTAGCTCTACATACATGTAAAGTGCATAAATATTGTCATCGGCACACTCTTTTCATGTATGTAATGCAGGGTTTTATGGTCTTATCTACACATACCACTTTTTTCTTTCAGAAAATGAGAAAGGTGATGTAGGTAGGGTGCCGTTTTTTTATTATGTTTTGATGATATAGCTTTGTTAAAGTCAGTTGGTATACTAAGTATACCAAAGGCTTGCTGGAGTGCTGAAATTTGCTGAAGCAATAGTTTTAGTAGAGGGGCCAATAATTTCATACTAACCCCTCTTTCATCTTGCATGCTGCTTTTCTGGATCAACTGCAGTGTGTTCTATGTTTATGTGAGCATTGGAGTGCTTCACATGTGTAAAGTGTAGGCTGTCTCTTATGCGAAGGTTATGACACACTGTGCCGCTGCAGTAACTTCAGACTGGGCATAGAAATGAAGTTGTAGGGCTTTGCATGGCAAAAACACAACTTTTTTATGAGGCTTGCCACAGTAGGGGGGCGTCTGTGGTAACACTCGCATGAGTCTTATTAGTGGACACACCGTATATGCTGTGCGCGCGTTTTCTCATTGGGCCCAGCGTGATTACATGTGTGGTTTAGTGCTCGAACCAGAACAATGCACTCAATGGCACTTTCTCTGCCATTGAGCTACTACAGTGGGCGGAGTCATGTTAGAAGTAAATCTAAGCATAATGTATTTGCTTCTTAATCATAGTTATGAATACAGTTTTTAGGTCGAAGCAGTACTATACGACAAAAGCTATCTGTATCTGCCACTGCTGTTTTAGTACTGAGTAACTGCAGCTTTGTCCCTTAAATGCAAAAAAAAAAAGGCAAAACCGAAGGAAATATTACAAGCTTTAATGATTTGCATAGAGGAGCCCCTGTGTAAAAACTATGCACAGCCAATGACTTAAATTTAATATTTAATAAAAGGAGCACTTGAATAACTTGCCAACGGTCTTCATGCTTGGCAGTGCTCTTGCGTTTTCGAGTCTTGTAGCCGACTTCATCACTGACTTTTCCAAAAGAAACGAAGTTGTGGCATTATTAATGCTTTTTAGGGCAGAGCTGTACACAGCTTCTTGCATGCAAAGTGTCATTTGTTAATGCATACCCACTTCACAAACTTTTCACATTGTTGACACAGAAAAGGCACCTGAAGTTGAACCTGAACCTGAAACAGTGGATGAAGCGGAAGAAGTGGAAGGCGAGAAGGTAACATAACAGCACTTGGGCATGTTTAGTGTGCTGCTACAAGGAAATATTAGTTGTTTTATGTCCACTGCCGTCAGGTTTAGGAGCAGGAACCACAATTGTGTTCAGTTCTGTTGTGTAAACACTAGGGGAGTGCGAAATTCTTGAATATATCTCAAATAGCGGTAACTATTCTATTCAATTTGCACCGTAAACTATTCGAACTTCTTAGGAATCTTAGCAGTCAAGAGAAATTTAATCGTGCATTTCTATTTTGCGCAAACGGTCAAATCGCTACAGCTTCATTCGAAATAACTTTAATGCCTCTCAGTACACTTATCAAGCATATTGGTGTGAGCCCAAGTTCTTGTGAGCACATTTGATACCTGCTGCGAGCTCCCCTTTTAACTAGTATGTAAATTTGTGTCTTGTGATGAGTGCCGCTGATGCCAACAAAGCACAAGAACGATTATGGTTTCCTTGTACGGAGTGCTTGGAAGCAATGACCATGGCAGAAGGGCGAATGACTTGTCCAGCTTTGTGCCTATATGTGTGGGCATAGACACAACGATGTCGAAATTTTCGCCAATATGCAGCATTTGCTGCGGTGTAAAGCCTATGGTCGAAGTTGTGCGCCGAATGTTGCCAGCTAAGCTTACCCCGTCACGGCATGTCTGGCCACTTGCTGTACTGTATGCATGCATTTGTCGTGAAAGTGGTTGTGGTGCCCATTCCATTCTTTAACACACATGAGCGCGACAATGCTGAGCTGCTTAAATTCATGAAAGCAGGAGTGTTTGGAATAGTAAAAAATTCTAGGAAGTCTGGGCAGAGCAATTTAAAAATTATCCTACAATTGTACCCACTTTTAATGATCCTTGATATAACGCTATATTGTTTATAACGACCATATTTTGGTGCACTTATTGAGTTTTCTTTGATAACCCTTTAAACTGCGTCCACATACAGCCAACATTTCTCAAAGCTTCTTACAACGAACACTTCCGACACGGTCGCTTCAAAGTATAGTGCATATGAAGCGAAAAAAATAAACCATGTGTAGGTGCATGCCCCCTTGCAGTTTACTTGCAACGAAGATGTTGAAGACTGTGGCGAGCACCGCATGCAGATTTTGGACGCTGCAAACGAGCTAACTTTTTTAAGCATTCTTCACCAGCAGAATGAAAGGGAACGGGAAAACAAAATAGAATAAAAATAGGGGGCACCATGAAGACTCGCAGTCGGTTTCCTCACGGCAAACTTTTCTGATGCTGTTCTCTACATTACAACCACTGATGATTAGCCAAACAATGCCTTCAAATGCAGGAACCCATAAATGTAAAAAGTGATACCTTTTTGCCTTTTTGATTGCCTTTTTTTTCCATAAAAGTTCATTGCGACACTCAACCTGCCAGCACCACAATGTACTACAAAAGGTTTTCCACCTTTTGGTAACAGCAGGGACCTGTCAATCAATGACGACTTCCGCGCGCTTGCTGTGGTGCCTTACAATAAGCATCAGAAAAGGACAAAGGTGATGTGGAGAGTGGCCATTAACATGCAATCTTGACTCATTGCTGACAACTTTATCATGATATCTTGTCGGCAGTGCGTGTTTAAACCGAGTGGAGTGACGGCGGTACAGCACGAAAAACGCACACGCACACACATTAGACTGCAAGCAGCCTGGCATGCTACGCAACTAGCCAGCGATGATTAGTTTGACAGCGCGGTACCGCACTTCAGTGGAACGGCACGAGTTGTTTGCCAACATGCTTTAAGTTATTGGTGTGTGAACGGGCAATGGTTAACATGCAAAAAGGCCCAACTTGTCAGTGGTGGGGTTGCTGGCATTTTTAAATAAAAATGCAAAAAATATATATATTTAGCTGCTAAGTGGGTTTTTTATGGGCGAGTTTATATACGATTTACTGATATAACGACCACTTATTGTGGCACTTTTAAGTTTATTTTAAACAGGTTTGAGTGTATTTGCACTCAAGCTTTAGTATTTGAATTCGATTTGCACCCAAAACATTGCTATTTGCACAGCTGCAGTGTTAACTTTTAGATGAACTAGATTATAGCTAGTGCTCGTGCTTCATGGGCTTACTTCAAACGAAGGCTCACTTGAAAGGGCTATTTGTTGTCCTTTATAAGCATGTAATCCCATTGTGTTTGGCATAGCTTAAGGTCAGCTTTGCTAAAATGTTTTTACTTTCTTTTACTAGGAGGGCAGTTCTGAAGTGATGGATGCTGATGCTCTGCAGCTGTCTATTGAAGATGAAGAGAAACTGCTAAATGAAGAGGTATATGTTCTAGGGTTCTAGATGAATACTTTCCTTTGCTGATGGCCTTTTACTGTTGCCAACTTCTTTTTATCAGGATAAGGAACTAGCCAGTGTATACTGCCTCTGCTTTGCAAGCATTTCACTTAGATTTTTTTTCTATGTTTCAGGAGGAGAACTTTGACAAATCAAAAGGTAAGGCACCAACCTTTATGAAAGGACATTTGCTTTCTTTTCTTTTGAAGCATTGCACGAAGTATAGAGTTACTCGCCAGAAAAACCCATTCTACCAGTCAGCAGCTACAACCTTATGGCCTGGGCGTGCCACCAGGATATCGATCATCTTGCAACTTGTCTTGGCAGAACCGCATCGATGGGGAAGTCCTCAACAAGGCATCGGAGCTGTGCCGTGAAGCTTCTCAATCATATCGGAAGCTTTTCCTTGCCATCTGTGCACCTGGTGGAGGGCGACACTGTTTCTTTGAAGAGTGGCGTCGCACTTTGTTTTTCAAGGTTTTCAGCTGCCGAGGAGGCCAGCCTTGCAGGCGTGATTGGTCTTGTACACCTACGTGGCCACCTTTATCATGCACTTACTGGAGACAGGTTGCACCGTGGTCCCTTCTCACAGCTAGGTATCACCTGCTGGGAGCTGAGAAAGTCGCATGTAGTATTGCGAGTGTCAGGCTGTAGCTAGACCATTGCTGTTAATTTTTCTCAATTCCTAAAAAAAAGGCTGGTAAAAAAAGTGTAGGGAAACTGGTTGAACGAACTTAATCAGGTGCCAGCATTAAGTCATAGCAGTTGAATTGTTAGTGTGCTTCCCTACAACATTATGTACGCAGCCCCTTTGCGACGAGAGATTTATAAAGTAGGTGATATGTATGACGGCAAATGGTGGGGAAAGGCTTTCGCTTATGCTACTGGTGTTGATGAGGCTGTAGTGAGTGTTTCTCCAGTTGAGCAGTCTTCAAGAGTGGCTGTGCCTCGAGCTGGTGGCGGGGTGGCCAGCGGGTGCTCAGCTAGCTGACCGTGGGCTTACATCGTGCAAGAGGCGGCAGGCAAGGCTGTGCTGCTGCTCCATCCTTTTTCCTCCCTTGCCTTCCTGCAGATGAAGCCTCCCAACAGGAAGACGACGGCAGCAGCTCCGCAGCGGCCGCCCCATCGGCTGAGCCGGCCAGCACTACTGGCGCCACCAAGAAGAAAGGTGCCAAGGCAACCCCTGCAAAGGAGCAGGACAAGGCTTCAACCGGCGGCGGCTCTTCGCCAAAGCAGGACCAAGAAGGAGGGCAAGGGGGAGATAGCGGCACAGAGAAACGCAAGAAAGATGATGATGCCACCACGCCACCGACTGCCAACGGCACAGGAACGGCACCGTCAGCTACCAGCAACGGCGGCACCGCCTCTGCTAAGGCTACTACTGCAAAGAGGTTGGTCTTGACGTGCGTGCGTATAACACTTCTTAAAAAAAGTATGCTTTTACCATCTGGGGAAGGCACACTGCTGGTGGGACTTCCTCGTAGACGTGGACTGCATTGCAGCTGCTGTTACGCTCACAGCCACATCCCTAGTCATCGGGTACATGGGGCGAAATAAAAAGGTGCAGGGGCAAGGCACTGGAACCTGGCGGTGGATGGAGTTCGCACTGTGCAATTTGCCCGGATTGAGGATTTTGCAGTCATCATTCTGCCAACGGGCATAATAATAATGCCACTGTGGTTACATCTCCAAAGGGCAAAGGGAACCCTCAGTTTTAATGTAACGTGGTTATTGGAGGAGGTACCGGTTACAAGAAGACGAAATGTGAAGTCCGCGTCGTGAGGTCTGTCCAGCCCACTGCATTTGGTGGTCTCGTCTTCGCCAGATTCTCTCCAGAGCATTGAGTTTTCTTCCCAACTGATTTCTTCAGCACACAGAGTGGGCCAGCTACACCTTCTGTTCATTTCCACACAGTGCTTTGGGAGCGAAATCAAGATGCATCCTGTTGCTGCGCTGACCATTCGTGAAGATTACTCAAGATGGTGTCCTTTTTGCCATAACTCGCAGAGGCACTGACTGCCAAAGGGTTGTTTCCATGGTTTGAAGAAGGCTGCGGTATTTGCTAATATATATATTACATCTGTGCGGTCAGTTCAGAATTGCTACACAATTTCAGCACGAAATATTGTCAGCTAAATGTAAGTTTTGCATAACAGTGTGTGTGTAACTTTATATGTAGGGGAGATGGTTCTGCAGCAAGGAACCATAATACATAGGATCTGGGGGGGATAATTTTTTTACTGGCATTTAGTAAAGTACTTGGAAGTTATCGGCGACTTCTAGTTGAGGATTCTGTGAAGCGAAGATCCTGTTCCACAAGAAGACTGCGTCTGGCCTTATTTCATGGACTCCTGCAAGCGTTTTCCTGACAGCATGAAGATGTCAAGCTTTGCCTCGCTTCCATTGAAAACTACTGGACTCTGCTCTCCATCACCAGACAGCGGCGTTAATTAGAGGAGATTGCTGAACGGTGTCGCCACTAGGTTCCTTACTGCCTAATCTCCCCAGATACATATTGTAACGTCTTTCACATTTTAAGTTCTGCGTTTTCTTATGAAATGCGAGTGCTGAAATGCCTTTCCAATGCATTCATCCTTTTCTTTTGTGGATTCCTACTAGTGCTGTGGGAAAGGCGACCTCAAAGACTGCAAAGACGGACAAAGGTAAGAGCCTCTGGGCACAAGTTTGTCAGCTCTCGCTCAGTCAAGCTGCTGTGCATTTAACGAGCTTGCATTCACCGTGTCATCTCTAGGAGATACGAAGAAGGTAGTCGCACCTGCCTCGAGTGGGCGAAATCTCTGGGTGAGCAACTTGTCATCGACAACGCGAGCGGCTGATCTCAAGGCACTCTTCAGTAAACACGGCAAGGCAAGAAACAGATTTGTTTCTCTAATTAGTTTTCTGATAACAGTAGTTGAAGATGTTGTGATTATAGAAGCAACTAAAACCTTAAGTGCTGTGATGAAATATCGAAATTGATCTGGCATGATTGTGTGGACAGTCCTGGTATTGAAACGTTTTGTCAGCATTAGTTTGGTTCTGCCTGTTAATATGTATGTGGTAATGTTTGTCGAAATGTGAAAATTTAGAAAACAAACAAGTTTTAATTTAACTAGGAGCATGGACGTTTTAAATTGGGCTGGCTGGTTCTCTTCATGTAATCATCATCCCCAGTAGTATCCATGAAATGTGTCCTTGTACAGCAGAAGCTTGTGGTATAAGTTACCTGTCTCGCTTGCCTTTATTGGAGGTTGTTTGTGTGCGTAATTGTGTTTTGATGAGCAGCAATCTACAGAATTATCAGTATTTTAACATTGAAAGGGGAAAGGGTAGATTAGAGAAACTGTTGAGGTAAATATTTGGTGGAGAAATAAAAAGAAAATTTCAGGTGGTAGATCAAGCTGCTACAGTCGACGTCCAATCTCCTGGACCCTCAAGGGGCCGCGAAAAAGTCCGGAAAAACTAATGCACGTGAAAACGCACTTTTTTTGTAGGTATTTTTCGCTGACTGAGAGGGTAACGGCCGAAGTACAAGATTATCGTTGCAATTCAGCCAATGAATCATTAAGGATGGCTCTGAAAACGACCATTTAGCTATATAAAAAAAATTCGACGTGCCCGGCGCTACCTCATAGGTCAGCACTTGGACTCAAAGAAGTCGCCTATTTTCTTTTGCACGGCGTTCCGCTTGCCCGCGATCATGTCTGCCTCAATTTCAGTCGATGTCCGCTGTACACTGATGACAGTGTGATTGGTGCTCGCGTCAACTCTGAGCTCGTTGGCTGTGTAGGAGATGGCTTTTCGTTCTTAGTGTCAGTCGTCGGAATCCTTTGTAACTTGACAAGTGATTTCATGATCGGTCAAGTCCGCACATAGCTCGAGGCCTTTGTCAGCGAAGCCTTTGAAGGTTATCCCGGCTGGAATCGACAACATTTGCAGGCAACATTTGCAACATGTTGCAACATTTGCGGATGGCAGTTCGTCACCCTGTCCACTTGGGGCGAGACCGTTGTCTCAGCATCGAGTGTGAAGCCTGCATAGCGTTCCGCAGTTCCCCATAGTCTCTTGCGTAACCGCCTTTCATGATTACGCTAGCATGCCCACAGTAGACTTGAGGTTAACAGTGTTGCAAACGATCAACCGCAGAGCTGACAAAACAACACGTGAACGAACACAGTTAGGTTTGGCTTGGCTAAGCTACGGCTGGTAACAAATTGACACGTGCGGTTTCGAGGTTACAGCAGGCGCGGCGGTTGGCGGCGGTGCTGCTGGCCATACCTGCGATGAGAGTACAGTGGATTCGAGAATATGAAAACCAAAATGGCGGCGCCGGTGGCGACTTTGGGTCGGCGGTTAACCATAAGAAGTCCGGGGAATCGGATACATAGACTCTATGGAGAACTTGACAGTGCCACAGATGAGTTCGGGGAATTGGGTATGTCCGGAATTTCAGGTGTCCGGGAAAACGGACGTCGACTGTATGGTGTGATACTTAGTAAAATTTAAGTTAGGGTGGTTAAGTGAGCACAAAATAGCTTACGATGTCTGCTATGCTATGCTAATGAGAGTTGTTTAGTGAGCGAGGATTGATTTCTGTGCTCTGCTGTTTGACACTTAACTGCAGGTAGTGGCAGCCAAAATTGTTACAAATGCAAGGACACCAGGTGCTCGCTGCTATGGCTTCATCACTATGGGCACTGTGGAAGAAGCCACCAAGTGTGTCCAAAACTTGAACAGCACGGAGCTTCATGGCAAGACCATTTCTGTGGAGAAGGTACACCAAGAAACTCTTCTTGAAAAGACCAAAATTTTATCAAAAGCCCTCATTTGGCTACGTTTAGCATCGACTTCATGAGACCTTACTTGGCTTAATTACTGTTTTTAAGCACATTTATTGGAACCTCTGACAAAATGAGATTTCTTTAATTGACTTGCAACTTTACAGAGCCACTGTCGGGAACCATTTACAGTAGAAACGCATGAATACAATCTTCAGCTAACTGCATAAAAAGGAAAATAAAAATATAAGCAATGGACTGAGAAACTGAAAATATTGCAAGTTTTAAGCACCCTGCACTAATGTTGCAAGACTAAACGGCAGAGTGGCAGGCTTAGCTTATTAACAAGGTCATAATTAGCATAGTCCCGGTTTGCCAGGTGTTGGTAGTCACAATTGGCATGTATTATTAGTATGAATTGATGGTACTAATTGGAAACATGTTAATTAGCTATTTTAGTTAGTGTTTATTAACATGGTCTTGTTTAGCAAGATCCACTCTCATGTTTCTTTATCTCTATTTTTCTTCTTTCTTTCTGTTCATATGCTCTGTGCTTCTCATTAGCTGTCATCAAAAAGCACACACTTTGAAGAAATGACCATTTTGCACCTTTATTGTGTCAACCTTAAAGGATCACTGACATCAAATTTCAAGATTGAGATGTGCCCCTCATTCAATCACTTGGTATGCATAAGCCTCTGGCCAAATTTGAATGGCATCCGTCACGTGGAAGTTACCTTATTCGATGTCAAACAGCGTAGAAAAACTAAGGAGAAAATACGGAAAATAGACTGCCCTGCAACATCGAGACTAGTGCTACATGTTCGGTATGATACATTCTACAAATACCGTCCTGAGTGATGATGTCCTAGTAGTGATGATGTGTACGATCAGAGTGTTATCGTGGCGCCGACTGGCGCAGAAATGCACTCGCTCGTCGAGTTTGATTTTCATCGCACTGGTTAGAATGATTTCGTAAAATTAGCCCCGCCGCGGTGGTCTAGTGGCTAAGGTAATCGGCTGCTGACCCGCAGGGCGCGGGTTCTTATCCCGGCTGCGGCGGCTGCATTTCTGATGGAAGCGGAAATGTTGGAGGCCCGTGTGCTCAGATTTGGGTGCACGTTAAAGAACCCCAGGTGGTCTAAATTTCCGGAGTCCTCCACTACGGCGTCTCTCATAATCATATAGTGGTTTTGGGACGTTAAACCCCACATATCAATCAATCGATGTCGTAAAATTATCAAAATAAAAAACCACCTTTAAAAGAAGGGCGAAAGAAAAGAGCATGATTAAGCGTGTGTTTGTCCGTCAGCATGTCGGGTGATCGTGAGTTGCAGTCGTCTAGTTCGAAGCCCAGAAAAAGTGCGATGAGGGTGTCTTTTTCATATCGCGTATGTGTTAGACATTAACAGCGACCGCAAGCTATGAAAAGTGGAACAGCGTATAGTCTGATATCGCTAGCAAGTAACACACCGGTATAGTTGAATTTTAGTTCATCTGTAGACTGCGTCCACGTAAAAGTGGTAATACCGTGTTAACTGCCAGAGGCTAGGTAGGTTGGGCCATCTAGAGGCACAAAAAAGAACCTGGCAAGCAAAAAACTTGTTCTATTTCTTTGCTGATGCTCATTCACGATAGCTATACTGCGTTGACCCCTCTGCGTATACCTGAATGCTTTGCACACTTTAACGCACCAATATAGATAACTGAGGCACACGAGCGAACATTGCTGAAGCGTGCATCCTCGGGCACCTCTGCAGTGCTGCTTGGAACGGTGTTCATTTCGGAATCACTGTTCTGCAAAAGGTTGATCGAAGCAAAAATAGTTCGCGACATCGTGAATCATGGAAATTCGAAGCTCCAGACTATCGTATTGAACCAGAGTCAACACTTTGTACGGCGACGACAGCAATGCAGGTGCAAAGCATCAATGAATGTGTCCGCGTAGCAGAGGAAATGTTTGCAGAGCAGCTGAGCTTGGCGTCACTCTTTTCTGTGAAGAAGTGGTCAGCTGTGGCGTGATCTGTACGTGACCGTGAGGTAGCGTCACTGCTGGTGCTCTCAGTGCTAAAAATGGCGGTATTGCCGGCAGTTTTTAATTGCACTAGATACCAGTGATATAAATCAATAAAAGTGATTATTATTCATTCCTCAGTTGTGTTTTAGGTTGTGAATCGCTGCTACGGGGTCTATAGCTAACCGCCAGCGCAAAAATCTTGGCATAAATAAATTTGATGTCTGTGCTCCTTTAATGGGTGTGCTGGCCTTAGTTGCTATCCTCCAAAATTCTATGTGGTACAGAAAAATGTACTATAACTATCCTAATTTCTCTCTGTACATCGCCAAGAGCGAACGTCTAACCAATCGTAAGATGAAGATGTTCACCAGCATAGTTTGTGTTTCACGTCTTGGGAGGGCTTCTCGAAATGAGGCACGCTCTCTGAGCACATGAACACAGCAGACGCGGTTGAACTGAACCAAACATTGTAAACATTTTACTACTTTTACTTCGACAATATGTCCAGCAGAAGTGTCACTAGTGATGCACTAAAGCACTTTATAGAATATTTCATTAGACTTAATTAACATTACAAACTAAATATAAGGCGAATTAGGGGTAAAGTGCTTTAACAGCTTATAAGGCCTAGGAATGGGTCGTTTTCATTTGAGCAGTACCGAGGTACCGTATTTACTCGATTAATGAACCCTCCCTCCCCCATTTTTTTTTTCTTTCGGAAAAGTTCATGCCAATTTGGGGGGAGGGTTCATTACGTGTGAGAAAAAAAAAAGTTACGAGAGTTATAACAGCGAAAATTTTGCTTGATGGTTCTGCTGGTTTGGGCCCATGAAATGCACGACAAATCTTATTTGTTGCTCGAAGCTCCTTTTGTTTCCTCCCGCAACAAAAACGCACGGATCAACGTCGAAGTGTCGTCGAGTTGCTCGATTCAATGCTCCAGGGTATGCTGTTTATAACCAGCTGTGTAGCTAGCATACCGGCCGAACTGCCCTGCACAGGATGTGTCCCAACTAAATTCACATCAACAAACCCGGCAACAAAGAAGCCAGTTTCGCCGCAAGGGCGATGAAATGAATGCGATAGCAACAACTTAGAATGTAATGCTGAGAACGGTTAGCAGATTGAAACGTGCTGTGTACTGTTCACACACACATGATGCACGGATACACACACACAGGATGACCGCGAACTAACAGCGCTTCCCACTTGTAACCCGCTGTTTAAACAAAAACGACACACTAAACGTAATCACAGGTACAGATGACTGCAAACAAGTGTCCCAGTTATTGTTTCGCTGTGTTTGAAAAGCACGCTCTTTTCGCAAACTCTCCAGCGAGCAAAGAATCGCTCCGGTCAAAGTAGAAGGTGCGTGATTCTTCCCACCAAAAGATAAGCGTGCACGCACAAGCATATAGCCCCCATCCGTGGGACAAATTACGAGTGGGAGATAAGCATGTGTTAGTGCATCCGGATAAGTTAGGCGCTGAGCGCGGGTGGCTTTTTTTTTTTTTCATATATGTAGATATGTATACATATACGGTGACGTCGGCGGCAAAACCCAGCAGACAGTGTCTATATAATTGCTATCGCAATAAAACGCAGCGTCGAATAGTGGAGCTCAAACGTTGCGGGTGCACAGCACGCCGTCGGCGCAGTTGCACTTTGCATTTCCTTCAAGATGACGAGCACGCGGCGTGCAGAGTTTTCTCCTGCATTCTACAGATGGGGCTTTGCCGTAAAAGGCGCGACTTTCACATTTTGATTGACGTCCGCGCTCACTCTGCTCGCAACTGTTTAGCATGGTTGCAAAAGTGTTTTGAATTTTATTGCATTGTTATTTTGTGATATAAGGGCTTGATTTAACATTGTTTCCATCGTCAGCAGACTAGCTATTATGAAATAAAGTGAACAGGTACATTACAAACAACTTTCAAGGCCAAGGTGGGGGTGGGGTTCATTATGCGGGTGGGTTCATTACACGAGTAAACACGGTATGTTGCCCAGTGATGAGGTGGGCTATTTTGAATCCCTGACTCACAATGTGAGGATGTAAGCGCCATGTCAGATTGAAGAATGAAAGCTTGATTTTCTCACTATAATTGAGTCTTGTCAATTTTACCTGGTGTCATAGAATACGTTCTGGCTCAATGTCAGTCAGATTTGAGGGGCTCTGAAACTTTGTTTTAAACAGGCTATAGGAAAAAGCAGAATGATGGTACTGCAGAACTTGGGTATGTTTCTAATATCGCAGAGGTACCTTTGGCCTTGTGTATTTTATTATGACTGCAGGTAATGTTGCCGCTGATTACTGTATAAGAGGCATGATCGAAGTGAGGCTCCAGGCTAGTTAAGAGGGGCAATAAACTCCATTTGTCTAGTCAAGACCTGATATTTGTGCGTGTTTCTCTCAGACCAAGTATGAGCCTGGCGGTGCACTGAAGAGGTCGGAAGCTAAAAACCAGACTAAGGCACGAGCTGCTGCTGCCTCTGCTCGTAAAGAGGGGAAGTCCGCTGAAACATCGGCTGCGGATAAAAGCTCACCAAGTCCGGTGAAGGCTAAGGCTCCCGTGAAAAAGGCTGCAGTCACAAAGAAAGTTGTCAAGCCCAAAGCTACAGCTGACAAAGCTAAAGGTTTGTAGCATTTTTGCAATGATTTAGTTGCAGCGTAATTTCTACATTTAGGAGGTTCTACAAGTGTGCTAGTGAGGCAAGTTTAGCTGTACTATTCGAGAAGCTTGAGGATGTTGAATGGGATGTAATGGGGCTCAGTGAGGTTAGGATCGGTACTCACGCCGATTGTCACATGAAGTGCTTGACCATGAAGTGCTTAGCGGCAGCACGATTCAATTTCGCTGTATATATAATTGCTGTTGTACATCTAAAACGCGTCAGTCGGTTGGCGAAACCATAACTTTTGAATACCAAATATGCATTGCAGTGCAGATGCAATGAGTGAGGGGAACAGTTAGCGCAACTGGGCATCGGGCCTTTGCATGCCTTCGGTGCAAAAAGTCCGTGCAGTGACCAGAGTGAGCATTCTTGCGGTGGTAGAGATAGGGGAAGGCAAACTCTTGAGCCATTTGGTGACCCGTCGGCACGTTGAAGTGTTCGAGCACTGTACTCTAGGGACTCTAGTTCGGGGCTCGAAAGAAGGGACTTCGCACTCGCAGCTTGTTTGACTGCTTTTGTCTGCTTGGCGAGGTGTGCGCGTGCAAGCGGGCTGGCTCGGGCTGGTCAGCGAGTGCAAATTATGCAAGTAAATATTTTTTAGCAAAGCTGGCGAAGTATTAGGGGTGCACAAATCATGCGAGTAAATATGGTAGTTAATATTAAGAGCTACAAATTTCTTGTGACTGTGTTGATATGTTCATCAGTGTAACTAATGTGGTTTTTTTGTATCCCTAGCATATGTTCCATGTTTTGTGCATCTAACTACTGTCTGCATAAAGTTCACGCATATTGACAGTAGCCAACCTCATCTTTGCGTTCTCTCATCAGCTTCAAGTGCAAAAGACTCTGATGCCAAAAGTGGAGATGAAAAGGATGTGATGGCGACTGCCAACAATGAAGGAAAAGAAGGTGCGTGTTGTGTAGTTAGTATTCAGATATTCCATGGATGCTTGTACTGTAGCGAGCATTCCATTAGTTTTCCTTGCCAGAATTTTAGGCATGTGGGTATGTGTGTAACTGTGACAAAGGGAAATGTGGGGTGACATCGCCATGAAGTCGGATGCTGACTTCTTTCACAGGGTCTGCACGGGTCCTTGACAACCCTTGAATTTGAAAGTGTCATTTTCAAGGCCTTGAATACCCTTGAATATTGTGGTGCTTGAAAACCCTTGAATTCCGTCGGCGGCGCCTTAAGTCTCTAGATTATTTTTCTTTCTTTTGTTAAGCAGCGACAATCATTGAAGCTTGGCCGACAAATTTTATTAGATAACATTTGTTTCCGGTATCCATGTATTGCCAACGCTTTCTCCGCGCCCGGTGAAACAGCGTCCCCCGCTCACTAACGATGGGCGATTAGCGGAGGGGAAAAAAAACGCATCGCGTTCACACATTGTTCGCTGAAAGGTGCGTGGCATGTTAAATGTTAGTGACCCTGTAAATCTTATAAGTGTGGATGAACATTGCGGGACAGACTCTGGCTGCGCTTGAGAGGGAGCTGGAGGGGGGGCAATTGTCGCTGTTGGATCACACCGTGAGACGCTGCGCCGCGCTCCCTTATGGGCTGCAGAAATTAGACTTCTCATTCTTTCTCCAACAACTACAGTTTCTAGAATACTTCGAATACTGGCCAGTCTGCAGTCTCTATGAAAGGCCGCGTCTGCGCCCACTATGCATGCTCCGCGGTCACGGTGGTCCGATCGATTGGAGGGCCGTAACCACGGAGCATGCATCATCGGCGCGGACGCGGCCATTCTTGGGGACGGCAGACTAGCAACATATTCTAGGGACCATACTACAACTACCGCCAACAACACCGTGAGAATGTGAAAGGTTTATGTACTTCAGCGGTGCCGAGTGTTCGTTTACCAACCGGCCACATTGAGAGTGGCCGTAGGTCTCCTTCCGATCTAAGCCAATCCAATCTGATGCGGTTATTCGCCACAAGTCTGCCATCAGCACTCGTGTTGCCATATTTTGTGTGCGTTTTTCATCGGCGATAGATATTTAGCCCGCTTGTTCGCCACCTCTCGTTTGCTTCATCAGAGTACGTTTTATGCCGCGCACGTTGGACGTGGACGTAGTTGTGTGTGTGCGCAATTCATGGGCAGTGCGATTTCCGGGAATTGTGACTCAGCCACGTTGCGTACAAAGACTGGGTCGCACCGGATTCAATGAGTTGATAGGGCTAGATGCAGACCATGTGCAAAGACATTCGATGTCTCATCGATGGGGGATTCTGCGCTAAAAAGCCACCAGAGGAGTGCGAAGCACATCGGCACCCCGAAGGACACAGCAAGTAGCTCCTTGATAAAGTATGTGACACCCCGCGAGAGTGGCAAATCCGTTCGTTCAGTCCCGTCGCAGTCTTCAGATTTGAATACCACGTGCGAGGCCCACGATGCAGCGATACAAGCCGAGATATTGTGGGCATTGAAGGTTGTTACCTCGCATAATTCGTTCAGCTCATCCGCACACACAAGCGAACTGTACCGGAAAATGTTTCCCGGCAGCAAAGTGGCGAAGGTCTGTACGTGTGGAGAAAAGAAGTGCGCGTACCTTGCGTGCCATGGTTTGGGCCCCTTCTTTCTATCGTCCGTTTACCGGGCAACAGAGAAGTGTGATTGCTACGTGGTGTTGTTTGATGAATCCGCTAATGGTTACCTTCACCAGAAGCAGATGGACGTTCACATCAGATACTGGGATTCATCTCAAAGGATAACAACCAGGTACTTGATGTCCATTTTTATGGGCCATGCAACGGCGGATGACATTGAAGATGAATTGTTGAAGGCACTGGAGCCATTACCACTTGAAAAGATTTTTCAAGTTTCTATGAACGGACCAAACATTTATTTGAAATTTTTCAGGAGCACTTGCATGAAACTATCAGGTAAACTTGCTTGATTTAGGCACTTGTGGTCTACACGTGGTGCACAATGCATACAGAGCAGGTGTAACTGCCAGCAAGTGGGGATTGGACATTCTCCTGTCTAGTCTAGATGTGTTGTTTCAAGATTCCCCAGCCCGGTGAGAGGATTTCTCAATGATTGCTGGGAAGACGTTTCCTCTCGGGTATGTTGCCCATCGCTGGGTCGAAAACGTTTGTGATTGAACGTGCACTGGCCCTGTGGCCTGATGTGGCAATGTACACAGTCAGCAAGACGTAAAGAGGTGAACCAGCCAAAATGCGCTTAGTTTCAGAACTTGTGCAGTTTCTGTGGGGACCTGCTAATTCAAGCAAAACTGAACTTCGCCCTAACTTCACCCTTGCGATTGCACTGATTCTCAAACCTTTCCTGGCGGAATATCGGATGGACCAACCACTAGTATTCTTTCCCGCAAGCGATCTTGAAGCAATTGTACGGAAGTTGCTTACTAAGTTTTTGAAGTGCTCAGTTCTCTCTGCTTCAAGTGTGGGCTGACAGGCCTGTTGAAAATCAACATTGAAGACTTGAACAATCACACTGCACTTGGGAAAGTTGACATTGGGCATACAG
The DNA here is from genome assembly GCA_013436015.1 of Rhipicephalus annulatus. Lineage (NCBI taxonomy): Eukaryota > Metazoa > Arthropoda > Arachnida > Ixodida > Ixodidae > Rhipicephalus > Rhipicephalus annulatus. Next base: position 255,025 of record WOVY01001060.1, on the reverse strand, counting down.
CTGAGCAAATTTTGAAGAAGTCTAAGGTCAGTGCAAAAGAGGCAATTGCATTTAAAGTGGAATGTAAGCAATTCCTTCTCAGTGTGACGAAAAAGGTTCTTCAGAAGAGTTCTCTGAAGTTCCCCTTGGTTAGAGGTCTCTCCTCTCTGGATCCTCGGCAAATGTGCACCAAGCCAGACCAGTGTTTAACAGGTCTCAAGAATGTTTTGAATGCGCTTATCGCTGCTAAAAGGTTGGATGATTCCCGTCGAGACACTGTTCTTGCCGAGTATGCCGAAATGCTACATATGGAGAAGCACAAGCTGAGTTTGTTCAAAAAGAGTTCAGATAGGCTAAATACATTTCTTTTAAAACTCCTTAGGTTCAACTCATCGTACAGTGTGCTGTGGAGAGTAGTGGAACTTCTGCTTGTGTTGAGCCATGGCCAGGCAACTGTTCAAAGAGGGTTTAGTGTAAACAAGCAAGTTTCTGTGGAAACCCTCAAAAGCCTGTCGTACATCATGCAACGTGCTATATGTGACGCTGTTTATAAGGCAGGTGGCATCCTTAACATCCCTATAACAAAGGAACTGACGACCTCTGTTTCATCTGCAAAGCATCGTTACCATGCGCATTTGGAAGAGCAGAAAAGGAAGCAACAAGAGGAAGCGAATGATTCAAAATGGCACCTTGTGATGGACGAAATTGATAATTCAAAGAGAAAGTGAAGCTAAAAGCAACAGTTGCTGATCTGACTTCAGCAGATGAATTGGCTTTGAAAGCCGAAGAGACAGGTTATGTCACATAGTGAAGTCAAACAGTCTCGGGAAAACAGCAAAAAACAAGACACAAGAACTGCTAAATATCAACAAAGGAATCACCGCAAAACTGCTGGAGCTTTCATGAACACGTTCTATCTGCCTCACTGTAGTGTTGAACGCATCTTAGACTGTCAATAATTAGACTGTCAATAATTCAACTCGTCTTAGGCTGTTCAATAAGTGTTCCATAAATTTGTCGTTTTTTTATTACGAGTAAGAGATCAATTATTGATATGGATCCTTGAAAAAAATTTTTTTGGGGTTTTGAAAGTTCTTAAAAACCCTTAAAGTTTTGCCTTCAAAACCTGTACGAACCCTGTTTCAGACTCCAAGGACAAGCACCGCGAGAAGCGCAGCTCAGTCCGTGACCGGCACTCGGGACGCAGTCGCTCGCGAGAGCGGCTCCCTCCCCGCCACTCGTACTCGTCCATTCGTCGTCCCTACGAGCGTAACATGGGCTTCTACCGGAGGCCAAGCTTCTACCAGCGGCCCTTTTACAATCGGGGCATGAGCGTGGGGCCTGGATTCAGGGGGCCCTCTTCGTTTGGTGCACACCGACTGGGCGGCAGCAATGACATGGCACTGAGGAGAATGCGGGTGAGCGCTTTCTCGCTGCTGCTATTAACGACTCCAGCAGTCTTTTCATGTTGTTGACCATGTCAGCAACAAACTTGGTTATCTTGCCAAGTTGTACCTTTGCCTCCCACACTCCATCTTGCCATGTAGGTTGCATAGCATTTGATGACATCCTGGTTTTAGTGCCAAAGAACATGCAACACATCAGACTGCAGGACAAACGCTCCTGTCATTTCTGATTACCCATGGCTCAATCTTTCGTCGCCTGATAAATTTTCTTGCCTAGATGTGGGCTTGGCTCATGTGTGCATTACTAAGCTATACATATAATTGCAACCTAATGTAATGAACGATTCCTTAGTAACACATGTCCGATTGCAGAGTCTTAGTGCTAAAATCGACTTCTCAAGTATTCACTAACTCGTCCAGCAACAAGGTTCAAAGTATTGCATTTCTTGTTGTTTGCCAGTTTTACCTGCTAACATTTTTCTAGTGAATTCGGCAATTGAAGCCATGAACGGAGTCAAGGGGTGATGTGGCTTTCATATTGCAAAAAATAATCTATTTTTCGAAAGTCAAGTTTTCAGTTTCTGGAATCCTTTTCAGGGTGCGTAAAGGTTCTTGAAAACGTTGCAAACACTTGTATTTGAAAAATGAATTTTTCAAGGCTCTTAAAAGTCCTGGGATTTTTCCACATTGTTAAAAATCCTTGAATTTTCTGAACCTCCCAATCGACATTGCGGCCTCTTTTATGTGGTAGATTGGCATACCTGCCAGGTCTCCCGGATTTCGACCAGTTCCTACGTTTGTATGGTTGTCAGGAAAATCTCCCAGAAACTCAAGTTTCTGTGCGTGGTCTGGCTACATTTATAAAAATGCAGCCCAATCCAATCCGGGTTTTTTACGAACCCGTTGCATTTTATTGTGAATAAATTTAGGAGGCATTCATCTTAACACACAGTAGAATCTCAATGATGCGAAACTGGCAAAATATTTGAATTCGTGAAATTGCCCAGCCAAGTTCCACTCTGTGCATCGGGGCGGTTGTATGAACTTTAGTACTGAAACCGTGGAATGAAGGCAAAGAGCAGCGTGCTCGAAGCTTCAGAAGGATACGCTCGGCCAGCGCATGCAATGTCAGAACTGCGGTTATCGTTTGCCACAACCGCTGTGGACAAAACCGGGGTCGCTCTTGACACGATCATGTGGTGGCGACGTTACAGAACTCCGAAAGTGCACGCGCCGTATACCAGTTAAAACGGCGTTGCGTTCCACAAACGTTGGGGGACAAAATCGTGGCAGATGCAATCGTAGATAGCAAAAAATGACATGGTTTTGAAGGTACGTGTGCAGCCAACGCACGTAAATTAAAAATGAAGCTACCTGTTTGCGCATCCACCGCGTGCGATACCGTGGTTGGGTACTTGGCTAGCGCAGCGGTAGAAGCGATAAAGATGTAAAAAACACTAAAGGAGTTTTGGCGTTCCTTCTCAAAGAATAAGTAATGTTGTTCCCCTGTTATTCAAGGTACCATGCGAGGCTGCATGCTCAACAAGTTTTTCGCAACTGCGGCCCTTGGATGAAAGGATTTTCTGGTTATGGTGTGGTACTGCTTACAGTGCTTGTATTTGAGGTTCCCGCAACATACGTTATAAGCGGTCTATACTGCATTTGCTGAGACACTGTATTTATTCCTTTGTTGGCGGTGATGGCGAGGTTTGTACGGTTAAATACTACCTTTAGTGCGTAGTTATGACGTGGCCCTGGCAGGTACTTATAATGAGGTTCCACTGTATTGTGGTGTAGTACTTGACTTTGCATCTTCAGCCAACAGAAGTAAACAAGGCTTCACATTTCTTTGTGCCAATGCAGGAAGAGCGTATGCGCGTGCGAGAGCGCCTTGATGTTCGTGAAGAGGAGCGACGCAACTATCAGGACACCCTGCGCCAGCGAGAGCTTGAACGCAAGCAGAGGGAAGAAGCTTACCGATTGGAACGTGAGCGAGAGCGTCTTAGGTAATTGTAATTCATTTCACATTAACTTTTTCACAAGTGTTATTGCTTGGGTTTTTCTTTATTATGTGTGATGAAACCAGTGAACAAGCTTGAGAGACGCAGAAAAGAATTTGAGGTGTTAACTGCACGCTCGTCGTGATATTTTCATTTTGTTCCTTGTTCTTTGAGTTAGGCTTGGTTGTGAGTGCAGCAAAATGCAGCTTTCTTCTCATGTTTATTGCGTCTGAGTGCTGGTTTAATTGTGAAGTACGAACTCACCCAGCTAATGCACTCATAAGATTAATTATTATGTGCTGGTTCTTGTTGAGCTATTGTCTTTTTCGCCCATCATTTCTGCATGATACCTTCTACCTTGCACGAATGCTTGCAAAATAGCTGAATTAGAATGATAGTCACGGTGGTCATTCAATTTAGTGGAGTCCTATGGACAGGGGAAGTGTCGATAACTTTTACATTCTGTTGGTATTTTTTCTCAGGATTGAACGAGAAAAGCTCGAACGGGAAAAGCTCGAACTCATCTGCCTTGAACGCGAGAAGCAACGTCAGGAGCGGGAGCGCATTCAGAAGGAGCGAGAAGAGCTTCGCCAAAGACAACTGTACGTTGGGTTAGCTTTGTGTATTTACCGTATTTACGCGCATAATCCTCGCACTTTTTTTTTCGCAGAAAACCAAACCGGCGCAATGTACGGGGTGCAAGAATTCCGCGAAAACGTATGGTGAGGGAAGAAAAATATTATGTGGCCGCAAATTGGGATTTTCGCTCTAGCGACTAACTAAAAGCTTTGTATAGTACTAATTAAGGCTAACAATAAAACCGTAGGTTCAATACAGACAAGATTTATTTGCGAAACAAAAGCTGTAAGCAAATAGTTTACATCGTTATATAAATTAAATAGTTAGATTACTGTACGCAAGGCAGTCTCAACGGGAGCCCACAACAGGTTAACGTACGACGTCAACCTTGGGCTGATTACCATCCAACACAAAATCTTTCAGTTATCTTAAGATGAAATCAAGTTCACAAAAGGCCCAGCGCGTGTTGGTGGCTTTCAGCTGCCCGTGCTGCCGTTGCCAGTGGCAAACACAACACTCGTTACCTCCAGAGTGGCTGCCGGCGGCCCTGTTGCCATCTTTTAGTGCACGATCAGTCACTTTCAGCTTCAAAATAGCTATGTAGCTTCTGTATGGCCCCATAGCGTAACTACAGCGTACGATCGAGCCGCGATGCGCACTTGCCACATGGCATGGCTTGAATTGGATTGGGGCTCCATGCGTTGATAGTACGCATGATGATTAAGGCATGCCACCTGGCTGTCTGTGTTTGGAAGGCGCAGACATTTCGGCTGCAATTTTCAGGGGTGCGATAATTACTCACGGAAAAAAAAAAAATTGCATATCTGTTTGGCAATGTGGTCACTGTGAGAAAATATGAGAGTGTGAGGATTACCTGAGTAAATACGGTACTCTGTGTCTACTTACTTAGACGCACCATGTGTAAGTAGATACTGTGGCGCACCGTCTGCCATACATGGAGTGTAGTTGAAGGTTGTGTTGTGTGCAGCTCTACTAATAGCAGGCTGATCAGTACGTTTTATCATGTGGGCTAGCATTTTGGCCTGTTGTAAAGAATTTTTTAAGCAAAGAAACTGTTATGGCACATTTCTGATTAAAACTTTGTGAATAGAAGAGTGTAGAAGGTTAAAGCTAGGCTGAGTGCTGCATGAGAACATTTTTGCGCCAGCAGATCACATTCGTCTTGTCGCTAAATAAGACCTGAAGTCTATCAAACCATCAAGCCAGTCGTGTATAATACATAGAAGACTGCAGTGTATCCCTCAAAATCCACCGGGAAGAGCATGCATGGCAGAACGTGTCTTTTGTATTAGTCATACTGTGAGCTCTCAGTGAACTAGTCTTTTTAAACGAAATTGCTGTTAACGGGGGGAGGTGAGGTGGAAAAACTCTTTTGTTTGTTGATATAGAACAACGAAATCGGGCATGCATACGCATAAGTGTCTTGAACAGGGAAATATGCAGTTTCATCATGATACCTTGAATATTTCTGAAGCTTACTTCATGCTACATGGTTTGATCTATATGGTCTGCCCGTGGAAAACCTAGTGCTGTAACAAAACATGCAAGGAAGCTGCAAATGGTGTTAATTTTTACTCAAAAGAAGACTTTTGGTTATGACAATATTCATTTTTTTTATCATTTCTCTTTTTTTATATAGATTATTATGGCTGCTTACACACATTGTCATGTACAAGTCATCTTCTTGAAAAAAACTGGGCTATAAACAAGAATTCAAAGGTTGTCAGACCGTCAAGAAATGTTTGACTGGGGGGTGCGCTGCCGATGCGTTAAATGGCCATCTGCGGTTCCAAGGAGCTAGCGAGTAATGTGCTTCGTTGCTTGCAAAAAAGCACGTTGCCATGAGTGCGCTAGCACATCGTTCTTGCCTGTAGTCTCGCCATCAGCCGAGTTAAGCCTCAAGACTAACTCCGATGACGCGTCGCGCTTGTCTGATTATGCATCCGCGTACAGCTCCTAACATTTAGGATAATTATTATATCCTAAGTGATCGTCGAAGCGTGAACACATCACGCAGTAGCGATTTTCCAGAGCCATGTCCTCGCGGCGCACAAGCAGCAGATGATCTCCCGGAGTAAGCATCGGCCAATGGCGAGGCGAGCTGAGGCAACATGGTGTCACAGCCAATCAGGGTCATCGAAACAACCTTCAAAGATTTGCTTTTTGTGCGCTTGTTTTTAAAGGGAGGAGCCAGCTGAGGCGGGAAATTTGAACACTGAGAAATGCTCTTTCTGATGAGCTCAAGAAGCAAGCTCCCGGCCGCGCAATCGCGAAGCTATAGTTTTTTGAAATTCGCAGTTTTCTCGAGATTTCCAGAAAAGGTTTCGCTACCTAGGAGGGTGAAACGCATTTTTCGAAGCACTTCTGCGCAGTTTTCAGTGTACATATTTTAGAATCTCATAGAAAAGGGGCTCCAGAAACAGACAACCTGATTTTCAAAAAATCTGATCGTTTTTTTGTTTTTGCGATCCCAAAGCCACGTTTCCCCCTTAAATGGTACAACTGCCTTTAATGTGATCGGCTTCGTTCCTGAGCACTTGAATTCAGTTCATTCCTCGGTTAACGAAACTTCTGTTAACCTTTGAGGGTCAATAATTATTTTTTTTTTTTTTTTGGAGGGGGTGGGAGGCTGTTTTTTTTTTCTATTTAGAGGGGGAGAGAGTTAAAATTTAAATTAACATGAAATAATGGCTAACAACATAAATTGACCTGTTAGAAAACTGAAGCATCTATTAATAAAGTTAACCAGTGAACATGATTAGTGATGTAAAATTTATTGATTGTAACATGACAAACCTTGAAGACCAACTGCAACGAAATTGTGCACACCTCAAAAGGCCGATTTATAGGGAGTCTAGCTGGAGACAGTGCTGCCTTCCAAATTTTACCATCGAAATGCAAGTGGTTACTTAAGAAAAATAGAAGCCATTACAGCTAACCGGAAGTGACATAGACAGCAGCTCAACCCGGTGAATTGTCTGCTCTGCGCTCTGAAATATGCGCTTCTTGGCCGTGCCCCAGTGTTTTCTCTCTAAATGGTAACGAAAAAAAGCAAGCATTGGAAGCATGCACCGAGAAAGATACACGGTCTCAAAGGTTCCTTAAAGTGCATATCTAATTCATATATTTGATGCTGCTCGTTTACGCGCTTCCCTCGATACGTTAATAACTACAGATAAGACAAGTATTATTTTCAGTACCGATGCTCGGTTGGCACACTTTCATGTCTACCAAAAGAGTACTCTCATTTCTGTAAATACCGTATTTACTCTCATAATGAACCCACCTTTTTTTTTTTTTTTTCAGAAAAGTTGACGCCAATTTAGGGGGAGGGTTCATTACCCTTGACGAAAGTCACAGGAGTTATAACAGCGAAAATTTCGGGTAACGACTGTGCTGGTTTTGGCCTGTGAAATGCGCGACAAATATTTTTGTAGCCCGAAGCTCTTTTTAGTTCGTCTCGTAACGAAAGTGCATGGGTCGACGCCGAAGTGTCGTCCAGCCGCTCTGTTCCAATGCTCCAGCGCATGCTGTTAGTAACCAGCCGTGTAGCTAGCGTACCGGCCGAACGAGCCCTGCGCTGCAGGTGTCCCAACTAAATTAACGACAACAAACCCAACAACAATAACGCAGGGTCAGATGGCGGCACACAAACATGTTAAGACATTGCAAGTGCACAACGCGTCGTCGGCTCGGTGGGTGCAGTTGCGCTTTGCATAGGTCTGAGATGGCGAGCGCGCTGCGTGTCCCATGACGCCATGCTTGACGCAGCACGAGTGCCATTTCGGATGCCACGTGCTTTGTTTCTGTACCCCGCTAAGTTTTTTTCTTTTTTTCCAAGGATCAGGGGGGGGAGGGAGTCATTGCACGAATAAATACGTTACTTGCTTTAATGCGCCCAAAACACTTACATTAAGGGGGCAGACTGGTCTTTGGGACCAAAAAGTGCCAAAAAAATTCATTTTTTAAAATTGACAGATTTGGTTTCTGCAAGTTTTTGTCTATCTCTGCAAAATTTCACACACCAGGAAGTGGTAATTTCTTGTAATGTCATTCTAACTGTCCAGATTCTTGGTGCTGTTAACATGCAGAACCTGCAAAAAAATGGGAAACCAACTGAGCGTGACGCGACATCCGTTCGCTGTATACCGAAGTTCGTAGTAAATGAAACACAGCTTTTAAAAAAGTTTCGAGTGAAAACGCAAACTTTTTTGCCTTGGAAAGTTCGTGATGCACGTGTTTCGAAGAGCAGAAGCAATAAGGGCGGTCTCAAGTTCATTTAAAACGGCAAGGTGCTCCTTCGCCGAGGCCCGTGGCGTGAGCTGCATGAGGCACTGGCTCAGAAGTTTCTTCATTGTCGCTATCCGATTCCTCCAAATCGCTCTCGCCACGTACTTCATTCACAATGCCCCAATCCGTGCACGGTTCCGCAGTGTCGGCCTCATCGTCGGCCGTAATTAAACCACCGCAACAGATGTCCCACCCGCTCTCCCAGGTCGGAGTCGACGACGCGCTGCCACAAATCGCCACCGCAGTTTGGAAGCTTTTGGCTCGGCATCGGGCCCGACGTCGACGAAGTCGGCCTCGCGAAAATAGTTTCGCGCGCATGTAGCCGTCACCGCCGCCCACGAAATATTCATCTCCACGCTCAGCTGATTACCGGGACGCCCGAAGCGGCAAGTTGACTGCCAGGTGGTCAATAGCTATGAGCAAGCGCTCCGCAATGCGGCACCTAACGCGCGAATCACGCTCAAGCCAAGCGGTCACACTTTCGACGCTTTGTTGAGCGGCAGGAAAAAGCGTGCTAGTTTTTCCGTTGGCCACCATACCACACACGCACACCAAGAGTGATCAAGACGCTCACACGCGACACACATGCCAGAATGCGTGGAACAGCTCTGGGCCCGTTTCCAGTCAGAAAACGAAACTAATTCGAGCCAGCGTGGCGGGCGCCGCAAAGTGGTGGAGACGGGCGCAGGGGTTGTGATCAAGAGAGGAGAGCAGACTTGCGAGAGAATCCGCACGTGCGTGGAGGGCATGCTGAGCTGAAGGCGAAGTGAGCGAGAACAAGTCCTAAGCACGAAACGAATCGCAAATTGTCAGAGTTGATGGGATAGCATACGTCGTGCACAAGGCGCCGAATATCGGATACGGTCGGTGGCCGACGATGTTGGTAAATGGTCTGGTCACTCCAGGCCGGCGACGCCAGCTCTGGCCGACTGGGCTGGCCCAATGTCATCTCCTGACGCTGATCTCCGACGACAGCATAGCTTTGACCCACTGGACTTGCCCTACGCCACCTCCTGACGCCGACAAGAGCTCTCACAAGTGGTGCCCTGTCCTCGGACTCCTGTGACCGTGTTTTCCATCTTTCCTATCCCCTCGATATGTCCTCGCTCGCTGGCCTAGCGCATCTCTTTCTCCATACCTTTACTTCTATCCTTTTAATCCCTCCTCACCCCCATCCCCTGTGAGCTACTGTTGAGGTGCTGCACCGTGATGCAGACAGTTACGGGGCTCACTTTTCTCTTCATTTCCCTCTCTTAGAATCACTTAGTAGTCTGGCAATGCGGGGTGCTCAGAATAGCGGGGGGACAAATGACGAAGGGGTGCCTAACAAAAAGCAGTTGGAGCATGGAGGAAGGAAACAGCTTTCCTTCCTTTATGGGTTGGGGAGAGCGGCAACTAGAGGGTCGCGGAGGCAGGGTCGGCGTTTAACAACAAGAATGTATAAGCACTTCGCCGATGCCTGATCGGTGGTCGAAATTGGTTTCCCCGGAAGTCGGCAGACTGCTGACTCCGTTTCCTGTAACCGATCAGCGGCGCTCAGAGACGTTCGTTGTAAGTGCGATTTTGTGCTATTGAACCGATGTATATTTTGACGGTCACGCGGATAGTGTTCGTTTTAAGCAAAAGTTCGTTTTAAGTGGGGCCGTTATATGTGGGCTCGACTGTATACGTTCCAGCGGTTTACAGGGCCGCATTTTGCTCCTCTGAATTATCCGCCCGTGAAGGAGCGTCAAGAAGTGAAGGAACAGATGCGCTGTATATATCGTTATTTCCGTTCGTCTCCTATTTGCCTTGGCACAGTGCTAGAACTCGGCGTCGTTTGCTAACCAACAATTAGAGCACAGATTCCAAAGGAAATGCGTGATTGCAAGCTTTTCTACTGTCGTCTTCGCCTACCCAACATATACCATGCATTCTGCCGATTCTGTTCAAGTCAAATTTCGTTGCAGTTGGTCTTTATTGTTCTGTTGGTACTGTTTCTAAAGCTTTTTTTGTGTGTGTGTGTGTGTGTGCGCGCGCGCGCGCTCACATGTGGTTTGGGGTTCAGGTAGCTTGGATACCCTCTATAATCTTTCTTGTATGATGTGTCTTTTACATTGTGCATTTACACATTTGGATTGCAGCCGAGTGGAAGAAACGCGGCGAGCTATCAAGCGACCACTCGTGCCTGACCGAAGGGAAGAGGATGCATTTTACACAGAGCGGAGGCGATCCCATCAGACTAGGTTAGTGAACCGCGTAGACAGAGCATATTCATCAATACATTCTAACTCGCATCGTAGGTAGGGCACTTCACTGTTGGGATTCTTAACTAGTGTTGCAAGTTATGGGTGCTTCACAATTGAGAAGTGAAGATAAATCATGCTTTTTAGCAGCCCTGATTCTGAAGTTTTCTGGTAATAATTGTAAACAATTAACTTTGCAAGTTAATTGACCTATAGACTTGCACGTGCACTTTATTAAATTTTTGACATTGTGTATTGCAATAAAGATTAAGTAATAAATAAGCGAAGTGAAAAAAAATCTGCTGGAAAATCTTATGAAAGTTCGGGGTGGCATATGTGGCCAGCTTAAACATTCTACGGGACGGCAAATCGGGGATAAAAAGCGGAACATATCGGAAGTGATAAGTGAAGCCCTTGGTAAAGACATGTTTTTAAATGGTGCCAGCAGTTGTTTTCTGGCTCCTAGCTGGTAAATGGACTATTTCGTGCTAACTGCAAAAATTAGTTAGGGTTGTGGAATTTTTTTGTTTGCTGTGCAATCTACAACGTTCTAGATGAACTGATATCATTACTGGAATACTAGATAGGATAGTGAAGATTTGTAAACTCGATCATCTGCAGTGCCTCATGCTATGCATGTACCATCAAAGTGGCTATGCTGTTGTTGTTTGTTAGGCCCCTTCTAGTGCCAATCCATGATTATTTGGAGCTAGATTCATTTCAGATGTAGCTCTCTGCATTTGTAAAGAACTTCCAACTATCAAGTTTTTTTTTTCTGATTGTGTTTAATAGCAGTGCTTTTTTGCTTGTATGACATGCCTTTCAAAGCCCTGCATTAATAGGGTGCTCTCTGTGGATGAAGTTTAAGGCAAATTTTGTACTAATAAGAGGCCCTTTAACACTTTTTCGAGTTCCTCCCTTGTCCCCCATTATCTTTATTTCCAAGTTGTATAGGGTGATAGTATGATGAACCTCTAGGGGCAGGACAAGGGTTTTAAAGTAGCAAATTGTTTCAAAATGTTGACTTTCAGAAATCACAATTTTAAGGTATTTATAATACAAATTAGATTCATAAAAGTATGTTATGGCAAAATTCTATTTCTCTCTGTTAAGGCTCAATAGATATAAATCATAAATGTTTTTAGAAGTTAAAACTTAATTTTCTTAACTTTATTATTGTAAGGTGAATCTGCCTTACGGAAGTTTTGAGGAAGTTTCTGTGAATATATTTAAACAGACTTGGTATTCTTTTTCATAGCAATTCAACTACTAGTTAAAGCTTTTCATTTTCTCTCAACCTGGATAGAAAATTAATATTTCATAAATACCTGCTAATACTCGAAAGTCATTTTTGCCTTTAAAGTGTGACAATTACTTATAATTAAAGAAATAGCTGTTTTGACATCTAGTTTATCCCACTTCATTCTGTGGGATGGACCTTTTAGAAGAACCATAGAGTTTTGAAAACTTAACTTTTTGCATTGCAAGTTACTATAGGAACCTGTAAGAAATTACCTTAATTATTATGTGGAAATTTTAAGTGCATGTCAAGGTAAGCATGTAATAATGCACCTTTGTTTTTTTTTGGTAAACAACCATGCACCACCTGTGTCGTGAGTTTTTGTTGGCCGCTGCAATCTTTTTGATTTCTTTTGCAACCTTTTCAACGGAAAGAGGGTGAAAGCTCAAGCATGCACGAGAGTACAAAGTTAAAATCTTGGAGAAAGTCTTCGTTGAAGAGTTGTCAGCGTTGGGTTCATGTGCATGCGGTTTAACATATGAAGGCCACAAAATAAGTGTTCTGTTTCAATCAAGCAAAGTCGCTGTCTCCCTTCTCGCCTAAAGCGGGGCTTCATGTGACACAATCATCAGTAAACTAAATAAAGGCAACCATGAAACTTCCACGATGTGGGTGTGACCAGACATGTGATCGTGTGTAATTATAGATATCAGTACAGGCACCTCTTTTTTTTTTATATAATGAATTTTAAAGTCCAGCTTTGGTGTTCGATTGTTTTGCTTCACTTCTCTGACCGTTCATTGGTATATACAACTCGCAAACAAAATTTGAAAAAAATGGTTAAAAAAGTATTAGAGGGCCCTCTTAGGCTTGCATGGGGTCCCAACTTTTGCACCAGCGGTATTAATAACTTTCCTCACAATCACCAGGCCAGAATACGAGAGTGCCTCTAGCACAAGCAAGCCAGTGAGCCAGCGTTCAGACAGGGATGAGCGCTTTGGGGGAGGCACAAGCAGCAGTCGCCACAGTCATCACAGCAGCAGCAGCCACCACCACCACAGCAGTGGCAGCAGCCACGGTAGCACACACGGCAGCACGCACGGCAGCAGCCACCACATGCCTTCCTCGTCCCTGGGCAGCCAGAGCTTCTCGAGCAGCCGCAATTCAGACTATCGCCACAACGGCTCACGCAGCACCATGGCCGCACCACAACCGCCACCGCCGCCGCCACCAACCTCATCGTCATCGTCGCGAAGACCCTCAATGCGAGATGAGTGGCGCTCGGAAGGCACCAGCCGCAGGGAGCATTCGTCGTATGACGGGGCCAGCACTGGCCGCAGCAGCGGTGCGTTCGCTGTACCTTCCTGGACCAAGCCCAGCAGTGGCAGCAGCTTCGCCACCTCAAACAGCGGATCACAGTCATGGGTGTCTTCGTCCTCGCGCAAGCCAGAAAGCTCTTCTTCGTGGAATGGTGGCAGTGGAGACCATCACCACCATCGCTGGAGCAGTACCGTCGGCAGTAGCACTAGCAGTCGAGGCGCCAGCAGTGCAGGCTCGCATTCATCCATTGCCGTGGGTGGAGGAGGCTACTCGAGCAGCCTCTCAAATGGTGGGGTGGGAAATAGCTTTGGTGCAGGGGACCGATACTCGTCGGGGGGTAGCTTGCGTAGGTATTGAGCCCTTAGAACACATCTGTGCACCTACCATGCGAGCTTTGGTAGGAGCAGGAGGGGGGATGTCAGCAATTTTCAGGCTGGGTGCGGCATTACCACTGCAAGATCGGAGGCAGAAGAGCAAGAGTTAGTGCAGGGTGTAAAGCCTTTTGTTTTTACATGGACCATGCCTATTTATGTTAATTTTTTTCCCCACAACTGTTGTATGTTAATTTTTTTCCCCACAACTGTTGTGGAAGGTAGGCCAAATTGTTCTATTTGTTATGTTACAGGCATTTTCCCATCTTCACATTTTGTGTACAAGAACATCTTGTCTGGCACACAGGCAGTTATTTGACTACTGTTGTAGTAACTGTTATCACATGTAGGCATTATGCATTCCTCTTGTCCAGACATTTTGTTTACACTTGTGTACATCTACAAATAAAGAGACAATAAAATGCATCATATGAGCTTGCCCTCCAAGGTACAAGTCACTTGTTTCTTAGTGATGTTTTTGAAGTTCTGCTCAGAATCCTGAATCTGGTGTGGTGACTGGCTTTCTTCATAACCTCGTGTAAATGCAAATGAAACAATATGACATTTTTTTCATGCCTATGCAGCCCTGTTTTGCATGCCTTTGGCAAGGTTAAGCCAAAACAAGTTCCCACAAGCTATAATTGGTGTGTTTCCGCAAGGTGGAACGTGGAACAATACTAGACCACAAAATGCGCATTTGAGCATCATGCATATGCCTCATTGTATATGTGCATACTTAATCACCACTCTGGCCTTTGTTATAAGGCAGACTAGAAAAAAAAATCGACCTATATTGTGCTGCATCACTAAGTGTGGAGTGTTCTCTCTGGTGAAAAGCAACGCCCCAAGCACCTTGGAGTGGTTTGCCAGTGTGGAATCTGTAGCCACATATTTGTCAGTTTCTCTCGAGTGTTCATAAATGTCTGCAACATGCTAACCTTGATAGGGAAGCATGTTTGCAAAACTGCAAACGCTGTGGTTCTCGTTGAGGCGGCATGATTAGTCAAAGTACTACTTCGGCCACCTATTTGTACTCATGTGGCGTTTCATTGTGCCTTAGAATATTCGAGGACAAACATCCCCAGTAAACGATTGTCACTCTCGTCGAGGTTTCTTTGGGCTGTTTTCATAGTTCCAATTCATACAACCAACTTGCAACAATGTTGTGTTGAATGCAGGTTACATCCTGCCCTACTTCCCGACATGCGAGAGACTAACTGGCTGCAAGCTCTTTCAGATCAATACATACATACATAGTCCTGTTCCAGCAAGCAAAACCAATATAAAGTTGCACCTACCTGCACATGCCATATGGTACTCTGGAACGCCAACACCAACCAAGCAACCCAGCACTACAAGCAGCAGCAAGATTCAGATCCAAACTTCATGGGAGCGCTGAGATATCAGTCCGAGTTGGTATAACCAGCACCAGCAAGTTTCCCAGGGAGCAGTTCAATGCAGAGAGCCTGTAGAATAAAGGACACACACTCTGCAGCTTTCATTCAAATTAGTTTCAGTTCTGCTTGCTCGCAGCGTTTAGTGAACCAATAACAAAATTTGTTTGCTGCTGAGATTGTGTAACCTTGTCGCTTTTGCCAACGTACGTGTTCAGGCACGAATTGCAATGTGCCCTGGTATGTGTGAAATTCGCATGCTGTATTTCAAGGCACTCAGTATTGCGTTCGGAGGATGTTTTTAACGCGGTAGCGTGAAGAGCGCGCTTCGTCGAAATTCGGGCGTTGGTTGTGAGCAAGCAGGTGTAGGGCGAAGCGTCCGACAGTCTGTGTCCATGTATTCGTCAGTGTGTGTGTGTGTGTGCGTGCGTGCGCGCTTGTTTGGTGGCGAGCACGAGCCGCCGAGGCCCTTCACTCAGCTTCGTCCTTTCCCTGCCAACGATCCCCCCACGTACGGCAAAGAGGCAGCACTCCTTCCTCGCGTACTCAAGCACAACCTGCGCAGCAGCCAATCGGAGAGCAGCGGTACAGCGTCATCAGGAATATCCTCGCTCAACTGCAGTTGGTATGTACTTCTATGAGGCAGCGCCGTCTATTATACTGTTCGGGAGATGCTGCCTGCCTTTCTTTTCTCGTATATTCTTGGTTACGCCTGACGCAGGACTAGGTTAGACTAAAAGGAGCTTCGCTGCTAGAAACGGGAAGTGGCAGCGACCTCATTTTTTTTTTTTCTGGCGTCGTATGTACGCCCTCGCAATATATATAATAAAGTGCGAATGCACTTCATAAGCGACTCTGGGTCCGCGGTGCGCCTCCCCTACCCGAGCAACGGCGCAGCGACGTCACACCACGTGATTGCGCGCGCCCGCGCAGCCACGACTTGCTCGAGATCGGCAAGTCATCATAGGTATGGATCCATCGCAGGCATCAACCTCAACTGCGATACCTCCAACAACGAGTTCAACGCAATCGAATGCGAGCATTGCACGTGTCGTTGATGTCCCGCCGGTTGAAAACAAGACAGCGCGGCGAAGGGCCCGTGATGCCGAGCGCAAGCGGGCCGCGGACATAAGCATCATTAGAGTGCGAATTTACTCTCGCATATACGCGTAAACTCGGCAAGATTTCCCGAGAGGGTCTAATAATGTTTCCTGGGAATTGCAATGTGATCACACGGGGGAGTTTACGTTAACTCACTGGCGAATGCCAACGGATTATAACATGTTATAACTTTACTCTCCCTCATAGCGTCACCCCGTGCGTTCGCACTTAACCATGTTCACCCTCGGAGAAATGCTTGGGAGTTTTTTTTTTTTTCCTAACCACAACTCTCGCGCCTCTTGCCCATCTTTTTTTTCGTGGCTGATTTAGAAACTAAGCGGTGCTAATATCACTATATAATTCCTGGGCATTTTTACTCTGAATAATGTATGCATACTAAAAACTTGCCGCGGTGTTTGTAAAGGCTATGGTACTCTGTGAGATGTTGGGCAGGAGCCGCGGACGCTTCAATTAGCTCGGCGACGGGAGCAATGCTGCAGCGGTGGTCATACTTGTACCCGCCGGAATAGATCTCGCCGGAGGCCATCACTACGATAATTTTCACTAGGCAGAGGTTAGTTTTAATGGTAAAAGCCAGACACAGTTCCAAGGTTTGATTGGTCACGTAGAAACATTGTGACTCTTCGAACGTGTGCTAACGTATACCCAAGGCGCTAACATGTGCTGAATGTTCTGCTAAGAACGCGCGCGCGCGCTCGATAGAATGTTCGGCTCGTCCACCAAACTTCGCTTGTATGGTGGTGTACAATATATTGATTACTATGCTCTAAAGGCTAAAGGCACTTCGCAGTGTTGTGTAGTGACGAAAGTGTAATATAGGGAAACGTGCAGGCCTATCACAACCTTGGAAAGATCTACTAAAATACTCATGTAATTTAAGTTCATAAATAAAAAGATGGTGATCATAAACTTAAAGCAGCGCAACGAAAAATGCAGTCTGGGTAGCTGTAGATTTATTGTTGAACAGTGTGGCAAACAGTGCAAGAATAGGGAACATAAAGCTGGAAAAGAATACGACAAACTAATATATATATCACATTTCACGCTTGATGCACCTCCTGCTTCGTGTTGACGCCGACACCGGGCCGTATTCTGGAGGATGTAATGCAGCCAGGCGTACACGCCAACGTTTTTAGAACGTACACGCAGCACGGGCCATACTATGGCGCGATTGTGCAGCATTGTCGTCTGGCAACATTGGGTTTTAGCGGGCGGAGAAGCGTTCACGACATGTAGTGGGTCAAAGGCAGTGGTTATGTAGGTTACTTATATAGTGTCGACATGATGCATCAAGCATGAAATGTAAACGCCGGTGTCGTCCAACGCCGGCGTCAACACGAATCATTAGGTACATCAAAGTCCCAGGTAGCACAAAAGAAATCGCAGCATGTCGACGAGATGAATGATGACAAGTGAAGCGAAGCGGACGGACGTGCGCGCGGACAGACGCAAGGACGGTTACGTTTCGAGCTTGATGCATGTAACGTGTTGATGCCGACGCTCGACGACGGCACCGACGGTTACATTTCGAGCTTTGCACGTAAGGTGTTGATGCCGACGCTAGAGGCCGCCGGTGGTTACATTTCGTGCTTGATATACCTAAGGGTTCGTGTTGACACCGACGCTGAACAACGCCGCCACCAGTTACGTTTCACGCTTGATACATGTAACGCGTTGACGCCGACGCCACCAACGGTTACGTTTCAAGCTTTATGCATGTAACGGGTTGACGCCGACGCTGGACGACGCCACCGACGGTTACAATTCGAGCTTGATGCATGTAACGTGTTAACTCCGACGCTGGACAACACCGACGGTACCCGTTTCGAGCTTGATGCATGTAAAGGGTGGCGTTGATAACGTGTTGACGCCGACACTGGTCGACGCCACCTATGGTTACATTCCGCGCTTGATGCATCTAATATTTCATGTTTACGCTGACGCTAGACGCCACCGACATTTTACGCCTGATGTATCGAAGGCTTTTTTGCCTTAATAAGGTTTTAGCCTGAAAAGGGGCCTTTGAAAATACACTGCAAGTCACTAATAATCTTGCAGATCATGAGTAGCTGGGGGAGATTGTACGGCTGGCCCCAAATTGGCGGTGCACAGAAAAATTGTGCTAAACTTGGCAGACGTTTGCAACAGCGTGCCTGATTTCCCGCTGATTTTGGCGTTGTTTTCTAGGGCACTTTTTGAGATGTCACCACCCTAAAAAAAGTGGCCATGTAGGCTACATATTCCGCCTTAGGGAGCCTACATGAACGGCCGTTTTTAGGGTGGAGACATCTTAATAAGTGCCTTCAAGAAACTCAGCCAAAACCAGCGGGCAACGGGGCAAGCTGTTGCCAGCTTCCACCAAATTCAGCATAGTTTTCTGTGCGCCGCCATTTTGGAGCCAGCCACCGCTCCATCCAGCTACGCGAAGTACGGTGCCCAGCCCTTGTAACAACACCTGGGCTTTTGACAGCGGTGGTTCTCAGGGTCGTGTAAGCGACCCAGTTCTCAAAGTGAGCGCACGAAGAAATTCGCAGCCCACACACAAACACTTGCGACATAATACTGAGGTTACGCTGACACGAACGCAAGCGTGGCAACAGCTCAGACTAGCGAGCGCGTCTCCTTACCAACGCGCGGACGCGTCCCGTTTGTGGGCTTCCTACTCGCAATGCGTGGACGCAGCAACGACAACTTCGGTTATCTACTCATTCGCGAACACCGCGAAACACATATA
The DNA here is from genome assembly GCA_013436015.1 of Rhipicephalus annulatus. Classification (NCBI taxonomy): domain Eukaryota; kingdom Metazoa; phylum Arthropoda; class Arachnida; order Ixodida; family Ixodidae; genus Rhipicephalus; species Rhipicephalus annulatus. The sequence continues at coordinate 236,344 of WOVY01001060.1, read as the reverse complement.
CGTGTGCCGCAGGAAAAAAACAGTGAACGAAATACGCAGTACTCACAGAGCAAATACGAGACGCACTCGCTTCACTTGAGCCGTCTCGCTTCACTTGAACCAGCCATAGTTGTCGTCGGCCAGGGCTCGCTGGGAAGCGGAACATTCGCACCCCCTTTCTGTTGTGGTTAGTGCAGAGCGGTACGCAGCATCCAGGCATTCTAAGGCTTCACCGGCAGCGTTTAACACGCTACCGCAACGTTCGACGCCGCATTATTGAGAACTAAACGCAACCGGGCGTAGACGCAGTGCGGGCACCAAGATGGGGCGACAGCGCGGCGTTGCTGTCTGGCAACATTGTGTTTTGGCGGGCGGCGGTGCGTTGGCGCCATGTAGTGGGTCAAAGGCTGACATCAGCCTAAAAACGGCCGTTCATGTAGGCTCCCTATTCCGCCTTAAACGCTAGCGCTCGTTTCTCCCCTGGCGGAAAGATTCGCGGGTATACGTTTCCTCCGCTTCTCTTCAGCTGCCGGCAAGTTCGCGCTTGCCCAGTATCTTCGGGTGAAACGTCTCGCGTTTGTGATTGCGCCTCTACAGAAAGCTCGTAGGTTCTGTTGCGTTGTGATGCCATATATACCATAAACGTAAATGAACGTGAAGGTGTTGATGCCAGCAGTCAAGTTCCAGCGACTCGCTTCAGAATGCCCGAAGCAGACAACCGACAGGCATGGATGGTACACAGTACAGCGTAAGTAAACTGTTTCCAGTGGCCGTGTAAAGAAATATCATGCACCTTGTTTAAATTCGCAGTTAAGAGACATTTCATATCATGCCGATTGTGAACCACGGCAATGTTTTTGCCCATGATCTCTTTCTGTAAACCTTAATGTACGAATAAAAGATGCGAAACGCAGGGTGTCATTTCAAGGGATTCAACAAAAAGGTGGTGTGGTAAGCGCTCAAGCAAAGACTTCACAAATGTAACGAGCTTCATTATTTCGGCATGTTCGTCACAAAACTGAAAGATGCGCCAATAATTGGGCCGCAGTTCAATTAGGAGCGCAAGATACTCCAAGAAGGCGACCGCTTTGCAGTTTAGGCACTTCTGGAACATTCCAAACACGACGACCACGCACAGCATGCGCCATTCTTCATCATTTACTGTTAATATGTTATCCCATTTCTCTCCGCCGCAGTAGCTAAGCCACGCGCAGATGGCACCGATTGCTGGTAGAATGGGGCGGCACATGATAGCTGACCGCAGCAGCGCATGTGCCAATATCGTGATATCAGTATGAAGTGTGGTGGTTTGGGCTAGTTGGTATGACATGATGATATAGCGCGAGAACAGAACGACGACAAAGGGCTAAGCGCAGGCGGTCGACCTCCATTTCATACTGTTGCTGCCGGCCGCACAATTTATGACGGCAGTTTGATGCCCATGTAATGACTTGCCGCGAAGAACAGGCACGGGGCGTGCAGTAGTACGAGCGAGTCACGTAGGCTTTAAACTTTTTGTTCGTATGTCCGCAGGGACATTACCTGAACCTACGGATCTTCGGACAAGGACCGGCTTCGCCTGAACTTTAGCGAGGACCACTGCGAGCTTCGACATCGGCATGATGACAAGCCCCTCATGGCAGGCTGGTGAGGTGTCGCCGCGTGTCCACCGCTCGCTATAGTTTCCTATAGTTCAACCGAAATTTTAAGTTGCGGGGTCCGTTAGCGAGATGGGTTCCTTGGACAATGCTCCCACTTCAGGTGCCCGTGGCCAACAGGCGCGTGTCAGGCTGAGCTCGTGCTTAGTTCGGCAGGTAAGATAGGTAGCTTTGTCAGCTGTTGTGTCCACGGGAAGAATACTAGTGCTCCGCCGGGAGGCCCATTGCGTCCCCGTGGGTTAACATCCTTTTTTTTTCTTAAAAGTTCACTCGTGTTCGTAGTAGTCTTTTAACAAGTAATGGGAATTTGGTGCAGTGTAACCGTGCCACAACCCCTTTACCGCTCGTTTGGCTTTTAACTGTCATAATTCAAATGCATCCCAGTGCTTTTTAACTCTCGGTGACGCAGTGCACCAGACCGCGAAGTGGAGCGATATCGTAAAGCTAAACTGTACTCGCGTGCAGTTTTTCTATAACTTGCCAAATGACTGCTATGCACGCGAATAAGTCAGGCCTTTTTTTTTCGTTGTTCAAGCGTACCCTTTGCGTTAATGCTTGCCCCCCCCCCCCTTTTTTTTCATAGCTTCGGCTTCTTTCGTTGGACTGGAGAGCACCAGCCGTGGCCTCGCGCCCTAGCCTTATTTGTGAGACTTTATTTTTTTCATGCGCGCTTTCATACAATCACAAGATTTCTTCTGTTGCAGGGGTGTTCACTCATTGACACGCCCCATGCCACGTCGGTGTATCTTCCGCGCTATCGCCGACGGTGTTTAGGTTGTCACCAAGAATCGTCCGATGGAGTCTTTTTGGTGGACCTGCTGCCGGCCTTGCATCGAGTAAGCATGTCTCTCGTATCTGCATCAGTAGTAGCAAACTCAACCTGTAGGGCCAAATTGCTTCTAGAATCCACGTTATCCGTTAATGGCAGCCATCATTTTTGGAAGGGTTAATACGGGCATGTCGAAGGGTGTAAAGTGCGCTTAAATAACTCCTACTTTAGTGACTCGGCACCTTACTACGTTGCTATGGTAAAAGCTAGTACGTGAACTCTACGGTCGTGGTTGCCTGTCACTTGTGCCCGTGTATTTGGTTACGAGTGGCTGCATTTGGGCGCGTGTTACAGCAGAGGTTCACACGTACGCGTTACGCCGTGCCATTGCATGGCGTGTCGACGAGGCTTCGCGTCGCGCGCTGAGGAGTCCTAGTGCGTTCGTGTGGTTGGGTTTTCGGCGTTTTGGGCACGTGTAGCACATAGTATGAAAATGCATTATGTTGTAACTTGTAAGTGAACTTTTACACACGTCCTCGTGTATTCAGTTTCTCATTGGGTTAATTTGCACGTGTTTCATTTATCACTACGTTCTAAAATATAGTAATCTATTTAAATCAATCTGGAAATGCTACAGAACCCCAGGCGTTAGGAGACCTCTACTGATATCGTAGTTTTGGGGCGTAAAACCAGAATGATCTAATCAGTGATCGAGTTCTCTTCCCTTTATTTTTACTACTGCTAAATTTCTTGCTACTTGCTGCTGCTTCCAATATTTAAAGGCGTTCCTCTTTGGAAGGGATGGCGGAAGTCGCAAGACATCGTTGGCAAATACATTATTAGTAGTGTTACTACTATGACTAGTGCCAATCGATTGTCCTTGTCCTTCGTTTTTGTGTCACAGGTATTACAACATTTGCTCTCATTTATTTTCACACCTAGGTACGCATGTGGTCAGTGTCTGACCTGATCCAAGATCTCTGGAGCAGTTTTTAAGGTGAGCGCCCATCTTTCATAAATAAGTAGACATTTTTTGGGGCTACGAACGACGCTATAGTGCTTGAAAGACGGGACGTGAAAGACTGTCGGACATGCGTATGTCCTGTGGTTTTTCGCGCTCTGTCCATTTTAACACAATGGCGTTACTTTTATCGTGAGTTCTGTGTGCGCTTCGGTCCTTTCAAGAATCGCCCATTTTTCTCAGGTCGCACGATTCAATGTTCATCTCATCCGCTCAGGCGAATAGGGAGGGTGAAAAAGCTCACGCCTTGCGCAACATTCATGCGTCCAGGTGTCCTAAACCAGCTCGCGCATGTCCCAAAGCAATTCTGCCTTGCTGTCGAGAGTAACGAGCGATTCCCGTGTCTTTTCAGTTCAAACTTTTGCTGCTCGTGAAAGTTCATTCGGCGGCGGGAGCGTGCCACCTGGCGTACTGTGCCTCTGATCGTGCCACACGTTTAGGGTACTGCACACACGTGATGTGTCCATATAGTGTACCGCCATGGTGGCTTCGGAGCTAAGGCATCGCGCTTCTAAACTCGAGGACACGGGTGCGATTCTCAGCTGTGGATGCTGCGTTTTGGTGTATACATGCCGCAGCAGAGTATGGTCGGGGATCGAAACGCTGCATTTCTTAGTATAACGGATGGTGTCAGCGATTCCTTCCTAAATCCGTATCGTGTCGCCGCAAATGTGGCTGTTTGAGGTAATGCTAGCAGAAAAGTGTTATTGAAAATTACGCTGATGTAAAACGAACTGCTGATGCTGCAGAGAACGAAAGGAAGTTTTAGCGCTGAGAAGTCTCCTTTCATTCCGCGAGTACTCGTTTCATTCCGGGAGTACCTAAATTTGAGGGCACGTTCGCGCTTGTTAGGGTGGTTGAAATGAAATCCAGTCCTCCGCTACACGCGGTGGGTGTTGTAATCGTATCGTGGTTCGTAAAATTATATTTTAATTATTTATACAATGAAAGTAACAATGATTCGGGAGTCGTTGCAGCTGTACAACTTGGTGTCGCCTGGCCCACGAGCTGCTTACACAAGGTTATGGACAGGGTCTGACCGCCTTCCTGGAAACGAGCAGAGCACTGAAAACGTAGCATCGGTACGGGCTTAATTAATCAGGGGGATAGAATCGTTGAGTGAGGCGTGGTGAGATTACGGTGTTGGAGAGAGTGGAATGTTTCAGTCATTAAAGACCCTCGCCATTTTTCTCGCGCCACTATGCAGAGCACTATGTTGTAACAAAACTTGGTTACGGTTGCTGCCACGGCGGTTCTCCGCGACGAAACCGAACGGGGACTGGCTGTGGAGGACGCAGCGAAAGGAACAAACACAACACATAAACGTTATTTACCGCGCACAAGACGTCATGAATAGGTCTGTGCTGCACCGTAAAAGCCAACGTTCGATGAGTTTTGCCTTCCAGGTGCTTGTCATTTGGTCGGCACTAGTCGGTCGACACTTGTCTTCACAAACGCCCACTATACTAAGTTCTTCCTCTGAGACTAGTTCTAGAAACGTTGGCTGGTACCACAGGAGTCGTGTGGTGAGGGGGGATTCAGCAGACTCCAGGCATGTATAAGCTAACCCTAGATAGGGTCCCCTTTTGAATTAGACAGATCGACAGCCCACTCGAAATGCCGCTGCGCTACCGGTCAAGTTTCATGCCAGCTCTTATAGAACCAAGCGTGGTTTGAGGGACGCAAAGCAGCATTCAGTTGTCTTAACTACACACTTAATCGTTGTTGCGTTCAGCCCCATAGACTTGTATCAGCAGCCCCAGTGAGTGTCCGTGGTTCATGTCGCGGCGAATGCAGACAGACAGACAGACAATGAACTTTATTTGATCCTGAGGAGCTTTCGCGGGAACCCCTATCGGGGACCCGCGCAAGCCGCTGGCCGCGTCCAAGTAGGGGCTGGGACACCGTGATGTTCCGCCCTTTCTTGGGCCCTCTGGATTGCCTGGATTTGTGCTTGAAGCGATGGGTTCCGGAGTGCTTCTTCCCAGTCGGCTTCGCTGGATAGAGCGCCATTAGGTAACGCGGGGCATTGCCAAAGCATGTGCGCTAAGGAACAATAAATTTCATTACATTCCGGACAACTTGAGTCAACGTCTGTGGAGATACGACTAAGAAGGCCCCGCGATGGGAACGAGTCCGTCTGGAGCATTAGAAGTGTAATTGACTGAGACCTATCTAACTTTGGGTGAGGAAGAGGATAGGCTCTTCTACTTAGCCGATAGCGAGATGTGATTTCATTATACGTAAGGAGTGGATCGTTATGCTGGATTTAATCCTGACCCCATAAGGCCTCCATGCCGCCGCGGCGCGTTAGATCTCGCGCACGGTCATGGGCAAGCTCATTGAGGTTAGGTACGTGCTGATGAACGTCCGCACCCATATGGGTGGGAAACCAAGAGATTAAGTGAGTGCCAGGGTCTGTTCTTTTTTCTAGAATGGAGGCAGCCTCTTGCGCTATGTTACCCGACTCAAAAGCTTTGATGGCCGCTCGTGAGTCTGTTAACACGGTGGTGTGTGAGTGGTCGGTCATGGCGACCTGTTCTGCAACTGCGCTCGTAGCTAACCTGACCGAGGCTGAGAAGCGTAATTCCCCGTTGCCGTCAATGACTGCCAGCGCGAATGTGCTAGACTTGCCGTACTGAGCCGCGTCGACAAAGACAGTCGATTTTCGATTCTTGGCGGCGTTCTGTAATATCGCCCGTGCTCGGGCTTTTCGCCTCCCTACATTGTATTGCGGGTGCATATTCCGAGGGAATGGGCTGACCACAAAGGTTTCCCGGACCTCCCGGGATAAGGGAATTTCCCGTTCAGCAAGCATTCTGGGAGCCATGCCAGCCTCGTCCAGGATGCGCCTTCCTGCCCTGGTTGACGAGAGCCTGACCACCTGGGCGGTGACCTGCGCTTCGATCACTTCATCAATCTCATTGTGCATACCGAGTTGTCTTAATTTGTCAGAGCATGTGGTTACTGGTAACGCTAGCACCTTTTTGATGGTCTTACGGATGAGAGTGTCTAGCTTTTTTTTCTCCGTTCTAGTCCAGGTAAGCGCCGATGCTACATAATTAATGTGGCTCATTAGGAAGGCATGATGGATCCGTAGCAGGTTGGCTTCACTTAGTCCCTTTTTGCGTCCTGATACTCTAGCAACAAGTCTCAGCATGCTTTCGGTTTTGGTCGTGATGTGCGTCAGGGTTTTGGCGTTACACCCTCACGCGTCAATCAGTAGTCCTAGGATTCTAATTGAATCTACTCGTGGAATGCACTGTCCATTTCTTGCAAAAAGGGAGATGGGAATTTGGTCGAGGTGTGGAAGTCTCCTAACGTCTTGCCTGGCCGGCCTGTACAGCAACAGTTCTGATTTGTTTGGAGAGAGTTGGAGGCCTGTGCCTTCTAGGTAGGACTCTGTTTCGTCTAGGGCTGATTGCAGTGCGTTTTCTACATCTGCAAGTGATCCTCCCGGGCACCAGATCGTTATATCCTCCGCGTAAAGCGAGTGGCCTATATTGGGCAGGAATCTGAGCCTCTCCGATAAGCCCTTCATGACTATATTGAATAACAAGGGTGAGATGACTGCCCCTTGGGGAGTGCCTCTGGCTCCTAAGGCGAACTCGTCTGACTTGTGTTGAGCGATCCTTATGGTAGCCGTTCTATTCATCAGGAATGACCTAACAAAGGCCTGAAACTTTGCTCCCAGACCTAGGCCGGCCGTGGCTTGCAAGACAAAGCGATGAGATACGGTGTCAAAGGCCTTGGTCACGTCAAGGGCTAAGATCCCCCTAACATCCCTAGTGTTGTTATCGAAAATGTGCTTCTCAAGAAGTAGCATTACATCTTGTGTGGAAAGGCCAGGCCTGAAGCCGATCATGTTGTGTGGGAATAGTTCCTTGCGTTCTATGTAGTTCGAGATCCTATTGAGGATCGCATGTTCCGCTACCTTGCCTACACAGGAGGTTAGCGATATCGGCCTTAGGTTGTCAAGATTTAAGGGCTTACCCGGTTTCGGAATAAGCACAATCGAGGCCGCTTTCCACTCTGCCGGCACACTTCCACTCTCCCAAGTCTTGTTGACCTCTTTCGTTATCATCTCAATTGATCTATCATCCAGGTTCCTTAACAGTCTGTTCGAGATGCCGTCTGGTCCTGAGGCTGACCTGCTATTCAAGTTGTGAAGGACAGCCCTAATTTCAGACTCCGTGAAGGTGTCATCAAGCTCTTTTACCGTGTCACATTCTATTTCAGGATACTCTTCTGAGCGTCCTGCGCCTAGCGGGAGATATCTATTCGCTACCTCGTCTAAGAGCGTTTCTTCTGTTCCACCCTCTTGTCTGTGCTTGTGAATCAGGCGGCACAGTGCCTGTCTTTGATTGCCTTTGGTCTGCGTGTCGTCCTAGCATGTGTTTAAGAAGATTCCATTTCCCCCCTGTACGCATGCGTCCATCGACTGCTGAACAGATCTCATCGCATTGTAGCCGAGCTAACTCGGTGCAGTACTGTTCGATCTCCCTATTAAGTTCCGCAACCCTCTTTCGTAACCGTCGGTTAAGCCTCTGTGTTTTTCATCGCCTCAAAATGGAGGCTTTGGCTTCCAAGAGATGTGCGAGGTGCGGATCCATCCTGGGAACATTGAGGTCGGTTTGAATAGTTTTTGTGGCCTTTTCAACGTCTGCTCTGAGTGTCTGAATGAGTTCGCTGAAGCTGTCGTATTCGCCCGTATCCTCGTTTCTGAGCTTTCGGAAAGCATCCCAGTCCGTCACTTTAAATTCCCTGGCCTGGGGGGCTCTGACCTGAATGGTAACACTAATGATGAAGTGATCGCTGTTTTTTTTGCTTGTTATCCCAGGTTGTTTGCTGTAAATTTTTGATAAGCGCGAGATCGGGGGCAGTGTCTCTAGCCACCGACGTGCCCAGTCTCGTGGGAAACCGGGGATCGGTGATGACTGTTAGCGTTAGGTCATCGACTGCCCGTGCTAGATTTATGCCCTTAGCCATTTGCCTGATGTACCCCCATGCGTTATGTGGGGCGTTGAAGTCTCCCGCGATTACTAACGGTGACTGCCTAGCGAGTGTAGCGGCCTTTGTAAACAGGGAGTGGAAAGACTGTCTCTGATCGGATGGTGGGCTGTAAACATTTAGAATGAACACGCTTTGTTTAAGCCACCTGTTAGGAATAACCTCAATGAGAAGCGCCTCCATTCTGCCACGACCTGGCTGAATGTCATGTACAACATATGCGAGCTTTTTGCTCACCAGCGTAGCTATACCTCTCTTGGACTCCCCCCTTGCCGCCACCGATTTGTAACCAGCGAAGGTGGGTGTGTCGCACAGTGTTTCCTGTAGCAAAATTACCTGGGGCCTTTCTGCCTGAGCCGTAACGTACTGTTGCAGTGAGGTCTTGCGCCTTTGAAAGCTAGCGCAATTCCAATGCCAAATTACTAGATTATTTTGAGTGCCCGCCATTTTGCTAGCTTTAGTTTTATTGACCCTGTGGGGTCGCCCCCGCATCATCATTAACTGCAGCTTGTGTACGAACCTTTGGCCTGGTCTTAATAGCCATTTTATTCTCAAGTGCGACTACATCATTTTCTATGGCTCCTACTTTACTCTCAAGTGTTCCCATGCGCAGCGCGAGTTGATGCTTAACTGGTTTTCTTTGGAAATCCTAAGTAACTCTTCTAGCATCTTGTTCTGCGAGCTTTCCACTTGCATCTCCGAGTCGCTCTCATCCTTTGGAGGTGGAGCCTCCAAAGGATGAGAGCCTTGTTGACCTCGACTTTGGGTTCCTGCGTGCTTTTATGCACGGCGTTATCCGCCACGTTCGCGCCCTCGACTCTGCTGGAAATGGCCTGCGCGGCTGTCTGCTTGCGTAGCTCTGCTTTGAGACTAGCAATCGGAGCTGAGCCTCGCTGATATCCACGTCGACACCCCTTATGACACCTTTGCACGTGTCATCGGGGGGAGCCGGGTACACAGAGACCCGGTACGTGCAATCGCCCAATCGGACTTGCTGCGCCTTTACGTACGCGCACGCATTCTTCTCATGAGGAGTACACACCACATAAATGTTTTGAGTGCCATTGGGACAAATGTTGTCCTCTTCAATTTCAGCTGGAGCCAAGGCCGCCGCCATGGCCAAGGCTTGCTCGAAACGTATTTGACTGACCTTGGTTACATTCAGACCGTCCCTCGGTCTTACGATGACGCGATACGTGTCCCTCGGAAGTTGAGGGAGCCTCGAGGTGGCGACAATGCGTTGGTGCGCGTTTCGTGAGGCGGCGGTACAGCCACCGCCCTTTCGTCCACCACGCGTTGGGGTGCGTTCGCGGGTAGTAGTCGCCGTTCTCATTCCCTTGCTGTTCTTGCGGCCATATGCCGTCATTCAGTCGGGGCTGCTTGCTTCTTCCTGGGAGATTTCTTCTCCCTCCACGATCTCCATCTTGGGCTAAGGCGCCCGCGGTCGCAGGGTTAGGCCTAGGCCTGCCTGCGCTGCCTCGCCGAGGTTAGGCTTACCGCGTCAGGGTTAGCTGTGCCGTGGCGTGGTCGGAGCTCCACACACTCATAAAGAGGAAAAAGTCACCCACCGCAGAAAGGCCGGTGTTGGTCAAGTCCTCGCAACGCACTGCGTCGTTTAACACATAATGTACTTGGTTTCGACGAAAGAAACCAACCAAAACATTGAAAAAAAAAGCAGGAGCCGAAATCAGCGCGTCCGCACTAGTCGGCGCCCCCTGGTGGTCTCCCGCGGCGAATGCACTGGCGATTTTTTTTTTTCGTTCTCGAGTCTGTACTCTTCTAACAGACCGTACTGTGTCGCAGCCCGCATTCTTCGGCGGCTTGTGTGCCATTTCGGTGGTTACGCTTGCCCCTCCGGTTACGGTCTTCAAGCTTGGTCTTCAGTGATCCTAACCGTGAAGATCTTGCCCGGATCGCCCGTGGGTGTCGCGGTTCGGACTGGAGACGTGGTAAGCATCGACCATGTCTTGCCACCATCTTTTAACGAGTTACCCCTCCTGCCTCGCGTTTAAGTTCCCGAGGGCTGTATACTGGCAAGCTCAACGCAAGGCAGCTGCCATGTTCCTGCGCGAGTTCGTGCACGTCCCAGACCCGGTGTTCGGCCGCTGTCGAGGAAGTTCGAGTACTATACGGTGGTTTTGGGACTTTAAACCCCACATATCAATCAAGTTCGAGTACTGCCAGAAGTTCAAATCTTGTTCAAGCGAAATCGGTGGCCTTTATTAGCAGCTTCACATCATCTCGCGGGTATGCGCACCACCTCGTTGAACTGGAAGTACAGTCGCCAACAAGCTTAACTCGATTGCTTCGCCGCATGCCTTGAAACAGTTTGATTGACGCCAGCGACACGTAGCTTTAAGTTCTGTTCTCGAGATGTTTAACGATGCATGCCGACATAGTATTCAAGATTGCCGAGATATCATCTCGGCAATAACGCCCGGCACATCGCGGCTGGCGTCTGTCAAACCAGTTCAGGTCATGCTGCGGAGCATTCGTGTTAAGCTTGATGACGACTGTACCGTTGCGCATTTTCAGGACACAGAGTCCTCATTTCGAGACGTGACCTTCTTTTTCCATTTATGCCCACTATTAATTGGCAATCAAGATGCAAGAAACGCGGATCTAATCTGAATTGAACATTCTGGCTTCCTTAAAGGGACACTAAAAACAAACAATTGAATTGAGATTGATGAACTGCACTCTGAGAACAATAATACCACAAGCTTCACTTTAATAAGTTGAAATTTCACGCCAATATCTCCGCGAAACACGTAACGAAATCTATTTTTTGTATTCTCGTGACATCGTGACAAGATGAAATTTTCCGAAACTTCGTATTCTATGCCTATTTACTTCATTTTTCATTTCACTTCATTTTCTATATAGCACTTCATTTTTATATAGCAGAAGCTATGTAAAACCCAGTAGACTCCTTCGGAATTTACTACGTCACGGTGTTTGGAGCGGAAATCTCGAGGCGGCGTCTCCACCCGCATTTTCTTCACGCGCGTTCTCTCGCTTACCAATCGTCATGTCGCGGTAAGAGTGACGTTTTCGTGATTGTGCATCTGTACCTCACAAATGCGCGGAAATTCGATTTGTTCTTTAGCGTTCCTTCAAAGAGCTCCGGTGCATTTTCAACAATATTGGTATAATGCAGTTTTCGAAAACGGCATTGACAGCCCTGTACAGCAGCTATATAGGGTGGTTAATTATGCCGAGACAATAATTTTAAATGAGTCAACCGAAACTTTCTCTCTATTCCCTAAATAGAGGGCAAGAGCGAATCCTGCAGATCTTTCACGTACATCATGTCTTGGCCTTGGTTAATGGTAGATTAGGTCCTCGGCTGACGGCATCCTCTTGGCGAACCTCCGCTCGACGGCTGGCGGTGACCACGCAAGTACGTAAATTCTTAGTTTTCGGGTGATGGCTTTGACGAACTGCTCTAGCAGCTTCACTAGTGTTCACATATCAAGTAATGGACAAGTGATTCTTTCGACCTGTAGATAAGATTCCTGCCACATGTGTGTCGTCTCTTACGAGATACCTTTGACACCTAAAAACATCTAGTCTAGATTAAGCCCACCGGTGCGGCTGGGAACGTGATTACGCGACATGGACACCTCAGTGCAACTGCCTTTCTAAATAACTGTGTACAGATCACAAAAGCTGCCAAAGGATGAAACGTCAATTTTCTTCCAGGCTAAGCAGACGTATGGCTTTCAGATACATAGTGTCCCCCGTAAACTTGATGCTATGTATACCTTACTGAATGAATTTTAGAACAGTTAAACCAAGAAGAACGTAGGGGACTTTTATTCCCTTTTTTTCTAACTGTAATATAACACTATGGACGAACAAAAGCTCTTTCCATTAACGTGGTCCGGGCCTCCACCTTCCCATTGCGTATCCAATGCTCTGCAAATTGGGCTACGACCATAGGCGCGTTCTCATTCGCTCGGTTTGATCTCTCTTGTGCATGTGATTCCCGAGAGACTTATCCCAGATGTTGTGTATGTGGAACAATCTTTTTTCCAGAGTCGTGTGGCAAGTGATCTTTACACGAGGCAGCTGACAACCAATACACGCTCACATGTTCATATTGGGCATTGTATAACGGTGTGAGGTCCTCTTGATGAACGAACGAATTTATTTCTGATGTTTGCATTTTTTTACACAACCATATACAACCTAGGGTGTGCATAAAGGACATTGTTGTCTAAGTGTAATGTAACAGTTACAACGTAAAGTGTAGTAAACAGATTACTCCTTCCGTTGGTGGTATCTCTTCCCATAACTTTCGAAATTCGCATCCTGTACTTTGATAATTGAGGAAAAGATTCCCCTTCTTTTCGTTCATTGATAGGTCAAGTAGGAACTTGGCTTACTCTCAATTATAGCGTCCCCGTGAACTTACTTTCCTGCATGCATACCTTGTACATCTGCACGTCGTCTAAATATATTTGGTGTTACAGCCTTTCAACCTTCCATCCCATCTGCACCATGTGGCGCCCGAATCCTTATCGCCTTCCACGTCCAGCCTGTGCCTCTGGAGGGGGCACGACGCTGTCCTGCGGCCATGGCTGCCCTTGGTTCCCAGCTTTCCGGATTCCCACCCCCCTGCTTGCCTTCGGTGGAATGCTAGTCTCTTCATCAATGAAGCTCGCCTCTTCAACCTGTCCTTCTCGGTCTTCACTGTGTGTACGAATTCTGGTCCACGTTGCTGCTCGTCATCGCTCCACTGTGCCCACGATGAACAGTGGCCGACGGAGTGCTGCTTAACCATACTCCGCGAAACATGCCAGTGATCTGTGAGCTGTCCATAAAACGCTGTGTAAGACGTTCGTGCCAGTTTTTATAGCCTCGTAATTGACTGTACTCTCAAACTGAAACGGGACAAATTAGAGCTGAATAACCTAAATTCTCTTGCAGTCATAAGTTCGAGTAATATTGATTTCATTTCGAGTCGAGAGTTTACATCAGAGCAAACATTATCTTTACAGGCCAGATTTGTCACATCACGTTGTCGTGTCTAATGATTGTGCTAAGCAGTCGTTACACTAAAGATTTGGCGTTGCATTTGAATCCGGGGGTACTGTACAGAGTGTTTTAAGGATAATCCAATGGTTTGCAGAATCTGTCAGTTTTAATGTAATCGTACGCTGTTCACCCGCAAAGTGCATCTAGTGTTTCTAGACCACTGGACCTATACCATCGAATAGATTACGTAGGCATAACATGTAAACCTACGTCATTACGTTACAGTGGTTTCTTTTCTAACAGTGGGATTGCTTGACGCATGTTTTTTTTTATTTTGATTGATGCATCTATTCACATCGTGCAATGCAGTGACATATTGATGCTCTTTGGCATGAAAAGCTGGGAAACCTGTTACGTATTCTTCTATCAGTCTACACGGCCGGCGTCTCGCTTCTGTGTGTTCATGTTTTCACGCGTTTGTTGCGTATCTTGGGCGACACGTTCTTATGCACTCAGCCCAGTGCTTCCTTGTTGGTTCACTCTAGTGGTCGCACTTTGTTCGTTCTCGTTTATCCAATTAAGCGGCTCAGCTGAAGCATATCCAGTCGTCTTGTGCGGGCGATCCAGCTTTTGCTTCTTTGGAACCTGTTCCCTTCGGGTGTCCCGGTCGGAGGGCGTCCGGAGCAGTGGTATGTGGTACAGTGCTAACACGAGCAGCTCAGTCGTCCAGTTTACGGTCCATGACTCCATCTCCGTACTCATTGCATCCTTCGGTCCATCTCTGTTGGCATATGCTTTCCGACTTGGCATGCAGTCAAGTTTGCGTTTTCCGGTCTTCCTTTGTTTGTTGATCTTTCATCAATATGGTGAAAAACGCACAATGCGACTGGAGGGGTTTGGGGGGGGGGGGGTCGGCCATAATCATAACCAACAAAGCTCGCAGACCAACAGGAGTATGCTTTGAAATTTAAGACATGTAATGTTTAACTTTTCGTTTTGTTGGGGTCACTGTAGATGTTCTTGCAGGAAACTTCGTGCGCTGTTTCGAACATTATTCAAGCCAGGCCACGAAAAAGCAATGTAGCGGCAGAACAGTGCACTCTACTTTTTAGTCAAGACAGCTTGTTTCCCCGTGATGTCCGGGAACTTCTACAGTGTTATTAATGCTAATGATTGAATGATTCGTATGTGCTGTTTAGCGTGCCTGCTTTAACAGGTACACTCGCTGCATTTTCCTTTTGAAAATGTTTTGAATGATTGGTTTTCTGTGTGCTTCGAATGTGCAGCACGCATTCTGCTGAAATTGCATTGTACTCTTGGCATTTCTTTCCAACAAGTCTGTGTTAATCACTAAGGTTTGTCTTGTAATATCAACGTTTTATTTCAAATGTAATGTGATCTCATCGAACGAAAAAAAAAATGCTTGGAAATATTGCTGCCTGTGTTACAATTTTACTAGATGCTCAGCATACTTCAAAGTATTCCTCTGTACTTGCCAAATGCTGGTAAGCCTGTCATTTTTGTACTTTTTCTTTTGACTAAGAAATATCGTAACTACATTATTTATCCAACTCAGAGTATCAATATGCAGTATTGTCCATTCTAGTCAGTTTAATATGTTGACTTCGCCCAAACAGTGTTATCTGCCTATATGCACTTTTGCCGGACACTATTCTGTGCCAAAGGACTTGTGCTGTTTGCTTTTTCGTTCCAATAATAAATTATGTGATTGTGCAATTTATTCAAACAAATAAAACGGTCATTGTTTTATCATAGCCAACAGGCATTCTGCAAGTCCAGTGCTTTTTCTTGGCACAGCTGGGCCAATTCATGCAAACTGCCATCATTCTAACCGTTATTCATGGCCTAGCTTGTTAGACATGGAACGTGTGCGTTGCTCAAATACTCGTTTACCAGGGGACACGCAATTGAAGCGTAATCCTAAGCTTGTCATATCCATCCTTCGTGTATGTGTCAATTTTTTTGGTGATACCTATTGTTCGCATTCACAATTGCGCTATAGACTCGTTTAAGGGAACCTGAAGGGGCCAGGAAAGTATGTTCTGGTTTACAGACGCGCCCTTTGCTGAGATGTGCAGAAATGAAGTACGCAGCCAATTTTATTCTAGGGAGCCGTTTCCAATTAAGGAACGATCCGCTTTTATAGGTTACATAACTGAATACGCGGAATATACTGTGTACACGTCGGATACTCAAGTTCACAAGGTAAGTCTTATCCACGTTAAAAGATGGATGCAGCCGAACTGTTAGAATCAGCGCAACTTGCCGAGCCTCATTGTGCATGCAGTTCTGCAGCATCAAATAATGACTCCGGCTGTACCGCAGTTGTCGCTTATAAATCAGTGAAAACATCGCCCGAGTTCTGTGACTCGCCGATGTCGATGGCATTGTGTGATGTGCTGCAGTTTCATTACATTTGTGAATATGGTTTTACTAAAATGGTCAGCATACAGTCCTTCGACCTGGTGAGGCGACTTCTGTCATTTCTCGGCAATACTGCCAAGGAAGAGACCTGAAGACTCTGCACTAATGGTACATTAAGCATCCCTGTAATCTAGGGTTTCCTCACGTCATCACTGGAGTATTTTGCTACAGCTTAGCTTTAGCATTGTGAAACTGGTTAGCGAACGAAGACTAGAACAAGACGCACAAAGTATTTATGTCTTTTAGACTATGCAAGCGCTCTGTGTGTCGCCTCTTTCCTTTCTTCGTGCGCGCACCTGTATCGTTTCGCAGTTAATTATAGGCGGAACAACGGTGCGTCGTCAGCTAATCTCGGAGGCCATGCATAACCGTGTTCGAACTGCTTGCGGCGTCCGCTAGGTTCGCGACGGGTTTTGGGGGCTGAAATTACGCGCATCGCAATCTTTCGCTGGGCTGTAAAGGCCAGTTACTATTGTGGCTACAGCACTGCAGCATGTATCTGACAAGAGCTGTTTTTTTTTGCAGTAGCGCTTTCACCGTCAGCTGAAGCCCCCACACGCGGCAACCGAGGAACACAATTGGGTGGAGTCCATTCCGTACCTGCACTTATGAGCATAAAGTCCACGCCAAAAGAGGCTATTGGCTGCAGTGCCGCAGAGTTGGTCTACGGCACGACACTCGGGCTCCCGGAAGAGTTCTTTACGCACGGCTCAGAGGATGCATTCATAGCTTGCTGAGACTACGCACTCCGCCTATACGCAACGTTCGCGCGGTAAGCATCTGCGGCCTACAAGGTCGTATGTGGCGCGCATTGACCCGCAGCTCCCATCGTGCGCATGTATTTGTACAACATGATGTGTTTCGACGACCTTTCCAGCCTCCCTTTTTGTGATGGGCCGTATAATATCCTCCGCCGTGGGAATGAACATTGCGCCGTCAGTAAATCTGGTCATGAGGAGGCTGCGTCGCTGCACCACATCAAGCCAACGCACATGAACTGCGAAGATGCACTGGTGTTTCCGCCAAGGAAATTTTCGCCGGGACCCCTAGCTTCAACGTCAGCCGAAACTGATGAGGTGCCCACTCAGCTAATGCAGAGCGGAAGGCTATCAAGAGCGTCCATTCGGCGAGATTTTTAACTGCGTTTGGCAACTCACTAAAATCAACCGAAGAAGACAGGGTAGTTCTCTTCTAACCGGTTCTCCACACGTCCACTAACTACCACACCACGTGGACAAGGGGATGGCGAAGAGAGCGAATAGACAGGATTAAATTCGTTGAGAGTTGGTATTCACGCCGTCCGGTAGCTCCGCCGCGCGTTGCAGCGCCTTCTTCGATAAAGAGTAGTCAGCAAATCAATTTCGTCAGCCTGCTAGGAAATTTAAAAAAAAAAGTCGAAAAATTGAAGTTCTGCAAAGACCTAACCATTTCGATGCCAAATTGCCAATAAGATAATTTTGCCAGAACTGTTAAAATCGCAGGAGGTGGTGCGCTTCCCTTTTCTGATCCTGTCTCAGAAGTAGATAATCTCTGAACAGCTGATCGTGCTGCCTCGACCGCGCGCGACGACAGGGACGCTACGCTTACCCTAGCTGTACCAGCACAAGACATATCCTTCGGACTCGTGTACACATGAAGAATAAACGTTTCAAGGCTGCAAGCTCTGCCCAGTTTCCTTAGAAAACGCGTCGTCCCACGTAGCCGACTAGGTACGCACAGCTACGGAGATATTCCGTGCTTCGGCGAAACGAGACCGACGTATATTGATACGTGGCGCACAAATTCAGTTCCCCTTGAGCTTGTACTTATAAGCGTTGTTGCGCGATGAGTCCCTAATTCTGAGACACGATCGAGACCGACTTCATAATTGCACAGCTTCGCACACAGCAAGACAATGCGCCCCGACTTTTGCAACGCGTGTTGGACGTTCATTCAGTTAATTAAAACGGCCAACGTCGCACACACACTCGCAAAATGCACTGCGGACGACACAAAGCCCTGATAGAAAAAGTACAACTACAGGGGCAAATGTCTTCGCCAAATTTGGCGGAAGTCTGGCAACAACCATTTCTAAATCTGGCAACTGATTTATGCAACACCTAACAGAACCGCGCAGAAACGTCTACGTATTGTAGTAGAACAAACGTATCAGAGAATATTTGGCTCGGAAAATACACATGCTCCGTGCTTCGTTACAGGCTGTGTCGTCAAACAAAAGTTGAGCCTTATCATGGATGATAAGGGCCTGAACTTTTTTCGATGGTTTTGACCATGCATTGCGGGGAAGCCAACGTCTCACACTTTAGCTCGGAACAAACGTACAGTACGCCCACGTGGCAAGTCCTGACGTCAGACAAAACTTAAGCCTTATCAGGGGTGATAAGGGCCTCAATTTTTTTCGTTGGTTTTGACCATGCGTTGAGGGAAGCTGATGACTTAGGGAATGCTTTAGCTCTGACCAAACGTATAGTACGCCCTTCACGGCAAGGTGTGACGTCCGACAAAAGTAGGGCCTTATCAGGGGTGATAAAGGCATCAACTTTTTCCGCCAGTTTTGACCATGCATTGCGGGTAATCCAACGTCTCAAGGGACACTTAAGCTCGGAATAAACGTACAGTGCGCACTACGAGGAAAAGGGTGACGTCAGAAACAAATTGAGCCCTATCATGAATGATAAGGGCCTCAACTTTTTTCAATGGTTTTGACCGTGAATTGCGGGGAAGCTATATTCTCGGGGGAACCTTTAGCTTAATATATACGCACGCCGGGTGCATCATTACGAGCTGTGACGTCAGGCAAAAGTCAAGCCTTATCATGCGTGATAAGAGCCTAAACTTTTTCGACTGCATTGCGACATTTGTTGCTGGAAAGCAAACTTACCAAGAAACGTTTGGCTCAAAAAAATACGCATGATGCGTGCATCGTTATGAGCTCTGACGTCAGACAAAAGTTGAGCCTTATCATAGGTGATAAGGGCCTCAACATTTTGCGATGGTTTTGACCATGCATTGCGGGGAAGCCAACTTCTTAGGGGAACCTTCAGCTCGGAACAAACGCACAGTAGGCCCACGAGACAAATTGTGACGTCCGACAAAAGTTGAGCCTTATCAGTGGTGATAGGGCCTCAAATTTTTTTCACTAGTTTCAACTAGATTTGATTGATTTGTGGGGTTTGACGTCCCAAAACCACCATTTGATTATGAGAGACGCCGTAGTGGAGGGCTCCGGAAATTTTGACCACCTGGGGTTCTTTAACGTGCACCCAAATCTGAGTACACGGGCCTACAACATTTCCGCCTCCATCGGAAATGCAGCCGCCGCAGCCGGGAATCGAACCCGCGACCTGCGGGTCAGCAGCCGAGTACCTTAGCCACTAGACCACCGCGGCGGGGCTACACTAGTTTCAACTATGCATTGCAGGGAAGCCGTTGCCTCAGAAGATGCATTAGTTTGGTGCAAACGTATAGTACGCCATCACGGCAAGGTGTGAGGTCAGACAAAAGTTGCGCCTTATCAAGGGTGATAAGGGCGTAAACTTTTTTCGCTAGTTTTGGCCTTACATTAAGTGGAAGCCAACGCCTCAAGGACACTTAAGCTCGGAGCAAACGTAGAGTAGGCACTATGAGGCAAGAGGCGATGTCAGAAAAAGTTGACCCTTATCATGGGTGATAAGGGCCTAAACTTTTTTCGAAGGTTTCGACCATGAATTGCGGGGAAGCTAACTTTTTAGGGGAACCTTTATTTTAGATCAAACGCACAGTAGGCCCATGCGACAAGTTGTGACGTCAGACAAAAGTTGACCCTTATCAGGGGTGATAAGGGCCTCAAACTTTTTCGCTAGTTTCGACCATGCATTGCGAGGAGGCCGGTGACTCAGGGGTGTTTTAGCTAGGAGCAAACGTATAATACGCCCATCAAGGCAAGGTGTGACGTCAGACAAAAGTTGGGCCTTATCAGGGGTAATATGGGCGTAAACTTTTTTCGCTAGTTTTGAACATGCAATGCGGTGTCTCAGGGGCACTTTAGCTCACAAAAAATGTATACAGTATGCACTACGAGGCGAGGGGTGGCGTCAGAATAAAGTTGAGCCTTATCGTGGATGATAAGGGTCTCAACTTTATTCGCAGGTTTTGAACGTGCATTGCGGCGAAGCTAACCTCCCAGGGGAGCCTTTAGCTCTTAAAATACACATTTCGGGTCTATCATTACGAGCTGTGACGTCAGGCAAAAGTGAAGCCTCATCATGCTTGATAAGGGCCGCAACTTTTTCGGCTGCTTTGCGACATTTGTTGCAGGAGAGGAAACATTACAAGGGAACATTTAGCTCGGAAAATACGCATGCCGAGTGCATCGTCACGAGCGGTGACTTCACACAAAAGTTTATTTATTTATTCATTTATTAAAACGAAAGCGTTTTTGGCCAGGGTCCACCAAAATTCCAGTGACGCACTTCCATCACAGAAATGACGTCTGAAAAATAACACCACAGAAGACAAAAATAACAACACAGAACACAAAAGGTTCCAACCCACGACCTGTCGATCGGCGACAACAACAGCCGGGCATGCTATCCATTGCGCCACAGTCGTATGCCTTGTATGCCTTAAAAACACGCATTATATATATATCTACCAATGCCATCTCAAAGTACTCTCGGTAAATTGCAATCTACCATCACTTCCTTCAGAGCGTCGTTTCTACGCGTCCGTATTATTCGGTGTGTTTCCAATAGGATAAATACAATTTTGTCAACACCTTAACACACTCAGGGGGTGACATTATCCCCGTCGGCATGGCTCATAGCATACGTCCATATCAAACATAGTTCTGCAACACATAGAGCAACGCACCTTCTCCGCCTTGATGTAACTCAGCGTTCCCCGCTTTATAAGACACTTCTCTGGAGCGCGCGACTTTCACTGGAGCTGCCCCGCGCCTGCTCTCCGTGTAATCACTCTTTCTGAACATCGCTAGTGAAACTTCACGGGTCCAGGAAACTCTGCAGAAGAGTGTAGACGGCTGCTTTATCAACGGTCTGTTGCCTTGGCATGGCCTCATAGATTTCATGGCGCGTGCCTCGGAAGCTATGCACTAAAATTCTTCGCGTGCGTATAGGTGGTGCCGCAACTGTACGGCTCGCTTCGGGCAGGTTATCACTTAGCGACGTGCCGCAAAAAATGGGGATCGCCCGCTCTCGCCCGTTTGTCGTGCGTTGCTGCCGCTATTTAATAATTCCTGCCGCTCGCAACACCATTGTTGCCACCGCGTGGCATGTCGCGGGCGTTTTTGCCGCTAGTGAGTACGTACCTTGTGGGTATCGGACATGCTGTGTCCTGTTCGAAAAACCTGTTGAGCGATTCGCCGTCGTTCCAGCCGCAAGAACAACGGAGGCTTCACGTCAAAACAAACAACAATAATTTAATTATCTAAACGCGGCATGCGGCAGGCTTGGCCCAGCGACGAGTAACGGCGCGATGACTATGATCCTTGGGCAGCTGCAGTCAGTCGGCTTGGACGGTCGTATCCATTCTTCGTGGCAGCCCCGGCACTTCTCCGAGCAGCGCGCAGGCTGGCCCTTTTGAAGAGCGCAAGAGGGGCGCGTGCACCGCTATACGGCACAACACGTGGCGCCATCTCTTGATAGCCGGTGCGTGTGCTTCCCACACATCCCCCTCCAACCTCAAGAAGGCGAGCTGAGGACCGGAAGTCTGCAGGTCATGCCCGGCTGCAGGAACCCTGCGGCGAGTAATAACGAAAAGCCAATAAATATTTTCTTCTCGCCACCAACAACACTATTTGCGTCTTGCGCCAAACATCAAGGCGAACATAACAGCCCAAGAAGAGGAAAAGAAAAAAAGTATAGGTACAAAAAAATCACAACATATCCACGGAGTGAATGATGATGAGTAGGGCGAAGCGCCGGAGGGTTTCATCGGTAAACCGTGAACCATCTGCGATTATCACCCACTACATCATCAAGGACGTGACAAACAATCTATATGTTTATGCAAGAAAGTTTTTGTTTGCAAGGGTAGCTATACGTCGCTTCCCTTCCCCCTTCATTTGAAAGGCTTCTCGGTCAGTGAAGTGGTGAATCGGTGATGGGGTGTAGTGGTTTGTTTGCAAGGACGAAGTAGTGGGCAGTGTGCAAAGGTGGAACTATAGGCGGTCATGTACATACAAGGGATGGACAGAACCACGCCTTCAGGACCTTCGCCCCTAAAAGGAAATGTGCAATCTTCCCAAATCCCTCTTTGCTACGTTACCACGGACGCAGATTGTACCACTTGCTTGGTAGTGTTGATCACTGGGTGGCCAGACTCCGAAGAGGAATGTCTGAATCCCCAGCAGCTTAATCTTGTCGTGCAAAAAAAAAAAAAACGATTTGCGTTCGGAGACATGAATAGGACCATACACTTGATTAGTCATGAAATCTGTTACCATGTACGAAATCTGAGTTATTCTATAAGACCCGTCCCATCTGTCTGCTAGGGAAGCTGAAAAGCTTTGAAGAGTCACTGAGCGGATGTGTGCATTTTAACACCAAGTCACCAAGCTCAAAATTAATATTCTTCCGACGCATATCATATTGTCCGGCCTATCCTATAGGATAGGCCGGACACTATAGGCCGATGTATCCCGCATATAGGCGGGATACATCGAGGTGCTGTCTGGCTTAATTGTACCGCGTCGATCAGCCAGTGCCCCAGGTCATCTGGAAACTTTGCATAAGGCCTCCCACTATTGGCTGCACGTGTCAGAGCACTGTCCCGTGGAAAACTGAATTCTTTGCTCAGGTTAAGTTGCGCAGGAGTGAAACCTCTTGACCGATACGGTGTCGTTCGAGTCGAAAATGCTATCTCTGCCAGTTTCAGATCCCGGTTATTATGACGCTCGGTATGCGCGACAAGCATAAATTTAAAATTTTGGTTTACCTGTTCGGTGATGTAAGCTTGCGGATGATACACAGACGTGTGCTTGTTACGAATTCTAAGGGCGTCGCAAGAATCCGTGAATACCTTGCTGGTGAAGTGCGTTGCGTTGTCCTTGATCAGCTGGGCAGAGAATCCAAACCTGGTGAAGGTTTCGACAAGGCTGAGTCCCACACTTCTGCGAAGTCAGCTTTCGCAAAGAAAACAATTCCACCCATTTCGTCAAATGGTCAGTCACGTACAACAAGCAGGTACTGGTTTCACCGCGGACTCATGGGAAACGGGCCCATTACGTCACATGCGACTGTTTTTCAAGGCGACATACTCTCAACTGATTGCATTGGTCCTAGCGGTAAACCGCCTCGTGGTTTTGCCCTTTGACAAATTGAACAAAAACGCGCGTATAGCGTAACACATCTTGTTTCATGTCTGGCCAAGTTACTATATGACACAACTTCTAGTAAGTTTTCTTCCCTGAAGAGTGACCACCTAAAGCACTGTCTTGGTAGTACGCTATGAAAGATTTGCGAAGTTTGCTAGGAATAACAACTCGAAATGGCGATTCTGCATTACCATCGCCAACCTGGGGAAAATACCGGGAAAAGAGGGCTCCTTCTCCAAGCAGGTAACACTTAGTCTCCTATAGAGTCCCTATATAGTCGCTTCTTGTGTCAGCTGGATCACGAGCCGCAAGCTCTTTTGACACTTTACGACAGAAGCTATCCTTCTGCTGCGCTGCAACTTAGCTCCTGTTCAGTCACCAAAGTACCCCAACGGGAATTCATAGTTTCAGGTCGTGTCGTGACACTGTTTCCGGTATACCTAGGGTTCCATAGACAACGGCGCACGTGAAAGTGCATCAGCTACAGTGTTAGTGCTACCCTTCTTGTACTCAATCGTATACTGCGTTGCAACGTTGCAACGTATATGATCAGTCTGAATAACAAACTGAGTCCCATCCAAAAAACATGCCAAACTTATTTAATGCAAAAATGATGGCCAGAAATTCCTTCTCTGTTACCAAGTAGTTGCGCTCCGCACCGGTTAAAGGGTGGCTTGCGAAAGCAACGGGCCTCAGACAGCTGGCGCACCCCCAGTAAGAGTACTGCGCCAAGGCCATAATCACTTGCATTGGTCTTCCACAAAAAGGTTTGTTTAGATCTGGCAGCTGAAAGGACGTGCATTGCTATAGTAATCGCTCTCAAAAGCGTGTCGAACGCTACTTGCTGCTCACTGCTCCAGAGCCATTTAGCGCCGTTCTTCAGCAGCTGTGTTAGTGGTCGAGCGATGCCTGCGCACTGTCTAATAAAATCATGATAAAATCCAATCATTCCCAGAAACCTTTTCAAACTCTTATGCGTGGAGCTTATCTGGGTTTGGCTTTAGTACACTACTGTCAACAACAAACCCGAGGACTGCAGGTTGATCTTGTTAGTAGCAAGCAGCAATTTTCTGGGATGAACTGTTGGACCGGCTGCTGACATGCGCTCTAGAACCGTATGTAAGTGTTCAAGATGCTCTTAAAACGTGCGCGCAAACTCCGTCGCATCATCAAGATACCAAAGTGCATAATTAAAATTTGCATCATGCAAATCCACATCAATCATGCACTGATAAAAACTCGAACTGTTAGAAAGACCAAAAGGCGTACGCACGAACTGAAACAAGCCAATGTGGCATGTGAATGCCGTTTTCATGATGTCGTCAGGGTGAACTTCGATTTGGAGGTGTAACCCCGAGAGCAATATATAGTAGTGAAGAAATTCGCGTTTCAAAGTGCGTAGGCTATGCTCAATATTGCTGGCACATAGGATAAAAATCTTTAGAACCTCTTACCGTGACCGCATTGAGCTTGCGGTAATCCACACGAAGGCGTGCCGTACTGTCTTTGTATGGGGCCAGTACCACTGGGAAGGCCCATGGACCTTCCGATGGTCACACGGCTCCGGTGTCGAACATCTCGTCCAGCGCTTTTATTGAGAAGGGCTCGCTTGTGCTGGCTCAGCGGTCTCGGGTTACAACGCGAAGGCTGGACGTCACCAGTGCTGATGCGATGCACTATAGGATGTTGGTCCTCCCGGGACATTCTACGAGTATTCCCGAGAACGGTGTGAGCACGGCCTCCAACTTCTTCCGCTTGTGTTCTGTGCCCGTGAAATTCCTGAGGGACTGCACGAAGGCTGACGTCAAGGTGGTTCGCATGGCTCCCACGTCTTCCGTGCTTCCTGGAATCGGCATGGAGCCTGTTCTCTCCGCAAAGGGCGTTGTCTCTGACTGTCCGTGAAGGCGGTAGCCTCTTGCTGGAAAGTCGAGCGTGAATCCCTCGCCTGCAATAAAATCTTGGCCGAGAAGCATCGGCACTGATACATCCGGGCAAGCAAACAAATCGCTGACGCTTCGTTTTCTAAGTTAAAGCTTATTCGCAAGCAAGCACAAGATTCAGCGTTTGATACGTGGTTTGGTGACATTCTCAAATAAACATTTGCGTTACGAAGCTTCAGCTTTTTAGCTTTCCACTGATACAGCAACGCGTCACCTATTAAGGAGATTCCCGAGCCAGTATCAAGAAAGGCTGGTATGATAATTCCCAGTGCTGTCACGTCCAATGGGGGTTTTCGGCGACCGCACCTGTGCTATATGCGGCAAACATAGGGATCTGTGACTGATCGACTCACCGGCTTGCTCCTCGTCCGCACGTACCGGGCAGCGTTCCAAGCTCCTGACATTGATTGCCGTGGGCTGCGGCACACTGCTATAGTGTCGCCGGCCGTAACAGTTTCCCGAATGGCCCGTATTTGCGCTATCGCGCCAAGCACTACCGCCTCACGTGACCAGTTTGACCGCAATTGTAGCATACGTCTTCCACAAGTCTGCGTCGGCCAGTTAGCCTATCACTGAAGTCACGCCTTTCGGCAGAGTGGCCCCCGGAGTACCCAATACAGTAAGCGCCTGTCGCAGTAGGCTCGCGCGGAACTTCTGAACCCGGCATATTGGGACTATAGGGGTCCTGCCGACTATGATCTTTGGTTCGAGTAAAAAACGAGCGCTCTGCGCTATGACTGCTCCGCGGACACTTTCTCCCAAGAACAGCTTACCCCAGATACGGTTTTGAATGGGGCCCCGCGCCACCCTTGCTCATACGCGAAGGGGTCCAGGGCGCGGGAGGAGACAAGCCATGACTGCGCCTGAGCTCGTCAGGTCGCGTGAGGGACTCACAACGGCGGCACGCCAAGCCAGTGACGGCTCAAGAGCAGATAGAGGTGACGGCTGTGACACGTAAGTGCTCTAAACTAACAGGGCTTCTTTTGCACCACGGGCGAGCAAACGAAAAAGACAGCAAACAAAATAATCAGATATCGCCCCAATATCAAAGTCTGAAATGATTGCAATAACTACTGAATGAAACTACAATCAGATTAGCTGGCTACATTTTGCATTGTCCCTTTTCAAAGGTATTTGAAAAAAATTACCGACAGAACAGTCTATTTCATTAATGGCTTTCGGACTAGCCGTATTCGGCTGCTAACCTTGCCGTCACATGTCACGGCGCATACATACTCGACTGCTGACCCGAAGGTGGCAGCACCGAATCGCGGCCGCAGTGGCCATATTTTCCATTGAGGCGGAAGTGCTTGAGGCCCCTGTAATTAGATTTAGATGCTCGTTGAAGAGCCCCAGTTGGCCGAAATTTCCGGAGCTATCCCCTATACAGTCTATCTCATAATCATATCGTGGTTTATAGATGCATGCGCATGAAAGCGGTAAACTTCGTGAAATTGACGTTTTATGACCCTGATCCTGTTCATTTTACTGCGGTTCATACGAGAACTGAAAAACGTTCGTTTACTAACCTAAGGGTGTCACTGCCTACGCGAACAATGTAAAACAGTCTATAGACCAAGAACTCCTGTTTTATTTTCAGGTTCGTTTCTCCTTCACTTATCTGTCAGTGTTACTCCGGACGGTCGCGATAGCTGGCGTCTCAGACGGAAAGCGATGTGCAGCTTGCTTGATTCAAGGCGAGGGTCAAGCCGACGTGTCCGAGAAGCGCGTCCAATGAGGTAAGCACGTCGTCCAGGGCTCTCGACTTAGCAGCAGCAGCTTTTCAAGGACTGCCGGCCGTGCCGAGGCAATTAATTTTATGTGTAGCCGTTTCCTCATATGCTGGTACACTGCCGCTGCCGAGAGGAGTGCGTCGTATTCGGCGCCGTTTCCCTCGTGGGGTGGGGGTCTCAAGGCGTTACCACGCCCGCTTCCGCTGCGGTGGGCGGGCACCGTGAAACCGGAGAGCGGCTTTGCGCGCCGGCGGCTAGGCCCACAGGGGCCCCGTCCCTTTCTGCTTGCCGGCTGGAGGAGGTACGAGCGAGGGCCGCCCTAGGAGCGACCGTCAACCACTGCGCACTCAGCGAGAGCTTTGCAGCACCCATCGGAAAGGCGCCACGAATGCTGTCCGCTACACAGCCCCGCTACACAGCCCCAGGCTTGCATACACAGCCTCTTGATGACTTCCGGTTTTTTTCCGCCGATGTGCTTTAATAGCATTGGTGGACCACAAGAGCTTTAGAAAATAGCCCGCTGTTTTTCTACAGTTTCCTTCCCTTATTTGGAAAAAAATATATTCAAATAAATGTTCATTTAAGGTACATAAAATTTAAGAAGCATTCCTTTGTACTTTACGCACGTTTTAAAAGTAAAAACAAAACAAAAGGAAGACTTTCCTCACGCTTGAAAAGAAATTGAAAACGTGCTTTCAGTTTTGACGTTAGGAGCTGGTAAATGAGGTGACCGGAAGTTCTTTTTTTTTTTGCGAACAATGCTTGTGACCTTGAACCATCTAGAGCAGTTCTAAAAGCGCCTGAATGCGAGCAAGTTGGCGCGCGTCCCTAGTATAAATAGTGTACGCAGTAAATATGCAGTATATAATATATTCGATAAATTCAAGTAACAAAGTGTACATCGTTATCTAACTATATTTGACTGAAGGTGTTTCGCAACTGCGGACGCATGTGCTACTAGAAGTCTTGACGACTTTCCACTCCCCTGTGTACCCCATTTCAAAGTATGATGGTGTGTTTCCACAATAAACCTAACCAGTTTGCAGTCAGTGCTAGTCGTGTGTCTACTTCTCCCTGTTTCGTTTCATGCCGTTTTAATTATATGACTAGCCGTTATAGTTGCAGGAGGCGCTACTGCAATTGGAGTATGCTACTTTAATAAGCCGACACCATTCATTGAGGGGGGCCACAAATGTGTGAGAATATTATAGTTAAACGTTAGTGACTGTAAGAGGCAGTCGCCTTTGTCAGTTACATTTGCTTAAAATATATGCGTACAGCCAAGCTGTGAGCCAAGCACATTGTAGCGTCTTGCTTTCTTCATGCACGAGTCAAAAACTAATAGGCTCGCTCGAATATTCGAGCACTTGGAATATTATAACGAGTATTACAGTAATTTAAACAATTCTAAATGAGCGAATACGCACATATTAGACCGCACGTTTAGCCCTCCAGTAAAGATGACTTCCTCACATCGATAATTTTATTTAAGGCTTGTTTAACGGACTTACATGCTGAAAGTAAGGTCAATTTTAAAACGTGGCGTATTTTACCAATTAACACATGCACTCTACTTAAATTTAAATCCTGCTGCTATTCAAAATCGCCTCCACTTCACTTCGAACCGAAAAGAACGACATTCTCATAAGCCTTGCTAAAATTATGTATATCATTGTGCAGGTTAGAGGGGTCATGACAAATGTGCTATTTTTTTCATTATAGTACTTGATATGCACTACTCGAATGATGTTTAATACAAAATTATTCTGACAAATCACCATTGGCATCGAATTCACTGCAAACATGAATTGCACTATTCGCACACCGCAAGAAATTAAATGAACCAAGATTAGAAACAGAAATTCAGCTCTTCAACACAGCTATGGATCCGATTAGCGGCGATAAAGGAGAGCTTTATTGTGGGAAACCTCAAGTGGCTTGTGTCCTCAAGCTTCGACGGTGTGTTTCCAATGAAAATCAAAAGATGGGACGAGCCTTAAGAATATGTGTTGTCTCAATAATATACAATAATATACAAATAACACATACAAAGCTGGTAGTACGTATTACAAACTGTAATAAATAAATAAATAAATAAATAAATAAATAAATAAATAAATAAATAATCTTACGAGGGTTTTGCACATTATTTTCATCATTTTTTTAAAATAAAATACTGAGTGAGGCTAAATAAGCTATTCACATTTACACCACCGCGCGGTCGATCCAAGCAGGGCTTGGAACGACTGTTTTATGTAATACCCCCTCTGTAAAACCCCCTTATGTAATACCCCTCCAGGGGGTCTTTAAGGTAATAAAGTGAAGTGAAGTGAAGTGAAGTTATCGAGAGTTGTTAACTCATACGCAAAAAAAGAAAGAAAAAGAGAATGGGCTGTTAATATTGTATAATAGATCGTCATTAAACGGTTAACATAAGGCAAGATTGGTGTACAGACGGCCCAGCTGATATACGTTTGTTCTAAAACATAACTTGCGCGCTATTTGAAAGATGGTGGACAAAGTGGGTGGTCCGTTTTCTTTTTTGCACATCGTCGTTTTATTTGTGTACAAAGCTTGCTATAAAAATTGGCAAATATTTGTGTTCCGTTAGCTATCTAGAACTCTATACTCTCTCTCTCTCTCTCTCTCTCTCTCTCTCTATATATATATATATATATATATATATATATATATATATATATATATATATATATATATATATATATATATATATATATATTGTGTACTTCGTGTTCTACATAGTTTTTTCGGCACTTGCGTTGTCCATCGGCACCATCACATAACATTAATTCAAGAATTCAAGCAACGAAAGAGAAACTGATAAATCTTGGGGAAGTATTTCTTCGTTGATCTACACTGCTGCCAACACCACCAGTGTGACATATTTGAAGAGCTGGACAGCAAAAAAAAAAAAGAAGAAGAAGAAGACGCCCGACCGAAGTCATGTGATGCCGAGGCAGGTAATGTGAGGGGGATTGGCACCACTTTCGGGGCGAAGTCCCGAAGCTGTTTGAAGGACTTCATGCTGCCAAATCAGACGTTGTTTTAGATTTAGGCGTACTTTGGTGAGAAACAGGAATAAAGAAGCTTTTTTTTTTCATTTCACAACCACTGAGCTCTGATGACCTAATCTGAATGTACCTAACTCCTTAAATGCTTGTACCACTGGCTTAATGTTTTGTTTTTGGACTTATGAGATCAAAAACGTTCGATAAAAACACATAAAGACGTCCTTCAGTCAAAATGTAAAAAAAATCCTGGGATAAAAAGGCTACTTTATGTTTCTTCTTGCGATTATTGGGTGTGAGTTGGGTTCAAAAGAGCTTTCCAGCGTAAAATAACTTTTCTGATCGGAGGCTGGAGGCCGGCAACTATCAGAAGGGACGACGACCAAAAATAAAGCAGCGCGTGGCAATCGATTACTTCAGCGGGAATCAAGGAAAAGCAATACACTGTAGGCTGCAGGTGTTGGAAAGATAAAAGACGTCTGAGGGTGTAGCACATAACACACAGACGTGAAATACTTTCATTGAAAATGACGGCGATCATGAACTTGAATTCTTGATAAATTATTATTGGTATTAGTCTGGTCATTCAGTGACAGCCACAAAGTCTAGCTAATACCGCGTCAATATCCTGTATGGGTCTTCAGAAGAACTACAGCTCACTAAACCAACAGAAGTGACAGATTTCTTGTTTTCTTGTAATATTAAATAAAATCTACTTGCACGTGTTGTCATCAGGACAACAAGTCGCGTCATTTTAGGTATTTCTTGAAGTTAAATTTCTCGTAATATTCTTTTTTTTAATTGAGTGAAGGGAAGAGGATTTTTTACCATTTCCGTACATAATATAGTCGCCACAGGCGTAGCTACTGTGCCCGCTCGCATTTGAAATATCTCGCCATTCAATAGAAGTGAACTCAGTGTGCAAAAAAAAAGGACAAACGTGTAACTACATGAACACCACGACCATCCTAGTTTCTTTTTTTTTCTAAGTTCCCTCTACACGCTGTACACCTAATCGTCTCTTATACCAACTATCCCAAATCCACACTTTGTTCCTTCCATCTTTTTGCACCCCCATTTTTTTTGCTACTCGCGTGCCGTGTCTGCAGCGGCAACTGCGTGCCCTCGGCTTTTTGTAAGAAACGCAGCACAGCACGTCCAGTGCGGCGCATCGCTCCACCGATGCGCGGTCGCTCTCTCTCCATCGTGCACAGGCGTAGCGCGCCGCGCCGGGTAATCCGGCTGTCAGAGGGGATTATCAAACTGCGGGGTCGTCGCCAAGTATCGGGCTTCCTCGGGGCCAGCGTTAGCCTCCGTAATTGGCAAAATACCGGGGATTTGGCCCCTGGAATCGGTATCTAACAAGAGAAGGGGGCCCCGGCCGGCCTTTCCTCCGCGCGCCTCTGCCCGGCGGCAATTAGGTAAGCGCTGCGATCCCTTGTTAAAGTGATTGCTCCCGAGAACCGCTCTCGACACCGCCGCATTGCACTTGCCAGTGAGAGTCTTACTCTTTCGCCCTGCTATGCCAGTGTCGACGTAATACGCCACGGTGAGGCCGCTCCGAGAGCGCTTACCCGTGTACGTTTTTGTACTCATCGTTTGCGCTTG
This sequence comes from Rhipicephalus annulatus, assembly GCA_013436015.1. Classification (NCBI taxonomy): domain Eukaryota; kingdom Metazoa; phylum Arthropoda; class Arachnida; order Ixodida; family Ixodidae; genus Rhipicephalus; species Rhipicephalus annulatus. The sequence continues at coordinate 204,854 of WOVY01001060.1, read as the reverse complement.
TGCCACGACAGCCTTAGATCGGCGGTGGCGAGTGATCTGTACCAAAGTGAAGGTGCGCACGGTAATGCCAACGTGTCATAGATGAGCTGTCAGGAGCATAAAAGTTTGCTGCGATAAAAATAACATAAATAAATAATCTGGGGGACCGTAACAGAGTGGTGCACAACTGAATCATTAGACTGATTGATTGATTGATTGATTGATTGATTGATTGATTGATTTGTGGGGTTTAACGTCCCAAAACCACCATATGATTATGAGAGACGCCGTAGTGGAGGGCTTCAGAAATTTCGACCACCTGGGGTTCTTTAACGTGCACCCAAATCTGAGCACACGGGCCTCGACATTTCCGCCTCCATCGGAAATGCAGCCGCCGCAGCCAGGATATGAACCCGCGACCTGCGGGTCAGCAGCCGAGTACCTTAGCCACTAGACCACCGCGGCGGGGCGAATCATCAGACTGAGGATGCATGAAGAGAATGTCGGTGTTAGCGCAGATCTACTCATAAACAGCGGTATAGGCGCCGCGGACATACTGCAGGCGTTTGTAGAGATGTTACGGCGTGTAGGCTCCGCCCAGCTCGAAGCTCGCCACCGCGGTCTACGATCACGTGACAAATGGCACAAAAGCTGTGCCTCCGAGCACAGCACGTCACGGAGCCTGCTGCGTCTACACGTGGAAGGCTCTTCGACGTAAAGTCAGCAATAGCCGGTATAAGTAAGCATCTAGCCGTCCCTAACCAACGCTAGCGTCTACTAGCTAACAACATATAGTGTTCATTTAGACGATGCTTGTATCCGACTCCAGTAGTATTGAAGCAAATAAACATAGTGTTTGAGGGACTGAAGGTGGGATAGATAGTGTTGTAGACCAGATGTCATATTTTTTAGCTTAAAAAGGAACCAAAGAACGAACTATAGCTGAAAAGAGAAGAAGACAGCGCACAAGGCAAGCCCTTGCTGTGTGCACTGTATTCTTCTCTTTTCAACTATATAGTCCTTTCTTTTTTTCCTCTTTGCGCTACAAAATATGACGTCTGAGTTACAACACCCAACTAGCCCGACAGGAAGTTTTATTGTAGTTGGTAGTTCTATTCGTACAGCTAACTGAGACCGTGGAAACACACAACAGACGAAGTTCGTATTTTGTGTGTTCCCACGCTCCCAATTCGCTGAACAAATAGTGGTTAAAGTTGTGACTTAGTGAGCAGCTGCGTTTGAAAGCACTACGTTGGGGATCTGCCAGAATCTTTACTGGCAGAAGTAGGATGTCATCGTCTTTACAGAATGCAGGTAAAGGAGCAAACTAAAGACATCACCTTAAGGTATTGAGGTGTTGCATGCAGAAACCACGACCCATTAAGGAGGCTCGCCTCATAACGGAGCTGCCGGGTTAAAATTTCGTCCTCCAAGTAAGCACCGTATCCAAGTAAGTGCCGTATTAACTCGATTGTAACGCGGCCACAATTGAAACGTGAGGGTCGACTTTTGGTTGCGTCCAGGAAGAAACAATCCTCACTACGGCTCATTTCAATATTTGATTGTTACGTGAAAGTTGACGAAGCAAACACCTGGAAAAATCTGGATGAGAGGTAGCAAACGCATGAAAAAAAAGCATTAGCTATATTTGAGTAAATAACGTACAGCGGGCGTTTTCTTACATTTCGCCCACACCAAAAGGCGGCTGCCATGACCGGGAATCGAACCCGCACCATCGTTCGTTGCATCGTGGTGTCGAAGATATACCACGGCGCGCAAAGCGCACTGGAAGGCAAGTTTCAGATGCATTGCGTATTACAATTCGTTTTTTAGCTTTGTTGCAGTACAAGAATGTTACGGGGTGAAGTAGAAAACTGCATTGTGGGGTTGCAAACTTGTTATGCAATGAAACACATCTTTTACGCCGAAGCAAACTTGTCTTGTAATATCTTAGTTTATTTGTCTTTCCGAGATTTCATTTTCCGAAACCGTGATTGACCTTTGGCGTATCCGGGAAAGGGGTGGGCGAATCGGGGCTTTATAACCCCCCTCCCGAAAATTTTAATTTTGCATGCGTGTAAACACGTGTACAGATACGAAAGCATGCACGAAAATAATTAAAGCGTGATTGACATCTTCACTTCCGTTCCCCCCCAGAGCTTGGTAAACAGCTCCTCCAGCACGACTATTCCTTATATAATTTGTCTTGCACTTATACGAATACGCACACAAATAGTTAACGTGAGCCATCTGCAAGAAAGTCACACTAACAGCTCAGGACGATATTAAAGCGCTATGGTTATCGCAGCTTAGTACGTTAATAATGCACGAAGTCAGCTATTCCATATTTGTTCCGCACGTTATTTGTAGGTATCCGTAAAATAAAATAGTCTATAACGACGGAAGAGTGTCCTCGCTTCTTCTCTAATGAATCGCGCACAGTATACATCACGGTACCGTGAGGACACGTAATTTTACGAATCGCACAGAGTTATACAACGTCGTACCATGCGCCATTTGGCTGTCGACGATGGTGGCTGCGACATTTGATTGTCGAGGCTGGGTTCGGCACACAATGGCGACTTCGCTGTTTCTGTACGCCGCCGTAGAATTGGCACAAGCGGACGAAATAGGGGTAACAAAACAATCGTTAGTGCGGCTTTGGCTGTGCACCAACTGTTATGTCGCGCAAAGCAACATCTGCTCCCCTAGCGGAAGCTTCTGGTTACAAATTCGCTTTTGGCGAATCGGAATGAGGGGTGCTCTTCGTGTTCCGACGATGAGCTTTTGTTTGCCCCGTTCTAGGGTGCGAATTGAGTGAGTTGGGGAGGTGGAATAAACTCGATAACGCTGTCAATCTTCGTCTCTTGTTAACTCGAACCTTTTTCCTTCGCCTGCAGCGCTTTGTCACGGCCGCTGGGGAATGCCACGCGCGCACTCGCAAATGAACGTAACGCCTTCCCAGCGGTGTACCTTTTCGCAAGCCTGAAGCGTTATTCACTTGTGAATCCGGGAAAGGTCCGTCTGTGATCCGCAATCTCAGAATGAAGGTATAGACGTGGGTTTTCGAATACGAGAATTTACACCGTGCTTTACGTTGCTTATATCAATTTTTTACAGCCCTGAATTCCGTAGAAACATTTTGCAACAGCCGTTTCCTCTTTGCACGTCCTGTGAAGTCGGCTTTGTCTTTAATGAGGCGGAACCGACTTTTGTCACAGTGACATTCTTACTCCTAATTATAAAAGCCCCTTGTTTATTCGTTGGCTTGTCTTCTATAGCGCGTTAGTACATTGCTTTGTTGGAGTAGGCAGCTGACTGCTAACTAAACTTCAGTATTTAACTGCTTCTTCTCTTCATTGCCTCAACACATCACATTGATTGATAAAATAGCGAATTTATAACTACTACCTTTCTATTTAAACTCTTCCCTAGCAAAAGTTCTGCCTTATTTGCGTTTACATGAGCATTAAATTACCAAATTATGCAATTCGGAGTGCTTGTTATTGCATGGTGGGCAGGCTTGAACATTCTCTTTTGTGTGTCTCTGCGAGAATTTGATTCTGAAAAGATGCGGCGGCTAAATTGAAAACACACAAAAAAGTGTTCAGAATCTTTTTGTTTCGAAAGACAGCTATGTGCTACGTAGCGAAAGCTTTCGTTTGTACTAGGTCTAAGCTCTATTTCGTCTTTATATACAAGTACTTCTCTCTGCTCACATCTAGCAATAACGTAAAGAACAGATAGCATTCCAAGAAGCAGCTGATAAGTTTATTAGAACGCGCACTTATATAGCTCCAAAGCCACGTGATTGGTCGCGCTGGATTGTGCGCACTAAATGCGCAGTGATATTATGACGTCAGGCTTCAAGAAACCGCATTAACTTTTTGTGGTGACTGTCTCTTTTTTCTTTCTCCATAGGAATGCTTTCTAGGATCGGACTTCTTCCCAAAAGTGATACACTATACAAAAGCACAGTCAATCTGTCTCAAGAAAAAATTGTGCATGACATCACATCCGTTGCAGGATTTGTACCCATTCTCGCATAAAAAATTATTTGCTGCCTGATATCTGACACTCACAGACCCAAAGGTTGGCTTCACCTCAATAAAACCCTTTCTGTGGTGGTGCATTTTTGCAGGACTGCACACATGCGTTTGCTCAAGTATAATCTCAGTCTCCCATGTCGGAAACACCCTTGAACATCAATGGTCGCTTCACCTCAACCAAATTGGTTTCAGATGGTTCATTTCGCGCAGGATTCGTTACAAGTTTGTCACATGTACATATTTGCGAACTGTTATTAGGCACCCTTGAAGATCACTGGTGGCTTTGCCTCAGCACATTAGTTAGTGCGGCGGTGCATCTTGTACAAAAATACCTCACGCGTCTTGCGCATTTTTTTTTTCAGTTTTCTGCGAGAAATTCTTGAAGATCATCGTGGTTTCAGCTTGACATATAACTGTCTGGAGTAGCACCTTATAATAAAGGATTGTTAATAGGCCTCGTGATGGTACAGTATTTCACTCTCTATTACTGATGACGTTACTGATGAATAGTACTGGTGGCTTCACCTCAGCATGAAAATAATTGTGGTGGTGCATTCTTCACAGGATAAATCACAGCTGTCTTTCGAGCACTCATCTGAATATTCCGAAGATTGATTGATTGATATGTGGGGTTTAACGTCCCAAAACCACTATATGATTATGAGAGACGCCGTAGTGGAGGGCTCCGGAAATTTCGACTACCTGGGGTTCTTTAACGTGCACCCAAATCTGAGCACACGGGCCTACAACATTTCCGCCTCCATCGGAAATGCAGCCGCCGCAGCCGGGATTTGAACCCGCGCCCTGCAATATTCCGAAGAAGTTCTGCGAGGATTTCCACCTTGAACTTTACCTGGAATACCTCATAAGAAGGAGCTTGACGAATGCGAGTTTTATTCAACGTTTTTTCACTGGCACAAATTGCAGTGAAACACTTCGTTCTGGACTTGCCGATGCATTACTTTATCGACGTTGGATTCCGCGCTCATTTGAATATCATGGCATTAAAGTGTTTAGGTGACCATATAACACGAGTATCTCAACATCACAACAGTCTGATGCCACCGCATTATTTGAGTAGCGATAGCTCTGCCATTCCTTATATATCTTTTTTTGCGTCATTTCTTGCGGTCTCCTGCCGTGACAATATCGCAATACTCATTACATATATTCGCGGGCAACGTAAGCGCTTACGCGCGTCATCAATGCTGCGTTGGTGAAAGACACAATTTCGTTTCCTAGCTTGTGCTAACACATCACCAATAACAAGCCGTAAGGATCCAATTCAGGAGACTGAGCGAAGAAAAAGGAAAGAGGCACATGGGCTCGGCGCTTTCATAAAAAGTATGTATATGAAAACACTAAACTCATTCTTCATCTATGCCATGCGAGCGAAACAAAAGAAAAAAAAGAGAAAGAAAAGGGGAAACAGCTTGTTCCATGCCACGTTAGGCTTAACAACGCAAAGCGAAAATGCTCACGTGTGCCGCTCCCGAAAGCATATTGTACTGGCGTGGCCACCAGGGTAGAGCGGAGATGAAAAGGGGAGAGCTGAAAAGCAATGAGGCGACAAACGCGCTGCCGTGTTCGACGGATGGCTGGGGTGCCCCGAAACTGGGAGCATATTGAGCCGTCGCCGCCGGCTGATATACGTGGCCGCTAAACCCAATAATAAAGTAATAACAGCGTCACAAATAGGCGCGATTACGGGCCCAACGCCGGGAACTCAATTTCCGACCCTATTAAGGGGCCGAAAGCGCCCGGGGACTACCGGTGTCTATCGCGAGCCGTGCAGCGCAGAGCATGCTGACGAGCTACGCTACAGTCGCGGCGCGGGCGAGATCTCGCGAGACCACCGGTGGCCGCGACTGGCACGAGAGAAAGAGGCAGCAGGCGATTGGCCGGTGGCCGCGCTGCTGGGACATCGAATAAAGAGGCGCTTATATACCTCTGGTTCTCACACGCACAAGCGGGATGAGATTCCCGCGCACACCGAGCTACGTTGCACATCAGGGGTTCGATGTGCCCAGGGCCTGTTTACGAGGTTTTCGCGAGACCCCGCGTCGTTGCCGTTGGAATTGCGGTAGGAGAAATCCAATTGGCGCCGCTGGCCCGACAAGCCCGTGGTCGCGCGCTTTTCGTGGCAACAACTTTTTCGTTGTTTGCCTCGTCGGTGATGAGAAACCGCGCGTCTTATCGTCGATGAATAGAACATGGCTGCTCGATGTAGCGAGCACTGAAAGTCGGCTGTGACTCGAATTCGCTCAACAGATTGCAATTAGGGTGCCTCTAATGGGGTGCAAACGAAGTCTAATGGACCCTCACTCGCAGGGGAACGAATTGGTGCTAGGATAATGTAAGGAACCTAAAAGAAAGGGGGAGGGGGGTGCCAGTACATAGAACTCATTGGACGCCATTTGCTGTCGTGTATAGGAAGAGCTGTATGTCACAGTTCTTCCTTTATCGCAGATTTACCCTGTCCACCATGTTTTTTTTCTTTTTCCTAGATAAAATTTCAGTATATACGCAAGCACATTGTTCCCGAAGCAATAGAATATAAAAATAGTTCTCGTTTAAACAACAGATAGATCGCCATTACCCAGAGAATAAGAGATAAAAGGATTCAAAAAAAGCTCTGACGAGTGATAGAAGAAAGTAAAAAAAAACTGAGCAACATATATAAGCGATCATTCGGTCAGCTAACAAACGTCGACCACCGACATAACGCTGCAGCAAACAGGCGACAAATAGAGAAAGAGGTGTAGAGTGCGTTAGCCCTCATTTGGCGCCGCTTTCACAAGTCGCCGAGGTCGGTATTTCTCCCAATGAATTGCTCAGTCTGCAGGCGCTTGTACTTGCTTTACTTCTCCTCGCGACACGTCACACAGACGCTCTCGGCGATAACGCTGGGAGAAGGGGAAGATGGGAGCAGAAGGAATAAGAGTGGGCGGAAAAAACATCGTCTGTACAAGAAGAATTATCTATCTATACGTTACCGGAACAAAACACGGTAAAGAAACAAACGAGGAGAAATTTTCTTACTCATCTGAGCGCCGCCGATTCTTGTTTGCTCAGCTCGTCTAGCGCTTTCATTTCGTTTTCGTTCGCTCCGTACGATTCTGCTCACCCTCGGGATGGAGTTAGAATCCGTTGGGATGAAACGCCTTAGCGACGGTTGAAGAGTATGCAGCCCATGACAAGGACTGTGACGACGCGAGGTGATGGCGATGCGAAAACGCGATAAAAACTAAACTATTAAAAGGAATACACACACATGTATAAGAGAAGATCGAGTGTTGTTGAAACTAGGAAATGAGCAACACGGGAGAGTTCAAAAAGGGGAGGTGTTAAAAGTTCTGCATGCACACGGCAGTCTCTGCTTTCCTTCGGCGGTCGTTCCGGGTAAAACTGCGAGTGAGACGAAATGAAGTTACTTCAGCAAACCCTCCTCTTCCTGTCGACGTCCCGTACCTGAATTTGAATGCATGATTGGAACGTTTTCTAAAGAATAGGTCGAAGAATGGAAGTTGCAAGAAAGAAACGAGCACGACTTTTGCATGGCAGCCGAAGCGGCGTGTTGAACGTTTGTAACAAGCGCGCGTACGTGGTGCTTCGTACGACCGGCGCTCAGCGCAGCGCTAAAGAGTTTGATGATTTGATGAATGACGTCGAAACGTGACTCGTATGCGCTTACGAGGAAGCACTATATTCGTAATATTCGTAACAAGGTGCAGACGACGTGCCGAGTATTTCTCTCAGATTCACGGAAGACACGTTTATATCGGTACAGACTATTCACATAGTTCTAGCACACCATCTTGGCCTTTCGGCTTCATCAAAAAGAGAGCTAAAAAGAAAGGAAAGACCTTGAATGGATCTTCATATTATTGTTCAGTGGAAGGCGGAAGGGGTTATGGCAGGCATTAAAACAGATGAATAATTTATGGACGTGTCCCCAAAGTTAGTAATGATGCTGTAAATATCCAACTATATAAGACACGAAAACACTTTTCAGTGCATAATCACAATGTGTCGTTGTGCACGAAATTACAAAGCATACGTTCTTGTTATACGCATACGTTCTTAATATACGCACGTGTTCTTGTTATATAACCAGTTGTTTATAGTTGCGTAACGATACCAAGAGCGACATGGCCATTACCAACACCATGCAGAAGCGATAAGCTCAAATAGATAGATAGATAGATAGATAGATAGATTGATTGATAGATTGATTGATTAGATAGATAGATAGATAGATAGATAGATAGATAGATAGATAGATAGATAGATAGATAGATAGATAGATAGATAGATAGATAGATAGATAGATAGATAGATAGATAGATAGATAGATAGATAGATAGATAGATAGATAGGAATAGATAGAACTAGCTAGATAGTAGCCGTAGATAGATAGATAGAACGCGGAATACGCCGGCGTCTCGCAAAAGAACTGTTTCGCATTTATAAACTGATTGACCGAGGAAGGACGACGCAACACGAGCTCTTCATTGTTCAGTTCAGAAGTTTCAAACATGCAGCCCACGGACCTCATGTAGCCGTCCGACCTCTCACTGGCAGCCCATGGCCTGCTCATGACTCTCATTGTCAGATTTTTTAAACACAAAAGTACTTTATGACGTCACAGAAATGACGTCGAAAAAAAATCACAGCATATCCATGGAGTGAATGTTGATGAGTGGGGAGAAGCTTCGGAGGGTTTTATCGTTAAACCGTGAATACTTGTCTGTCTGTCTGTCTGTTCTGTCTGTCTGTATGTATGTATGTATGTATGTATGTATGTATGGATGTATGTATGTAGGTATGTATGTATTGTAGTATGTATGTGGTATGTATGTATGTATGCTGTATGTATGTCTGTATGTCTGTATGTATGTATTATGTATGTATGTATGTAGTATGTATGTATGTATGTATGCATGGCGTATGTATGTATGCTATGTATGTCATGATGTATGTATGTATGTATGTATGTATGTATGTATGTATGTATGTATGTATGTATGTATGTATGTATGTATGTATGTATTGTATGTATGTTCACCCCAAAAACTCACTAACGCCATCTAGCGATATAATTTTCAAAGACACATACACACAACGCCATCTTCTGAGCAACAATTCATAAGCTAGAGGTGCCTGCATACACACAAACGGAGGAGGTTACGACCCACAACCCTGAGGAACTTCGCCCCTAGAATACGCTCGACCATAAAACAAATAAAGTTCTATGAGCACGAGTCAAACCTATGATTTCTTGGTCCACGACCATAGATGCGGTCACGCTATCCACCGCACTACGGTCACATGCTTTGTACGCCTAAAGGAATACGCCTTTTATATCTACCACTGTCCTCTCACGTCGTTCTTAGTAAAGTGCAATAATGCATCATGATCGTGGCATCCGCGATTCGTTCCTTTACCGCGTCGTTTCTAAGTGTCCGTCCCGTTCGGCCTGTTTCAAATAGTAGAAGTGCAGTTTGGTCGACTCCTTAACACACCTTCAGGTGTGTTAACCCAACCTTCCCCAGGCGATGGCTTCGATCATAGCATTCATCCATAACAGACATAGCTCAGCGGCCTTTGGAACGCGCCTGTTTCGCCTGGATGGTATGGATGTAGCTCCGCAGTGCCCATTTACGCTCGTCTCGCGAACAATTGTGGCCTGCTAAAGGTAAAACACAACGTGCGTGTCGTTTCACTCTGGTCGCACAGTGGTGTTCAATAACTCCAACATCCCGCGAGTAGGAGACATAGTCCAACTTCGGAGTCCAATCAGTCATGCTGTTTTGGCTGTCACATCACTTTCTCTGGTTCCGCTCTCACCGTTATATACTACAGCTACCACAAGCACGTATAACCACAAGGGTTTGTTCCTTCATTAATGAATAACGTTAGTAATCGGGATGTAGACGTATGGCTAAGCGTCGACGTCGATGCATTCACTATTAAGTTGTGTTGTAGCTGTCAAACACGAATAGACATTGCGCAAGCTCTCCTATATGAATAAGCAATGTACAACAAACATTAAACAACTTCTGCAGGAACACATTTCACTTTCATGATTCACCGATTCCTATCTCAGGGAGGGATCAACTATGTTTTTTTTCTTTTCAATAAGTACATGAATCAAACAATGCTTGACTGTAGGCATCGATATCGGCATGAATATGAGGCGTTTTTTTTTCTTAAAGAGCCAAATGCACTTGAAACGAAACTGAGAAAAAAACACTTTTTTTTTATTGACAATATGGTTGGACCTGCTCTAGCAACTTTTTTTCCAGTATGTCCCTCTACCCTAAATACCACGAATCTATATTGTGGCTAAAATATGTATAGCCAAATATTGTCATTATTGTGGAGTAAAGTTTGTATTTGGCTCATATAGATTGAAACATTCAAATTGGACATGAGTTAGTTCGTAAAATGAGTTTAAAAACGGTTGCAATGTACTGTATAGCAATATTTTGCAATACAATTGGCGTCATACTTGTGCATCCGCCGGTGAAGTGCATGCTTCGGCGCATGGGCGTAATGGCGATCAGTAGACATGAAGAGCGAGTGGCCCTTCGTGGCAAAAAGTTCAATATTCTAGGCTGTCATCAGTATTTCCTTGTTCCTGGCATCTAGTGAAGGCCTTGAAAAGTGTTCCAGTTAGTTTTGTGCCATGCAATTTCTCACCATTTCTTCTTCTTTGGGGAAAAGACAAATGCCCATATATTGAGTTCATGCCAATTTATTTCAAATATATCGTGTTGTAGTGAACGGAGGAAAAGATACTGTAGCGCTAAAGTCGAAAAGAATCACCAAGATGCAAAAAAAAGTAGGCAAGTCAGCCTATTACACCTCACAATCAATTTTTGTCATTAAACATCACATCCTTAAGTAAATGTCCAACTCGCGCTAGAAAACCTAATTGTGGAATGCAAACACAACAAAGCAACTAAGACACAAATGAAACTTTTGTGTGGGAACATGTTATTTGTTTTGATCATTTTGGGGGCAGTGCTGGTTTAGTGAATCTGGTTCACTCCGATTGAAACAGTTGGACTACTTGGCTCATTTTTAATTAGAAACTGCCTTTTTAAGCTCGTGTTACAATAAGAAATTGACCCATTTTGATTAGAACTGTTCTAAAAATTGAACATATTTTAGCATGCTTTACGTTTCACAGAAATTTAGCCTAGTTTCAGTTTATGCATTTGGCTCTTTTAGAAAAAAAAGCGCTTTATACGTTGTCCGTATCCTAGTGGCAAGTTTTCTTCAGAAATGACCTACGCCTAATATGAAATGACCTACGGGCCTCATAAATGTCAACGTTTGCTGAAATTTTTACAGACTTCACCTTCACCTACCCCCCCCCCCCCCTTCACGATCAGTCCTACCATCTTCACTATCGTGGCCCTTGCGGGAGTGAATTTTCATTACGGCGACCCACTAGTTAAGGTTAGTTTGAAATTTTCGTTAGAACAAACTAAATAATGAGGAACTAAGAACTAGAAAAAGTTTCAGGTGTTTTTTAGACTGTTTGCGTTGTATAATATTGGTATAATATATATATATTGTCCTCACTAAGTGTTCCTATACGAATAGAGATAAAATCTATAAGTATCATGTGCGAAGGTCAATGGTCACTTGATGCAAAAATTTCAGACACACACACACACACACACACACACACACACACACACACACACACACACACACACACACATATATATATATATATATATATATATATATATATATATATATATATATATATATATATATATATATATATATATATATATATATATATATATATATATATATATATATATATGTCTACGAAATATGTGAATGACTTTTTACAAGTGTTGGCTGTGCTTTCAGGCCACGCGCAAGTTCTGCATATTGAAAGAGCGACATGAAAAGAAAGTGTATTTGCAGTGGGTTAACACGTCAGGGACGAGACCTTTATAGTAGTACTCACTCCCCATATGCATACAAACGGATACGCTGTAAACCACACTCGTTTCGTGAATTTGGTAATACTCCGCACCTTTCTTATATCCTTTATTTCTCTCTCTCGTAGCACTCACTTCGTAACTTCATGACGTTAACCACCACCGTTTGGTACAAGCTGTTGCGTACAAATATAACTCCCGAACAAAGCGTTAATGAACGCCAGTTTCGGGATGATTCCCTTTTACCCGCGTCGCAGACAACGCGCACACAGGCTATCGTGGAGCCGCGTCACATCGACGAGTGGGACGAAAACAATTGCAACATAGATGAGCCTTTAAGCAAGACACGTTATGAATTTGTTCGTTTCACGTACTCTTATAGCCGCTATACAGGCAACAACGAACGTGTGCACGCTCAAAAACAAAGAAAACGACGGGGGGCTGAGGCGGGATTGAAACGTGCATAAACGAAACAAGCCACGCACCCCAGCCAGTCAAGGCGTTCTCCTCTCAATTTGTGCAGCTTAACTAAAGCACCGGGCGAGCCGGCGCGGCTTCATTACCATATCATTACGAGGAGATTCGCGGAGATTAGTGCGGTTCGACGGGCTAATTGTGCGTGCGTTCGAGCCAGGGACACGCGCATGCGCTCAGTCGTCTTGCAAGACGTGCGCATTTGTTCGAGTGGTGGAGGGAGGAGAAAGAAAAGAGATTGCAATGAGCGTGGGTTGTTTGCGAGTGCCGCCGGAACAATGCCCGCTCGAGAATGGCCCCGCGGCAACGAACTTATGCGAACAAGTGAGCGGTAATGACGTGGGTGCTCGATGGCGTTCGCTTCGTCCGCATCTTAGGAGGAACCGCACCGCGAGTGACCTGCCGATAATGAACGTTCGCCGCGCGACGTTTCTAGGAGTCCCAAACATTGTCGTTTAGACATTCAGTGTCTTGCAGCCGCTCCAATAGCTTAACGGTTATAAGATGTAGCGAAGCCTATAGGTCGAGGACGCGGGTTGGATCCGTACCTGCTTCGTTTCACAATCCTTACAAGCGGCAGTGAGCCACTGTATTCATATGAAGGACGGTAGTATTTTTCTTCGGATACTTTGACGCAGAAACTTTGGTCTGTCTGTCTGTCTGTCTGTCTGTCTGTCTGTCTGTCTGTCTGTCTGTCTGTCTGTCTGTCTGTCTGTCTGTCTGTCTGTCTGTCTGTCTGTCTGTCTGTCTGTCTATCCGTCCGTCCGTCCGTCCGTCCGTCCGTCCGTCCGTCCGTCCGTCCGTCCGTCTGTCTGTCTGTTTGTCTGTCTGTCTCACACGATTTAGCCACCCGAACGGCCAGTGATGTAGAGCTGGGGGCTGCGTTCATATATGGTATATGTTAGTATTGTCAATCCAAAAGCAAATATTACGCATCTCTGAGGCGCAACATCAACACGTCAGTATTAGGTGGTCCATTCCTTTACTAGAAAATACACAGTTACGTTGTGGATGCATTTTGCGCCAAAGAAAAAAAAAACGTACCAGAAGGAATACGAACTCGCCCAAAGCTCGGTTCTTCTAAACGCAAATACGTAGTTCTGAAAACCCCAGTGTTTCTTACGCTGCATGCTCTGCAAATGTGACGCTATGCAGGAAAAAAAGTCCCTTTGTTGAAGATGTGGTGCTGTCACATGGCGAGACGGAAATGGTGTGAGAACAGCATTATGGGTAACCGCGCATGAGACCAGGACCCATGTCGTATGGCCGGCGGAAAACTGTCGTCTTTCGACGACATTAGCAGCGATGCCCGCAGACACGTGCTCATTTTTTAGCCCGTTCATTGATTTTTTAAACAACGCCAGCGATCACTTAAAACGTTTTCTAAACTGACAGTCATCCGTGCTGTTGCGTATTTTGCAAAACGAGTATATCCAGTACGCGCCCTTCCTGTGCTGATGGTATTGGTATTTTTCTGCCATCGTACGTAATGAGTCACTATTGAAGGCCTAAACTGGCTCTACAATATATTTAATCCACAGTATAACTATCGCATGATTGACGTCTCGATGACGTCAATGGGCGTCATCGTCATTACCATGGCGTTGTCGTGGCGCCCACTCCATGGGATTTTGGCATGCTAACACTCGTCTCTGAACGTTGTTCTCCACCTTTTGGCGCGACGCCGCGTTACAACTATCCTCCTTCGCTCCCTCGCGTTGTTCGAAAACATAACCGAAATGTTGCATTGATTGTTTATCCACAGGAAGGATACCACATTCGCCATGGTGGCTTCAGATGTCGCTGTATTAATGTCTTTACTATGGGATGCGTTCACTCCTCCCTCCCCCCCCTTCTACTCCTCCACTCCGGAGAACACATGCATCAGGGCACCCTAAAGCTTACACGTATATGGCAACTAAGGTTAGTAGGCAGGCAGTAAACATCACGAAGGCCTGAAAAGATCACCCCACCGCCACCCACTTTTTTATAGAGGGAAAACTTCGGGACGTTATAAATTAAAAAAAAAGTCTGCGTGTACGTATAGCTATATCTGTTTCCTGTACTCCTCTTTACAGGACTAAGGAAAAAACAACAAAGAGTAAACTTAAATGCCTTGTTCAAGAAATAAATATACACCTTTAGAGCCATTGTTTTTTTAAGCGATGATTCCTATATTCATCTTGTTACACACGCATGATCGAGATTATTAAGGCGGTCCGGCCCTGGAGATAGCGGAATGAGCAATACCAAGGTTAATGCATTTATTTTGATGGCTTGAACCACATCCCGAAGACAGTGATAATTGCGGTATCGTCGGTCGTGTGGGTGTATTGATTGATATATTAAATAATTGTTCAATTGAAAACATTTCTGTTCGGCACAGAAATCATTGCCATAGAACGAGAGGGTATGTAGCGTGCCTGCCCCTAGCGGGAGTTCGCGCATGTTGCCGATTTGACACAACAGGCACAAAGCCGGTCCGCTGCGGGACACACACTGCGCAAGATACTGCAAGGATTTTATGCATTTGTGCAACCGCTTTACGAAACATTCACTTCACGCGAGATTTCACAACGTGCTTTGTGAACATAATTTTTTGTGCTACTTGGTGTGACTGCATACTTATCCTACACGAAAAACATAAGAACGAAGCTCATAATTGTTGTAGTAAAATACAAAATATAGGTACGAAGGGCTGAAGTCAACTGCCACGAATTGCAAAGTCTGACAACTTGTATACAATTGTCTAGGCGGCAGGCTCCTAAACCATCTTTCTGGTGGCCGAGCCATCGATGTTATGCCTCTTTAAACATTCCAGAAAAAGACGCACGAGTCACTGTATAAGCATCAGTAAACCTTTTATTCTCGCATGATATTCAACTATACACTCTTGCAGAAAAACACACATGTACATAATAATAACGAGAAACAACGTGAGCTCGGTTGTCAGAAAAGGACTGAAGGCGTCCGCTTTTATGATGTCACTCATAGACGCAATATCTATCTCCAACGAAAAAGAGCAATGCCACTCTTAATATTCTACACAGCAAGGAAAAAAACAAACGTAAATAAAAAGTCACAATAAGAAGTAACGTAACAGCAACAAAATGAAGCGATGATGACATCTTTATTTTCAATTTCACTTTGTCACGCAGGATAATGCTCGACAAGAAATTACCTATCAGACAAAGCAATTGCACAGTTTATTTACATCATCTCTGTGTTTGAGTGCACGCTGTCTTCGGTCATGGTGAGATGTAGACTCCGTATAATCACATCTTTTTGGAGTTCGAGAGTGTACGTGCGAGCGAAAGTTCCCGAACCTTTCTTTCAAGAAGTACCGCTTCATAGCTGGTATGTGGCACGTGGTCAATAGTTAGAATGTCCCTATGGTTTGATGTGTCTTTGCAGTCAGTATTTTCTTGTTCCGATTCCGTTAAGATGTTAGAATATATCGAAAGCCTTTAGGTTGAGCATGCAGTTTCTTTGCGACGTGGTGCAATTCATTAGTAATTGACTAGATTCAAGGAGAAGATTTCAAAATCGATCACGTAGCTACGTAGCGTTCAGCTGCAGGAAGTTTTGAAAATGGACCCGGTGGATCATAATAGGAATATGGAGCTGTAATAACGACTTTTGCTAAAGATCCCCGAAAGTGATCAGTCGAATCTATGATGATAACTCAGCAGACAATGGCGTTATGTTCAGAGGTTGTGGGTTCGATCGTAGGCAACGGGGGCTGCATTTAGATGATGGCGTAACGCAGAAACACGCGTGTAGCACTTAAGCGTTAATATGATACGTTGATGAACCGTTAACGGAAAGCGGGCCTTGTAATCACGTTTTACTTGGCATGTAATACCCCGGAATGTTTTTTTTTTTTACGATAAGTCCACAAGCGGCTCTCTTTAATTCAGTGTCGCCTGTAGACCTTATTGCCCAACGCTAACTCGCACACATTGCCAGGCCACTCGATGCGAGTCACTCAGCAGCGCTAACCGTCGGGGTAGTCTACTTGGCTGTTGACCGCAAGGTAGCGGGAGAGAATCCCTGCCATATCGGCCGCATTTTGATGGAGACGAAATGCTACAGGAGGCCAGTGTGCTTAGATTCAAGGGCACGTTAAAGAGCCCAAAGGGGTCGAAATTGCCGGAGCCCTACATTAGGATGTCTCTCACAATCGTACTGTTGTTTTGGGACGCAACATGGCAACAATTATTATATTATCTCTTAGGGGTGCTTGAACGCGCTGTACTCTTTCAACGTGTCCGTGGTGGCCATTGTCACGTCGCCATGTTAGCACGCGCTTATCGCATCTATGCTTGTTGATAGCTATGTGTATAAGTGCCACATCAGAAGATATGCCAGTCGAAACTGCCCTCGTGGCAGATGGTCTATAGACGGCTCCCTACCGCGCCGCGCCACCGTCTCCGACGACGTCCAGCTCGCCGTCCAGGTCCGAGCCGCAGGATCCCGGGTTCGAGTCGTCCGTCAGGGCGTGCCTTGTCGCCACCGCTGTCGAGGAACTGTCCTCGCCCACCTTGCGCATCTGCTTCTTGTGCTTCATGCGCCGGTTCTGGAACCACGTTTTAACCTGCGTCCAGCGTTTGGCGAAATGATGCGCTGCTATTCTCTCGTCTCTTGGACAAGTTGGTACGAGAGACATAGAAATTCAGTACAGCGCTAAAGAAGGAAGGTCGAGCGGAGAAAAAAAAAGTACTCGAACAATAGCGCCACTTGGAACAATTTATTTATTTAATTATTTACAGATACTGCAGGCCCATCGTGGGCCCTAGCGGGAGGGGCAAAAGTGTAAAGGCTAGAGATTTACACACAGTGCATTGAAAGAAAAAATAAACAAAAGAAAGACAGTGTACAGCTTAATTACAGCTTCATTAGCTTTAAAGTAATAACACCTTGAGCATCTCAAAAAGTGCGAGGATTCAATATGCAAGATTCACACAACAAAGGAACATTATTAAAGTAATATACACACATCAATATTAAAGCACTATTCGCACAACAAAGGAACATTATTAACATCAACTACCATCAATCCTGAAGACTACCGATCGTTTTTATACTATGCACTTGTTATATTGGCAGCGAGTCCCATTAATTATTTCTACGCGGAAAAAAATAAGAACTTGAAAAGGTTAGTTTTGGTGCTGTATGAAGTTAGTGATTTATTGTGTGGATTCCTTGTAGTTCGCGACGCCAATGGCGCCACGAAGGGCTCAGGGGGAAGATTTATTCTATGGCAGCATTCGTCACAGTCGCGTAAGACATTGGTCCCAGACTTTTCGGCTGTGAAAGTGGCTGATAAACAGTCAGGGGTCACCGACCACCATGAATGTTAAAAAAAGATCTGTGGTCGTAACTTTAAACATCAAGAAACAACGTGATATATCCTACTGAGTAAATGTGGGTAAGGGGGGGGGGGGCATAATTGACACTCCCATTCGGATGATTAGTTGGCTAACCTTCAGTCCGAACGCTTAACCACTTCGTTTTGTAAATAATAGCATTTCTTCATATCTGATAGCTATGCATATACGCTGCCCTTCCTAGGTGCAGCGAATTGATCAGTATTATTATGTAACTAAATTAATGTTGCACGCTTGAATTCGAAACTCGGCTCCTATAAGAGTGCGCAGGGTACCCCATCAGAAGGGGCACAAGCTCATCGTGGAGTCCCCCCCCCCCTTCTTTTTATTGAGTCAATGTACGGGGCAAACATCGCCCCCCCCCCCTCCTTAGTGATTTTGGAAGAGGAGTGGCCCCCTGTCCACCCCCGCACTTGTGGGCATGCCTATCAGCACTTGAGATTGTGAATGGAACGGACAAATGTATTTTCCTTTTCAGGCAAATGTATAGGACAAATGCCATAGGCTGGTGCAACGCCATGCGTGTAGCGTTTTGTTTAATGTAGAATATGCTTCATGTTCGCTCCCCCAATACAAATAATTCAGGAGCATAACGCAAAGAAAAACGTGCTCCCCTTTCCTTTCCGATAATCAGTTTACCATTATCTCTAAGTCTCTCTTTATTCGAACACGGTACTTGAGATAAACGCCAGACCTAATGCTCTCCATAAGAAACAAGTGACGATAAGGCCCGCACAGGGGCTCCTCTAATCACGCCGGTCGAGTGAAAGCTCTTTGGAACTTGGCGCGGACAAGCGACTGAATTGCGACTAATGACGCCATCGATTTGAAAACTCATTGACAGCCGGACCACCACCGTTCGGATTGAAAGAGTCGAGGAAAGAAAAAAAAAGGGGAGGGGGGAGGGGCAACACCGAGATTAAACATTGTTCACTAAACGACGCAGTGGACGTCTCGCAGTCCTCCCCTCTTCCATTCTCCGTTCAATCGCGCGCTCCCTCTCTCCCACACCACACAACTGCGATGCGGAAAAAAAAGGGGGATGCTGCTGCCTCGAGGCACAATTTGCAGAGTTTAAAGCTCGGTCGGACCTCAGCCGGCGCTCGGACGCTGCTTTTTCGACTGCGTATCGTGACGTAACAAGATATAATAACGAAACAACAAAACGATAGAGGGGGAGAGAGATAAGGGGGAGAGGAAACTACGAAAGTCGCAAACGAGTCGAGCGCAACAGTCGAGTGCGTTTGCTGCGTTGAGCGCCCGCACGGTCGCTGCGGGCGAGCTACATCGAGGACAAAAGCGGTGTCGTGATCGAGACAATGGGCGCAGCCATGTTATTGTATCGCTCCCGCCACACAAGGACACGTACACGTAAGAGGGCGCTAGCGGCGCGTCGTGCGTGGCAGTAGCGATGGAGATCTCTCGGTTTTTTGTACACGCTCCGACCCCCCGACCCCTCCTCACGTCACTGCGCCGCCACTGTCGTCGTCGTCTTCCCCAGAGGCACGTTTCGGACCACTTCATCGAGTGCGCAGCTTGTTCTCCCTCCTTGCATTTGCACCCCTTCCCTCCACCATCTGAAGTTTTATGCGCCAGTTTCGTTATTTTCTTTGGACAGTGTGGGTTCCGATGGAAGAACAGAAGAGTCTGCGCACGTGGCTTCACTGCGTTTGGACACTGAACGAGTTGTGATGGATGACCTTTTTTTTCTACTTCTCTGAACTGGGACAGTGTGCTCTTATTCTACTGTAAAAGTATCTTGAATCGTTCCTTCGAACAAAAACGCAAGGAATGTATCGCGTATCTTTCCCTGCCACTTAAAGAAAATGTAGAAGTGGCAATTATAGTATATCAGCTGATGTGGCGCGCTTACACTTGTGAGGGCGTCAACAAATAACCATCAATAATACTTGTGGCTATGAATAATCAACAAAGACGCTCTAATGCCAGAACAAGTTTCAGGGATGCGGAAACAGAAATACAGATACACGTGTGCTGATCTTAAATTCTACAGCACCACAGCCCTGCTCAATAGTTCGATCGCAAGGCAAGAAGTGGTGGTAACGTACAGGAATAATTTTGATAATCTGGCGTTCTTTGACGCGCACTGAAATCTGTCACTTCAAACACGGGCACCTTTTCACTGCGCCCCAAACTAAATAAGGCCTCCGTAGTCGGAAATGAAACCCATGGCCACTTACTTATTAAGTATAACAGCGTCGAATGAAAGCTTCAATTATAACGCGGCGCCAATGCAGTGGCCAACTGAGAAGCTCAAGCAATAGTGAATTAGTTATTGCAGGGCGATGTACCCATAACTAGTTATTACATATACCATGATTACCCCTTAGTAAAATACGCCTCTCCCCACTAACATACATGTGCTAAACCTAAGCAAAGATACGCTCTCGCTATGCATATAAAGAGTATTACAAGATCCAGGATCAGAAATGTACAGCATACATGCGTCGAAGATGCAAAGTTTTCACACCACCGGCAAACAATAAGTATTGTGCCTGTGCAACACGTACCTGCGTCTCGGACAGGCTGAGCGCGGTGGCCAGCTCGAGGCGCTCCGGAGTGGAGAGGTAGCGCTGCGCCTCGAAACGCTTTTCTAGTCCGTGCAGTTGCTGGTCGCTGAACACGGTGCGCGCCTTGCGGCGACGGCAGGGCCGTGACCCGGGCTCGCAGCTGCCCGGGCCCCCGAACAGGCTCGGAAACGCCAGCCCTGCACGTAAATGACATCTCTGGTGGCTTATGTTCCTTGCAGCTTTCGTATTTTTTGTCGATAGCGCTAAATTTTGTCTACATGAATCTGAATTGCATGTAGCATATGACGTATACAGTCCCGGCGCCCATTCAGGACCGGCATTCCCAAAAAGCTCCCAATCTATAAGAAATATTTCGTAAGAGAAAACAAATCAAGCGATCCCGACTCTGGGCATGTGATTAGCGACCGACCAATGATAACGCATGAAATAAAAGCTTTCCGAATTCTGTACTGATCATCTCGTTTTATCATTTTATGATCTATTATACTGCACTCTGTCTTCCTTTTTAGATGCGAAGCAGCTATTTGACTCACGTGTGTGGTGGTGGTAGTGGTTAGAATGAAGAGGAAAAAGGCACCTAATTTCTGTCTGCCTTCAGGCGACACGGCGCAGTGCCTTATAGGGGTTGGGGGAAGGAGGGATAAAAAGAATAGAAGGAAAATATATGGAGAAGAAGACAGCCAAGCGAGAGAAAAAAAGAAGGAGATAGGAAAGGGGGGATCCAGTCGAGGCAGTCCAAGGGCGGGGTGCCACAATGCGAGAGCTACATGGCGTCAGGAGACCACGGAGGGCGAACCAGTCGGCGGGAGCTTCGCTGGCGTCGGAGATCGCGAGGGCACAACCGTCCAGCTTGAAATCCTGCGAGCGAATTGCCACGTGTGTAACGCCGTGCGTACGTGCATCCTCACGAACGCACCGCAACGCGTTCCCCTCGCCGTGCTGGAGTGGTGCCAAGTAGGTCACGCCGCAGCTGCGCTTGAACGTCACGCTCTACTCAGCTGTTTCCCTCGTAAGTGCGCACTGACGTCACTCTCCCCCTCACCCGCGGTACGCTCGCCGCAGCGCCCGCGGATGCCGGCTCCTCTAAAAGGGGCTTTAGGCTTCTCCGCCCGCTCGCAACACACTTCTCTCTCGCTTCATCCTCTCCACCGCCCGCAACACTCGACCACCGATCGAGTCGAAACACTCTTTCGGCTCGTTTATCTGCGATGAAACTTACATGAAACCCAACCCGCCTTGTTGTCTTTGCGTTTCAAACAAACGGTTACTCGAGTGAACGCTACGCCGAGTTTTGCTCCAAACAGACCTTTCAGCACCCGCGTCGACGCATATTTCAACCGGGTCAACGCCGTGCGCACCATTGCTACTTATGTTCTGTTCTGTTTTAACTGTTTTGCTGTGGAGAGGTTGGGGTGCATATTGCCTCGGCTACTCCATATCACAAAGTTCTGCAGCAAAAAAAAAAGAATAATACAGAACGGTACCTAAAAGTTAACGATACAGAAAAAACATAATGTCACACTGAAACCAGTTCAAACATCATGCCAATACACAGTTTTCTTAGCGCAGTTTCCTTCCTTTTCTACTGTCAGTATATGCATACACACATTTTATATATATCCATCCCTGGCTGTCTATCATAGGCGCTTGTCCAGTCCGGTCTCCACTAAATAGTCAGTCAGGAAGATTATTGCCTTTTTTCTGGAGATCCATCTCAGGCCATGGTCCAAGTAGTTTTCTTATTGTGAGGGGCCGTCTGTCCAAAATTGCTAATTTGTTCTGTAATTTTTCTGTTTCATTCGCGTATTTAACGCACCCTAAAAGAATATGGCAAACATTTCCTTCTGCATGACCACAATAGCATTCCGGTGAGTTGGATCGATGCATCTTGTGAAGAAAGCTGTTTTGTGCATGCTACTTCTAATTAAAGTTGGTGGTTTATTGTCTCTAGGTTTCGTGGGAGGTCTGTTGCTATGGAAAATTTTCTGTGTGGATCAACTTCATAAAGTACTGTTTCCTTTGATTTAGGGCTTTCAAACCACTTCTCCATCGAGCAATGGTTAGCTCCTTGCGTTATAAAATGTCGAATATCCGCCCCAGACATAAGGATTGCGCAATCCCGTCCTACCTTCAATGCTTTCTTCGCGAGGCTGTCAGCCTCTTCATTTCCCTTTATTCCAGTATGGCTGGGTATCCATTGGAATACGATGTTGTGACCCTGCGATGAGGCATGCTCCAGTTTCTGCAATACATTGTGCTATTTCACCATTTTTGTAAAGTGATCTCACATTTCTGATTAGCTGAAAAGCAGGTTTGCTATTCGTGCATATCACCCACTTTCGTAGCTCAGGTTTCTCGCAGATAAGCTTAACTGCTTCAAAGATAGCCACCAATTCTGCTTTCGTCCATGAAGATTTGTGCGATAATTTGTACATTCTCTTTTTCTAAATTTCGGGTATAAAGACCGCACAGGCTGAAGCTTCTTCAGTGCACGATCCATCTATATATCTTCGTTTTTTATTATACATTACATGAAACTGCGAAAGGTGACTGTAGAGCCTCTGCATATACTAAAGCACTGAAAGTTGACCGTGGCAACCCCAGACTCAAGCTCCTTGCCAATAACAAGTGAAGTCTCCTTTCGGTGGAGGCTAGAAGTCCGTGCAGCAGAAGCTGTGAGTAACTTACGATGGGGCGTATCCAGGTAACATGTAGGGCTAATAACGACTCTGTAGTACCACCCCATTTGGCACCGCAGGGATGCCGGAGGATTCAAATGGCCTGATTCACTTTTTGTTCAAGGGACTGGACATGAGGCGACCATGTTAGTCTCCGGTCTAAAAATACTCCCAAGAATTTATGAGAATTTATCTTGAACCTTGTTCTGACGCAGAAACGTATGGATCGAAGATGAAACATGTTCTAACAAAAGCTACTCGTGTAGTACCCATTCCAGATGGGTATTCAGGTGTTGACGCTGAGTATGAGAGGCTTCGGGTAATACGACGCCGATCTGAAAGAAAATATCGCAGGTCAGGTAATTTAGAAGATTTCAAGGTTGCACAGAAAGTACATTCTGCAATTCGTAACCAACTGCCGAAGCTTTCAACCAAAAGGTGGCAAGATGTATGTGCCTCACTGCTACGTCGAATCCCATCAGGGTTCCCTTCGAAGAGATGGTCCTTTTTTTTTTTTTAAACTCCCACTGCCGTCTTCCTCTCTGTTAACGTTAAGTGTGTCGCTTTTCGCGATGATGGCTGCCGCTTGTCTCGGCGGACGCATACGTACACAAGCGAGCCGCCGGTGAGGCGGTTTCCGAGTAGAAGCGCTGACGAGGGGCTGCCGTTCGAAGAGTGCAGCGAGGCAAGAGAGAAAGAAGCGCAGTGGCGCCATTCATTAGCGCGGCGGCACAAGTGCCTTGGGACGAGGACGCAGCAAGACCGTCGGATTGGGGGGAAAGAAGAGAACGAGGCGGTTGGACACGATAATTAGACGCTTCTTAGCCCGTTCCCCTTAATGACATCAGGAGCGCCGCCGCGGAAGCCCGCTACGCCGCTGTTTGTGCTGCTGATGCTGGCGTTTACACGCCGCGCGAACAAGAGGAGGCACGATACTTCAAGAATAGCGTGCAGGACCTCGAGGGAGCTTCTGCGTTTGCACGAACCGCTGCACGGCCTCGTCGTATACGCGATTCAAGCAGCATCGCCATTCCACTCAGTGTTTAGACAATAGTGAAATGAAAATATCTTTAAAAGTACTTCAGTGCTGCTTTGTTTGCTTACTTACTCGTCATCTATCGCGTTCAAGAATACTACAGCTAGTGTTCCAGTGTGCGTGAATATATCGGAACGAAATATTAATGTGATCAAAGTCTAAACAGAGGAAGTCCAGGGGGGATACGTAGACAGAGAGGGGAATCCAGCCGCCCCCCCCCCGACTTTTGCCTGCCCCCCTTCCCCTTCCTTTGAAACCCTCCCGTCTCAATTGCGTCCAAAAGTTTACTAACAATAGGCAAGTCCTTCCATAACCCCACCCCCCTCCCCCAGAAACACGCAGGCGCTCACTAAGCGAGCTCATTGTCGTCCCCTGGTAAAAAAAAATGAAATCCTGGTGCCGCCCTTGATTGTATACAATTCCAAACTCAGTGGCCGAATTACGATATAATCAATTCTCCAGTTGTTTTATCGGTCATATTTTATTAACAGTTAATTCGTGTCGCTATAGCTAGTGTTTCACTTTACGCAATGAATCGTGGTGCATGTCACCTGCCAGTTCGTGATCACGGAAATGGCAACATGCTGTCATTCATTTATGATGACGTCATGAAAGAAGGAGTGGTGTAAATAGAAGCTTCGTAAGAAATTTCATCTTGAACATCACCCCCCCCCCCCTGCCTCCAGCTGCTTTCTGAGGTAACTGAACTACATTTGCTGGTGCTTGATTTGTGTCATATTTCTCTTTAGCTGTTGGGATGCGTTTATATACCGCAGGTAGTCGTTCGGTGAGGTTTTTATGACGCGGCTGTTATTACTGGCTGTATTGTTACAGTAAAAAACGAGAAGTTATATAGATGTCACGTAAACACTCACCATCCATGCATAAGCTTGTGCATTAGGCAGGCTTCAGGGTTTGGGCCATGGGCTTTTGCGCAATGATTTTGGATAATCGCTATGACAAAATTTTCAACTCATAGAAAATGAATTGGTGGTGGAAAAAGTAAAAAATGGCAACATTAGCACGTTAAATAATCACTTAAATTCAACACAAATGATAGAAATGACTATCGACATACAGTTTTTTTTTTCGAAGTTTGAGATATATATATAAATTTTTAAGTATGAATAATCTGCACGTAATTTATTCTGAAGTCTTGGCCTAGCCACGGAAACCGTCCGTATCACAGCACGCCCAAATGCAGTGCCCCTCTCGCCATGTCCTACAGGGTCAGGAGGGGTGGTGAGAAAGCAGCCCGTAGCACAGGCTTTCCAACAACATGTGCTACCAGGGTCATATACCAAAAAGTTGTGGGAATTCATAATAAGTGTTTATAATGATCACTTGCCAAGCATTGCTTTTTTTTACCGCCTCATAATCATGAGTTCATAATGCCGTTCCCTCTTTATAGGTTTTATCAAATTGAAGATGTTTATATATTCTACACTAATTCACTTTTTATGCATATACAACATATAAGTTACCCGAAATAATCACTTCCCAGTCGTCTATGTTTTGTATGCGCACATTTTACAGCTTGGTTTTTAAGTCGTTTAGAGTGAAAGATCAAATTAGGGTCTCTCCTCCCTCCCCCACTTTCATTTGCCGCCATGTCTTACAAAACTTTCAGAAAATACTGTTCTCCTCCTCTAACCTGTAACGTTCGAAAATTTTGGCAGATTGTACACCACTCAGTGCGTTATCCTTGCCCAAGTAACTGAAACACTCTCTCCAAGCGATTAATAAATTTCATTTAATTTCACCAACTCACTCCCGATCACGCTGCCACATAACTTCAAGCTATTAAGCGGGAACAAATAGCGGTATTGAAGAGCCGGTGAAAAAATTACACGTGAGGCGCTGAGCTTATGGTTGGATTTCTTTGTTATTGCGATGAAATGCAATATATGCAGATGCTCTGTGTAGATCAACTAAAACGAACATCTGCACAGAGACCGGCTGAGAAAGCGCGCGTTAAAGGCTCTGTACCAAGTTATCTACTGTATTGTTTCAGAAAGAAAACTATACGTAGAGCACGTGAGATTAGTGAAGCATATCTATGCACACGGAAATCGTGCATAGCTGTTAGATCGGTTATTTGCTAAAAACGTGGTGGTCTGCTGTGCCAACTAATCTGAATCGATGACTTCTATATCTGCTCAGGTACTGTGTTTTTGTTGGTCTTCTGTCTGGAACTTTTGCATATATTGCATTTTCAAGCACTGTCTCGTCTCTATAGCGATCTTCATCATCATCATCAGCCTGACTACGTCTACTGCAAGACAAAGGCCTCTCCCATGTTCCACCAGTTAACTCGGTCGTGTGCTTAATGCTGCCAATTAATACCCGCAAACTTCTTAATCTCATCTGCCCACCTAACCTTCTGTCTCCCCCTAACCCGCTTGCCTTCTCTGGGAATACCAGTTAGTTACCCTTAATGACCAGTGGTTATCCTGACTACGCGCTACATGCCCAGCCCATGTCCATTTCATCTTCTTGATTTCAACTATGATATCCTTAACCCCCGTTTGTTCCCTAAACCACTCTGCTCTATTCTTGTCTCTTAAGGTTACACCTACCATTTTTCTTTCCATTGCTCGCTGCGTCGTCCTCAATCTAAGCTGAACCCCATTTGTAAGTCTCCAGGTTTCTGCTCCATAGCTAAGTGCCGGTAATATACAGCTGTTATATACCTTCCTCTTGAGGGATAGTGGCAATCTACCTGTCATAATTTGAGAGTGCTTGCGATCTTATCAAGTCACAATAATTTGCCAACCATTACCAGTTAGGTACATTTCTGCAGAATATTGTTAACATTCTTTATTTTATTTTTGTAAATTCTTTCTCTCATATACTTTATTGTGTGATAATATGTGTGTTTAAAAAAGTGTAACGATTCTGAGTGATTCGTACTGAACTATGGACTCAGCCTCGCACAGAATGTTAACATCGAATATGGAATCATCATTGTCTCGTTATACAGCTTCCCATTTTATCTTCGCGAGTTAAACTTGTTAAACTTTCTGACTCACATCGTCTAAAAATAACTTGTTCCTACATTTTCAGCAAATTACATTTTAATTCAATTCTACAATCTCTGTGAAAGCACGCAAACGAGAAATACGACATCTTATGCACGGGGTGAATTAATGCATTCTGTGGGACCCGCTTTCCCTACACGAAAAGACAAACACTTATACTGCATGCCTATCACATGCCTTTATTATACCTGCGTATAACCATTTATCTTTCCTTCTCTCTTTTTCTGAGTATTCGGCTAGCTTCCCAGTCATTCGTACTAGTAATTTAGATGAACCACACTGAAGGTGCACATCATCACTTCATAACGAGTCAATATATCTCGCCGCGTAGCATGTCTGCAGTTGACTTTAGCGTATTCTGAACCCATACCTATGAAAGCGATCTTCCAAAGACATGCATCAATATTCACGAAGTGTTTTGTTCGTACTAGGGCCGTTTGTCATCATGGTAGACCACTTTAGAAAGTATTCCGCCGTTGTTATGCTGACATCTGCTCGCGTGCGAAACGGATACAGTTCGTGGTGTGTTTGAAGAGGCCCCCATAGTCCCTGCTGTTCGCCTTTTGTAGCATATCGTTACAAATTTGGTACACGTACCTGGCGACAGAAGGAAGGAACCTTGCTCGATGGACTTGCCGATGAAATGAGCGGCCGGGAGGAATGCCGCCACGGCCGATCCCTGAGAGTATATTGGACCAAGCGGCGGCGTCTGCAGGCAAGTCGGTCCACTGGTCGCACCGCCTTGCGAGGCTGATCCGCGGACGTGCATGGGAGACGGGCCCAGACAGAGCGGGGAGTCGGATAGCGGTGTCCCAGGTGGCGCCGTCAGAATGTCAGCGATCATAAAGGAACGGCGCGGCGACATCTTCTGTCGGTAGCCAGTCGCCGCCTCACCACCGTCGTCCTCGCTCACGGCCTTGCGATAGAACGCGCTCATCATCGTGTCGCTTCTCTCAGCGTTCGCAGTCGTAGACGCGGCCACCGACTCCGGGAAACGCATCGCCCACCACGAGGTAGAAAGCCGTCGTTCTCACGTCGACAACGAGCCGCTCCGCCGGTGTTGCTGGTCGTCGGGCGCCCTCATGACGTATCATCGGCCGTCGCTGACGCCAATTCAACGCGTGTGCCGCCGATCTGTTTTCAACACGTTTTAGTCGGCCGAAGCAGAAAAGAGGAACCTAAAAGGCCGAAAACGGGCGCAGGAGGTGAGGGAAGCCCGAGCAGCGTAGGGCCCTCGTTGTTATCTTTATTATCGCGTCTTCCTTCCCGACCTCTCCCCCGCTTCGGTGCGATGCCGCGCATGGGAAAAGTGCTCTCCGGGTTCCCTAATGGGGACGCAGCCCGACGCGGCACACTTCGGGAGCCACCGCGCTTTCCTCTTCTCCCGGGCCAATGGGGGGCTTAGCACCGGAGGCGGTGCCAGCTCCTCGCAGGCTCCGCCTTCTCCGATCTGGTGGCAGCGTCGGCGTCTTTCCCTGCGCGCCCGTCTATAACCTCATCTGAGGGAGGGGAGGTACATCGCATGAATATCGGGAGAGGGCGATGTGCACCATCGAACCGACAAAAAGCAATGCTCGCCCTCCTCTCTCTTTTACGCCGCTGAAACTGCGACGACGCGGAAGGCCTCTTTTTTCCCCCATAATTTTCCTCTTTCTCTTTTTTTTTTCGTGGCAAGATGGTAAAAAGAGGAGAGAGGAATGGCGCGGGTTAATCTGATTTTCTGGCGTTTCGATTCGGGTTTTAGCGAGTGGATGGGTCTCCCCTCCTCCGACATTCCCCCTTCCCGTTTCCCTCGCTTGCGCCCCAAATGTCTTTTCTTTTGTTCCCTTAGCTCCCAAACCTCTTCACTCTGCAGCTATTCCACTCAATTTCGCCAAAGAAAAAAAAACGCACGCATTGTGTCGGAATCCTTTGAGTGGAAATGGTTGCTTCTTTCATGTCTGATTTCGGCACCGTCGACAAAAAAAGAGAAGGAAAAGAAAGCATTGTTATCGAGTCCGCCTCCTTTCTTCCGAGTTAAAAGAAAAAGACGACGAGGTTGTTACGCTTTCTCGGCGATTCAGTCGGAATGATATCGAAGTCGAGCTACGAGAGTCGCTAAAGAGAGAAACACTCCAATTCGCTCCAAATAATGATAAGTGGATTTGTGAAGGTGCTCCACGCTGCTTTAATATTTCAGGGCAACTTGCTGGACGTCTTTGTGCGCATACGATTGAAACGCATGTCGTTAATACTGCACCACCATCATCACCATCGTCACTTTTATCTTTGATTGATTGATATGTGGGGTTTAACGTCCCAAAACCACCATATGATTATGAGAGACGCCATAGTGGAGGGCTCCGGAAATTTCGACCACCTGGGGTTCTTTAACGTGCACCCAAATCTGAGTACACGGGTCTACGACATTTCCGCCTCCATCGGAAATGCAGCCGCCGCAGCCGGTATTCGAACCCGCGACCTGCGGGTCAGCAGCCGAGTACCTTAGCCACTAGACCATTGCGGCGGGGCCACTTTTATCTTTGTGTCCACTACCGGACCAGGAACTCGAGCAGTGATCTTCAATTATCATTTTCTCCGTACTAGTCAAAACCGATTTGTGCCTTCACATTTCCTAAGCTCGTCACAGTATACTTATTTTTTTTACGCTCCTAGAACGCTCCGAACTCGGATATATCGAACTCCCCCCAAAAACGGGAATTACTTCGATATATCGAATAACTTTGTCAACAACTTTTGCTGAAGTCGTTGTATTTTCAATACAAATTTCGGCGAGCAATTTGGCTTCACGGCATTGCTCACCGTAATCTATAAGAACGAAGCCTTCACGGCAATTCACATGGCTTTTTTTTTTCGCAATTTGTAGTTGGGGTGCGAGATTATATGCAGGAGTGGGTTATACTCGAAAAACTGCAGTAACAATGTAGAATGAGCCTGTAGTCTGCCTTGACTCTAATTTCGACCTTGTTGTTTTTTTAGTATCGTGCTTCTTGGAATGCTGTACCCACCGATGACGTAATACCTTTTTTCCTCGCTTTCGACTGCAGTGATTATCGCTAGCTTTGCGGAAAACAGCAGCTAATTCTGTATCCATCGTGTTAATGAAACGAACAGAGAACGGAAAAGAACGGAAACCAAGTCTTCCTCGTCAATCTATACCATGAAGCAATGCCAGTGCTTGTAACTGCTCTGCATAAAAAAAGGAAAGAAAAAAGGTGCCTTAATAATGCAAGTATACTGGGAGGACACTACTCGACGCATGTAATACTGAGTGGTGGAATTGGAGCTCGCACCAGACGCCTAACATTTGCGCCACGAGGGAATGATTTAATGCTAATCACAAAGTGTGCAGCTGCTCAAATGCACGTGGCATTCGTACTTGGCGTATCACCATTTTGGGGAAGGAATAACGGTGACGTAATAAGTATTTCGCCAAATTGCAAAAGGAAGAATTATGGCGTGCACAGTTGGCACTTCGAAACTGTATACATTCATAGCGATGTGCTCACTACACACCCACATTTCAAGTTTTTCGAGCTTAACGGCGCTTTCCCTGATTAAATAGTTATCTTAATACTTACAATATTAATTATTCTTGTATTTGTCAATGATATTGCGTAGTTGAGCGTTTAAATCGAACAGACGTTACAAAAATCAACAATAACGTTATTCATGCACAGTATAGCGTGCAAGCATGCAGTGACTGCATAAGAAGTAAAAGATGTTGAAAAGTTGTATACTGTTGATATTCGAGTATAATTTCGCTGTACAAATTAATGCATTTTTTTTCACCTTTCCTTTGCACTTGCACAAATTTGCTATATTAATGAAATACATATTCAAGAATGAGAGGATTGCTGAAACTTGTGCCTCCTTCATGGGTGCAGAACCCGCGTCACTTTGTTTTGTTTTTCATATCTCTCTGAAAGGTTGTTTGCTTGTTGAAGGTCGGCGGCGTCTGATAATTCTAAGATGCACACTTTGTCGATGCTGTGGCTAGTGATGATGATGATGAGTTCTTGTTAAGTGTATGAGAATGACTTGGCAGCTTTCAACGGCAGCCGTTACACAGTTCACATGGTGTAACACTGTGCAATTGTATCGACCTATATAGTTATCTTAATATTAATATTCTTTCGTTTGTCGATAATATGTGTGTAGTTGAGCGTTTAGATCGAACGTACGTTACAAAAATCAACAATTAACTTTATTCATGCACAGGAAGGCCTGCAAGCATGCAGTGACTGCATAAGACGTAAATGATGTTTGAAAGTTGTACTGTTTTTATTTGAACATATTTTCGCTTTACAAAATAGTAATTTTTTTTTCACCTTTCTTTTGTAGGCGCCGTCACTATACTTTAGCAAGCATTCCACGTGGAAGCGTCTGCGTGACGACTGGAACAGCAGCTTCACAGCTGCTGTTTCAATTGTCACGTGATCATGAAGGGGTGGCGAGCTTTGAGATGGACGGAACCCTGCGCGTAGTCGTCGCCACAAGCGCATCAGTATGTCGACGGTGCCAACTGCTCTTTACAAGCATGGAATGTGTCTATACGTTTATGATATGCAAAATAATGTGCTTAAAGGAGAGCATCGGACATTCGTGCGTATACATGAGGTGTATAGTAGTGGCAGTGAGGGAAATCAGTGGTCGAATCTAAAGACCGAGCTCACTATTGGGATCATACCCACGCAGCGAAACGAAACACTCACCGCATTACAATCACTAAAAGCAGCGAGTATGGATTCGATCTTCGGTGAAACGCGTTGATTTGTGCGTCATTGTATGTTCCATCAATATCGCTGGTGTGAGCGCGTCATCTTCAGAATGTACCCGTCCACGCATGTGTGCGTAGTAAATGGATGCGAATTGAGCATAGCACATTAACCATTCGAGATTGTCCCCATACGATCAGGTGTGGCCTGCGTCGAGATATTACGTGAATCCGGTGCAAACGCAGTCATAATAAGACACGAGTGTGTGTGTGTGTGTGTGTGTGTGTGTGTGTGTCCAAGTTATATGTGATGCCTGATCACTGCTACAGGGAATTGACACCTTCACGTGAGTGTGTGTGGCTTGTGTGTCTGCTCGTGCGTAAATTTTGTTTTCAACAAACGTGAGCACAAGAAATTTAGGACCATCTCCTCGAAGATAACCCTGATGGGATGCGAAGCAGCACCGGTGCGCATGGCGTTGACCCGGTTGAAACGGGCGTCGACGCGGTTGCTGGAAAAACGGTTTGAAGCGAAATTCGGTGTAGCGCTTACTCGAGCAAACGTTTGTTTGAAACGCAGTCATTGGATGCGGGTTGGGTTTTGTAAAAGTTTAGTGTATATAAACGAGCCGAAAGAATGTGCGGGAGGTGGAGCGGGCGAAGTGACATAAAAGTGTGTTGCGAGCGGGCGGAGGAGCCGGTAGCTGCGGGTGCTATACTAGGAGGATATAAAAAAAAATTGCTGGAGTGGAGGGAGCGCTCTTCAAGTGAAGCCAGCGCCGCCATGTTGTGGTGGGCAGAAAGCTCGGCTCGGCTGGCTCGGTGGCGGCCAGCGCTGCCAGTTCACCTGCAGCGACGGTGGATTGCGGTTCGTGCGCCTGTCTTTCCTTGACAAGTGTGTCTCTGCAGTGCATTCGAATGCGTGCGGCTCGATTCAAGCGAGCATGGTACAATCCTGCGTAGCGTATGGGTGCACAAATCGCGCGATTCCTGCTTCCAAGATCACATTTCACAGGTGCGTACTGAAAGCACGTAGTGCTTACGCGGTCTAATACGGCTGACTCGTGTTTTTCATTGGTAGGCTTAAGGAATTAATATTTGGAAATTATTGGCAGGTTTCCAAAAGATGCTGAGACACGGAACCTATGGGAGCGAGCTGTGCGTCGTGAACACTGGAAACCGACAGATAAAGATCGCCTTTGCTCTGCGCACTTTGATCCGGCGTGTTTTGACCGGACCGGACAAACAACAAGGTTGAAAGCGGGAAGTGTGCCGACTTCGTTCGCTGCTTTTCCTGCCCACCTCCAGGCACCGGTAAGCATCGGAACTTCGCAGATATAGTGCTCTGACATCAAGGAGGTTGGAATGACGTAGACATATCTCTTCTGTCGTGTTTTGTCGACGTGACTGCATTGCTGCGTGTTTCCTCGCGAGCTTTTCGTCCCGTTCGCTCGTTTACAATATCGCTCAACACACGATTAGCGCATGATCATTGTCGAATGTTCCCGAACATGCTTTCGTGAATACATATATTCATGTTATGAGCAATAATTGAAGTATATATATCATTCTAAAAGTAGTTAATTTCCACTATGTGCTTATTTCAGGTGAAAAGGAAGCGGCCAGCACCAAAACCTCGAGGATGCAGTCCTGCTCAGCAGCAAGAGGCCTTAAATACTGAAGATCATGTCACTGTATCACCATCAAAGCAGTGGTACAAGACGAAGTTGCAGGAAACAGAAGACGAAATATTGCACTTGAAGAAAAAAATTAAAACGTTGCAGCAGAGCAAACGAAGGCTGACACAAAAGAAAATCACCGCTGAAGAAATTATTAGAGGCATCGAAGAACAAAAGCTTTTGTAGGTGTGCCATCCTACAACCAGAGGACCACGATTACACAGACCGAATTGACTATCCAGAGAGCCTCTCCACATTCGTTTGCTCTGTCGTGCCTTACATTGCAGGCTTTGTCGCTCGCAAAATCGCTACTACAAACACCTGTGAGTTGTGCATAGAAGCTCTTCATGGAGCGGATACATCTCTATTGGTGAGACAAAAAAATCGAGGTGGACTCTTTTACCCTTCCGAAGACGTTGTGTCACTGTGCGAAACAGCGGAAAAGGGGCTGCGTCGACTGCAGGCTTCCACTCAATGCCTTAAGAACATACATGCCAATACCAAACAACTAGTCCTGGAGATTTTGAGTCAATCACTGGAAAAGAGGTGGTTTTCACAATTGGAACAACATCTTTTTGACGTCGACGTGTTGGACAACCATATTTACAACTTGAGCAAGCAAGTATTGGAGCTGTACATCAAGATCAGGCTGCACCACATGACAAAGGAACGAAGCCGGGAACTCGTGAAAGACAAAGTTAGGTCTTTGCTTTCAAGACTCGTCATTTTTAGGAATCAGTGAAACAACTTTGCCATAACGTTCATGTTGGCTAAAGGCTGAGAAAGCTGTACAAATAAAATTTTAACACATGAAAAACGAACCGTTCTGTAGTCTCTTTAAATACTGCCAGTGTATCGGCGACTATGTGAGCACGTTTTTACTTCTCTAGCAGCAATCATTTGCGAAAAAAAAACGGCCGCGGAAGTGCACTATATGCTACGCGGCCGCCTTCCTGCCCACCACAAGATGGCCGCCGCCGGCTTCACTGTGCTCTATGGGTAAGTATAGGCGGCTTCCACTCCAGCAATTTTTTTTTATATCCTCCTAGGTGCTATACGGGAAGCGTGCTGCGGTTGATGGAGAGAGTGACGTATGCACGCGCCTGCGAGGGAAGCGTGCGAGGGGAGCGTCACGTCGAAGCGCAGCTGTGGCGTGACCTACTTACTACCACCTTGTGGAACTGGGGCCCTACCAAGAATCTACAAACTGGCCGATCTTGCCTGCAAAGTGCACTGAATGCTGTAGTCTTCCATGTCGCATCTGTTGGTCTGGCTGTCTCTCCGGCCAAAACGAAAGCACTTCTTGTGCACCCCAGACCAAGAACACGCAGCAGAGTGGCCCGTCTAACCATCGAGGGCACCACAATACCGTGCGGGGACGTACCTGGGAATTCGCATCGACCATCGTCTGTCCTGGGCCCCCGCAGTCAAGAAAGCCATGTGCATGGTGAAAAGAACCCAGAAGGCAGTGAAGGGCATCTTCCTCAATGGACGCGGCTGCTCACCATCCTGGGCTCTTCGTATTTACACAGCAGCAGCAACATCACGGCTTCTGTACGCATTTCCCGTGGTAGCACTTCCTCGGCGGCTTTTGGAGCGCCTCGAGTTACTGCATAGGGGCTTCATTTGCTGCTTACTCGGCCTGCCACGGTCCTCTCAAGTCGCAACCACCCTGGCAGAGGCGGATGTCTGGCCGCTCTCCCTGCTCCTAAAGCACGTGGGCTTATACAGATTGATCGGCTGGCCTCTGCGCCTGATAGGTGCCCCCTGCGTGTCCGGCTACAAAGTCGACCACGATCTCGGATGAGTGAGCTGTTTGCAGATCTATCAAGCAGCTGTGGGACCAGTGACTCCAGCTTTTCCTCTTCCCCCGCCAACAGAAAACCACTGGCTATCAACACTGGTCAGGGAGGCCTCTCCAAGCGTCGCTCACCCATTTACGCACTCAAGCAGGTATCTGCTTCCAAGATAGAGGAATAGCTGGCTGGAAGACTTATTGCGCACACGGATGGCTCCGTCATCCCAGACACAGGCTCGGCCACACCTTCCTGCGTTATGCCATCACTTGGTTGGACTGCCTCCGGCCGTCTGCCTTTTGCGGCCTGCTCTACCACTGCAGAGACGGCCGCTCTCCACCTAGCAATTGACCTCATGGTAGCAAACTTCCCAACGTGCCCCATGGCTGTCACGTGCGACTCAAGAGCTGCGTTCCAGGCCTTGGCAAAGCCGGAACGGGCCGGCTTCGCAACGCAGGGGCTCGTCACCAAACTGCATGCCCTCCTTGCCAGTGGCGTCGATGTTTTCTGCACTGGGTCCCATCTCATGGGGGAATCCAGGGAAACGAACAGGCTGACGCCCTGGCGAAATAAGAACATCACTCCGCCATTCCTGTGTGCTGTACCGTGGTCGCCTCAGACTTTTCGAGGCTCACATTGAGGAGGCTGTTGCTACGCTGCCACCTTGACGATCGTGTAGCAAGGATGGAACCACCAACAAGGCTGCCTGACCGGGGTTTCACCAAGAGGGAGAGGTCCCTGCTACTTCGCTTACGCATCGGCTCCTCTTGGCCTGTGGCCCGGCATCATCGGCTTGGCAGAGTCTCACCTCCTGCGTGCACTGCGTGCGGGGCAGAGTGAACCATCGAGCGCGTGTTGTGTATTTGCCCAGCGCTTCGCACACAACGCAGCGTCTTTCTCGCCGCACTTCGTCGCCACGGTCCGCCCACGGCTACACAGAGACCTTCTCTTTCCTGCACGGCAGCACACCCAGGTCTTCTAGGCGGTTCTTCGCTTCCTGGAGGACCCTGGACTATACAACCGGCTATAGAAGTCATCCGCCACGTCCTTGGTCATGCACGCCATTTCTCTTATTCTCCTCTCTTCTTCACACCTTTAATGCCCTCTTCCCCTCCCCACCTACAGGCGCGTCGTGGTGCAGAAGTTGCGTCTTTTCTCTTTCTTTCTCTCTTTCTCTTCCTACCGCTCCGACACCTGCGGCGAGAAGAACGCGTTATGACGCATTCGTACGGACGCGCGTATGTACGGCATTACACACGCGAGTCAGAGAGTTGATTCGCATCGTATCGCTAACAATAAGGTCGCTAACAGAAATCCAAAGCCGACAGAGAGCTCTTTCAGGGACTGCACTCGGTTGCTATATGTTGGCTTTAAAAAAAAGAAATGGCAGCAGCAATAGAGGCTTCAAGCCATAACGGAAGTAAGTTTATACGTTTAAATGTAACTCTGGTTCAGGCTTCTTATCGAATTTCGAGATGTGACCCGAGTGCGTTTCAAAAGGACCATGCCTTTCAACTTGTTTAGGCGGTACACCCCCGAAGGCATCCGCTGAAATGTCTTCGGAATCGTGCACTAGTGCTCTGCTCCTATATAGTATGCTCTCGACCCATGCGATTTGAAAAACAATATATATATATATATATATATATATAGATATATATATATATATATATATATATATATATATATATATATATATATATATATATATATGCGTGTGTGCGTGTGTGCGTGCGTGTGCGCACCGATGGGATCACACAGAGCCTCTTTGTAGACCCGTCGAAATTGTCCCTCAGGAACTTCCAGCATATAAAAAAAAACTTGTAACGAAAAGGCGCTGTTCTTTCTTCTCTTCTGCTCTTCCTGCTTCACGATATGTTGTTTGCGCCTCAGTCTTCTGCACCAACTTGTAAAGCTTAAGTGTGCGCGTTTGTGTGTGCCCAATAATAAAGAAGGTCTCAGTGCGAATCGATAAGAGCGCCTGCAAAACATACCGGCCATTTATTTGTTTAGTCATCATTTTCCGTTTTCTTCGGGCCCTTGATGACGTTCATCCTTAAGGTGCCGCTTATATATATATATATATATATATATATATATATATATATATATATATATATATATATATATATATATATATATATATATATATATATATATATTGTGCGGCGTTAGTTCTCTAACGAGCAAAAAAAAACTGATTTTCGGACAAGCTTATCCGACTTGCGCGTGTGTTGTATATATCTGCCTCTTATCGATTTATAGGTGTTATTGTTCCTCGGTGAGGGTTATACACACTATTTAGCTTATCAATCTCTGCAATCTATGTATAGACGATTTTATTTCAATGAGCAAATGTTGAACAGTATAGAGACGTCTCCCTCACCCCCAATCATTTTCATTTGCACAGCTGCAGCTGACAAAAAAAAATATTCGCACATCGTGACCGGCTGCTAGAACAGCCAAATTACCATATATACTCAAAATGTAGAAATTTTCAAAATGCAGAAAAAAAGTGGGAGAGGTTAACCAGGGCTGAGCCTGGTGGGCCACTCTGCATTGGGAAAGGGGGAGGGGGAAGGAAAGTTAGTTAAGTGGAGAGAAAAGTCGCCGTTCCCGTCGACGGTAACAGTTCTGCGTTACATATCGCGGGTGGTCCATCAGTCCGGTATCCTTGAGAAAACGCACCGGCGCTTTCATTGCTTTTCAGAACTGTTATGGACAGCCCCATGGTTCCATTATCTTCTAGACAATGAAAGTGCTGACAAATACAGAGGTGTAGCCTCTTGTCTGCGTAAGTCAAACAATAGGTGCTCAATATTTCCATCGCAGCACAGTCGTTGCACTTGACGCTTGTTGGTCACCTCAATATTAAATAAGTAGGCGCTGGTGAATGCTATACACCCAGACGCACAGCGCGCAACACTGCATTTTTGTCCCGGGAAAGACTCATAGTAGCCGCAATCTTAGAGATGGGCAAGATAATATAGCCGATGATGTGTGAACTGTAAGACTTAATTGCCACTTCGGCGTTGTCATGTCCTGCTCCAACTTACTTGAGTGAATGCCTACCTCTCTTGAACCCCTGAAGCTGAACAATGACCATGAAAAGCAGGAAAATCTTTTTGTCATAAATACCAGACAAAAACTACTATATATACAAACGAGGGCTAAGTTTGCGGTAAGCTTCACATTTAAGTACAGCAAAAGCGTAGTGTCATATATTATGCTGGTCTCGCAGCTCGCATTTGACGGGTCAAAGCGTCCGCTATCCAGCCAGTTAACGGTCGAACACTCGTGAACATTTAAACAAAATTAACTTTAATTAACAGGAATTGGGGTCACATTTCAACAAACATTCACGAGCACTCAGTAAGTCCCCCGTAAAAAAGCGGTGCTGTTGCTCGGGCAGGTAGGGTGAGTCTGCCCGCCGCTTGGCATTTCTTCTTCCGTCGACGACCGGTGTTTTCACTCTCTCCGTGAGCTGACAGAGAAGATGACAAATGACGCTCTGAAGTTCGTTTGCGGCGCCCGTTTAAAGTGGCCATAACAAAGGAAAAATGGGTTTCAAGACGTGGAAGTAGCCCGTATTAAGGGATTAAGCGTCTCCCCCGACTTCCTTTGGCGGCACTTGAAAGGCAAACACGGCTCCTGGCCCACTCTCTTCGAGAGGGGACGGCACACTCCCCGTCTGGTGTCTGCTTGCTAGACGCCACAGTTTGTCGATGGCGAAAACAAGGGCGCCACTTCCGATATCGGTCGGCAGAGTTTCCCTATTGCACCATTCCTTGCAATCTTCACCTCCACCTTGCGCACCATTCCGTCCGCACTGGGCAGGCTTTGGGTGACAACGTCGATGGGCCAATCGTTGCGATTTGCTTTTTTGTCCCGGATGAGCACGACGTCGCCTTCTTTTATATTCTTTCCTGAAGTGCACGAAGCGCTCTTTTGTCTCAGGGTTTTTTCGCAACGTGCGTCGCTGCGAGTACAGGCGAGAGAGAGCCTGTTCTTGGTTATTCGGAAGCCGCCGTCTTGGTGAGCGGAAAGGCAGAGGGGCAACCCAGTTGTTTGACCTGTCTTTGTATAATTCCCTATCCATGATATTGAGGAAGGCTCTATCTTCTATAGACAGGGAACGCTCGTTTTCTTCTCGCGTTGTCTCGAACAGGTTAGGTACCGGCGTGTGCGCAGGCGGCTGATGATAGTCACGCAAGTCCGTGAGGTGGTCGGCTACTTCAGCATGCTCCAAGCTGTGGCTTCTCGGATGAACAACAGGCGCCCGAAGAGACGCAAGCTCGGCATCACGTATGGCGGCTTGCTCAGTGATGTAGCTCGAAACCCGTAGTGTCCGGTCTAAAGGTGGGTGTGGGCGCACACACTCCCCGCCATCCTGTTCCACAGCTGCCTCGAGTGCACTTGCCTGAGCGTCTGCAGCAGCTGCCTCTTTTTCATGTTGTAGTACCTCAAGCTCGGCCTCAATTCTTGCCTTTTCTAAGCGCATTGCGGCCTCTTTACGACCAAACTCAGCTCTTACTTTGACGGCCTCTGCATGCGCGCGGGCCTGCACAGCAGCCAGGCTAATCGTGGAGAGGCCCGATCGTCGTGATTGCGAGGAAGCTCTTGAGTGAACCGATAGAGAGAACTGCGACGCTGTTTTATGTGCCTTGTCGCGTTCTTGTGGCGTAGCCTCTCGTAACTTTTCGCTCACGATCGCCTCACGGTCTTCATCGATTGCCTGTTGAAGCTGTAATTCGTGCCTGGCCTCAGGCGTCTTCGCCTTCTCGAGAAAGAATGAGTATGTTGCGGTAGCATGCTGGTAGCACTCGTAACTTGCACGAAGCTGCGTTTTGGCGCCGGTAAACTGTTCTCCCTTAGCGCGTGACACCGCCTGAAGAGCGCTCTCCACGTTTTTCCAAACAGAATCGAGTTTGTGGCAGTGCTCTTCGCGGCTCGTTTGGTACATTTCTTTAGCCCTCGTCGATGGGGTTGTTTTCCTTCGCGGCTGAATATTTGATGAGGAAGTTTCATCTTGTGGTGTGACATTTGGGCACTCATGCGTCAGCTCGTCCTGGTCCATTCTTGCTTGCACGTTTTGTCTCGGAGCGGACGTATGTGAAACAAATGGTGCTAAGCTGCGCGTTGAGCGTTGAGAGATGAAATGAGCCCACCTTGTTGCTGCCCTTCTGCTGTCAGCTGCTCAACTCCTTCGTGATGAAATCCTTGCAATGGGCGTGTGTCTGGGTTCAACCGGGGGTCTTGCCGTGGCGACGTATCCCATTGCCGGCGGACGTTGAGTTGGCGGCCGATGGCAGTTGAAGCGCTTTTTTACTGTGCTGAGCTGCGCGTTGAGCGTCGAAAGATGAAATGAGCCCACCTTGTTGCTGCCCTTCTGCCGTCAGCTGCTCAACTCCTTGGCGATGAAATCCTTGCAATGGGCGTTTGTCTGGGTTCAACCGGGGGTCTTGCCGTGGCGACGTATCCTATTGCCGGCGGACGTTGAGTTGGCGGCCGATCGCAGTTGAAGCGCTTTTTTACTATGCTGCGCTGCGCGTTGAGCGTCGAAAGATGAAATGAGCCCACCTTGTTGCTGCCCTTCTGCTGTCAGCTGCTCAACTCCTTGGCGATGAAATCCTTGCAATGGGCGTGTGTCTGGGTTCAACCGGGGGTCTTGCCGTGGCGACGTATCTCATTGCCGGCGGACGTTGAGTTGGCGGCCGATGGCAGTTGAAGCGCTTTTTTACTATGCTGAGCTCCGCGTTGAGCGTCGAAAGATGAAATGAGCCCACCTTGTTGCTGCCCTTCTGCTGTCAGCTGCTCAACTCCTTGGCGATGAAATCCTTGCAATGGGCGTTTGTCTGGGTTCAACCGGGGGTCTTGCCGTGGCGACGTATCCTATTGCCGGCGGACGTTGAGTTGGCGGCCGATCGCAGTTGAAGCGCTTTTTTACTATGCTGCGCTGCGCGTTGAGCGTCGAAAGATGAAATGAGCCCATCTTGTTGCTGCCCTTCTGCTGTCAGCTGCTCAACTCCTTGGCGATGAAATCCTTGCAATGGGCGTGTGTCTGGGTTCAACCGGGGGTCTTGCCGTGGCGACGTATCTCATTGCCGGCGGACGTTGAGTTGGCGGCCGATGGCAGTTGAAGCGCTTTTTTACTATGCTGAGCTGCGCGTTGAGCGTCGAAAGATGAAATGAGCCCACCTTGTTGCTGCCCTTCTGCTGTCAGCTGCTCAACTCCTTGGCGATGAAATCCTTGCAATGGGCGTTTGTCTGGGTTCAACCGGGGGTCTTGCCGTGGCGACGTATCCTATTGCCGGCGGACGTTGAGTTGGCGGCCAATCGCAGTTGAAGCGCTTTTTTACTATGCTGCGCTGCGCGTTGAGCGTCGAAAGATGATATGAGCCCACCTTGTTGCTGCCCTTCTGCTGTCAGCTGCTCAACTCCTTGGCGATGAAATCCTTGCAATGGGCGTGTGTCTGGGTTCAACCGGGGGTCTTGCCGTGGCGACGTATCTCATTGCCGGCGGACGTTGAGTTGGCGGCCGATGGCAGTTGAAGCGCTTTTTTACTATGCTGGTCTCGCAGCTCGCATTTGACGGGTCAAAGCGTCCGCTATCCAGCCAGTTAACGGTCGAACACTCGTGAACATTTAAACAAAATTAACTTTAATTAACAGGAATTGGGGTCACATTTCAACAAACATTCACGAGCACTCAGTAAGTCCCCCGTAAAAAAGCGGTGCTGTTGCTCGGGCAGGTAGGGTGAGTCTGCCCGCCGCTTGGCATTTCTTCTTCCGTCGACGACCGGTGTTTTCACTCTCTCCGTGAGCTGACAGAGAAGATGACAAATGACGCTCTGAAGTTCGTTTGCGGCGCCCGTTTAAAGTGGCCATAACAAAGGAAAAAGGGGTTTCAAGACGTGGAAGTAGCACCTATTGAGGGATTAAGCGTCTCCCCCGACTTCCTTTGGCGGCACTTGAAAGGCAAACACGGCTCCTGGCCCACTCTCTTCGAGAGGGGACGGCACATATATTTAATTTTTGGTCTGACTTGCTGTGAGACTTATTCAGGCTATAGTTTTAAAGTCTGTCCAGTCCATTTCATTTTACGAATGTAATTTACAGTCCAATAGAAGAATATCGTCAAACCAAACGCATACATCGAAGAGAACTGAAATTCGCAGTTTATTTGCATACATTTAAAGAGCATCGGTGCGATCGCCACTCTTCGTGCTTTATTACTTATGCGATCGAAACATGCCCACAGAGACTGGCAGTTTTGACTGAATCTCTCGTTAAAGAGGGATATTCACAAGTAACTATAGTTCACCGCATGCGAGTTAGTGCCGGGGGACGCGAGAAAAAAAAAACTGAAAACAAAATACTCCGTTTGATTTTCGCTTTTGGAGGTTTAACGAAACGTCGTTGCGAATTCATTGAGCAGATTATGCGCGTATCGTCGCGAACTGCTTGAGAATGTTCGTTGGCGATTCAGTTCGACGCCGCTTATCCAACAGCCCCGTGTATTAAAAAAC
The DNA here is from genome assembly GCA_013436015.1 of Rhipicephalus annulatus. Taxonomy (NCBI): domain Eukaryota; kingdom Metazoa; phylum Arthropoda; class Arachnida; order Ixodida; family Ixodidae; genus Rhipicephalus; species Rhipicephalus annulatus. The sequence goes on along the minus strand of WOVY01001060.1, from coordinate 161,961 downwards.
TCGTTCCCAAAGGATACTGCGATCTAAAGAATGCATAATAAATTACCAGCTCAGAGCTACGAATCCATCCCTAATGCATACGTATATATATGTGCCTGTACGGTCGTAAGCTGGCCCGTTGGATGCGAAGTCGCGCTTCACAAACTTGCGTTGTATCAGATGAGAACGGATAAAATCTTATTACGTTTAAGCGACTGGTGGAAGAAATTGAGGACTAAGAAAATTTTTCAGCATTCTGTGCGCGTTTAGTTCAACGTATAAGGTTCTCGTTTGTTGCACGTGTAATATGGCGCTGGTACGAAATCCGAAGCGCACGCTCGTACCTATAGAGCCATGACCATCAAGTACTTTCGACGTGCCCGTATGGCTGACTAAGCGTATGAGATATCGGGAGTTGCAGAATGCACACACATAATAAAGATGCATATAGGAATAGGAGGAGATACACATTACCGATTTCAACATAACCAAATTTCCTCATCTGCGTCCTTTTTCTTGATTTGCGCTTGACTTGTGAATGCTCACATCTATACACCAGAGCACAATGAGCAGCGCGTGCTGCCGTACTGAGAAGCGCGTCCCGCCATCTGTTGCAATCGCGGCGAAGCAACACCCGAGCCCTGCCACGCGAGCAGACGCTCTGCAAATCAAACTCGAGACTGCACAACACGAGTGCGGCTGTAAGGATGTTTCGCGCTCTTCCTCTCCTGTAATTTTGAGCTTATTTCGTGTGAAACGTCGAGGAGCCCTTCCTGGGCAGTCCGGAATGTCTAAAGCACGTGCATTGCAGACTACGGAAGCAACTTCATCAGGTACGTATACTACTGCGCTTGAAAGAAACGCAAACTGCGGAAAGCGTTCCTTTCGACTAATTAAGTCGTACTGCGATGTGCCTTGGCTTTGGCAAGGCAGAATTTGTGCTGTAAGTCGGTGTCAACGTAGCACTAGAATTTCACTCCAACTTGTTCTCATCCACTGCATGTGCTTATCATTTGCAACTCATGTCGGGCACTCGGAACACACACGCGTTGCGAAAGTACCAACCAGAACAAGATTTTAAAATGCTACGGTGACGCCGACCGAAAGCACAGATTCGCCTAGTGAGTCAAGGCATGCCGCAGTTCGACTGAATCGAAAGTAATGCTTTTCGCGTCATTCACATCTCTTTGCATCACTATAGTACGCCGTTACAGTTGTATAAGTGCGCGGTGCGTGCATCCATGCGCGAGTCGTAATTAACCTATTATTGGCATGCAACCCGCGAAAGACTACGCCGATGATTTGGTGCCCCATACTATACAGGCATACTGCATGCAAATCGCTTCTGTAGAGCGGAACAGTGGGCGTCGCGATTGATTAAACGCAATAATTATATTTGCTCGCACACTTTTACTGGACTCGTAGTTTTTCCTGACGATTGTGATTATATCCACTGATGGCCGGCGGAGCTCGGCGTTTTTTCTTTCGAATGGAAATCTGTGCAATCGGAAACCAACGCACCAGCACGATTGCCGCATCGTGTTGGGATCTTCACAGATAGTGTTGAGTAATATCTTACTGTTCTGCTGATTGTTTTTGCATCCGAAGACGGCGCAGTGGTACCCAGATGACTTCTTATAAGCTGCCCCGCCGCGGTGGTCTATGTGGCTAAGGTACTCGGCTGCTAACCCGAAGGTGACGGGTTCGAATCCCGGCTGCGGCGGCTGCATTTACGTTGGAGGCGAAAACGTTGTAGGCCCGTGTGCTCAGATTTTGGTGCACGTTAAAGAACCCCAGGTGGTCGAAATTTCCGGAGCCCTCCACTACGACGTCTCTCATAAACATATGGTGGTTTTGGGACATTAAACCCCACATATCAAAATCAATTGACTTCTTATGAGCTGGTGCAGCGTGAACAGGCGCTTTTCTCACATTTCAAAGTCCCATAGCCACTGCTTCCCATGCTAGCGAGGCACACCTTGACAGTTCAAAACCAATTATGGCATCTCTGGGAGCGACGGCACACCGCCGAAGGCTTCTGGGTGCGAGATATGCATACTCTCGTCTATAGAAGCCTATAGGTCTATAGGAAGAGGGGAAATGAATGATTATACTATGACGCATAAAAAAATCATTGTGTTCCACTGCAGCCCATGCCTCAGCGGCACGTGCTGTGTAAGATTAAAGATTATAGATCTTCGTCAGAGTGAAACGTTTCAAGCTTTGTAATGAGAGCCAATTACAGGGCTGCAATACTTCACACGAATTTCTAACGCGGAGACGAAGTGTTTCTGTTAAACAAACGGAATTTCGCTGCAAGGAAAAGTATGTGAGGAAGGAAGGAAGTGCCTGGAAACTGTGAGCATTGCGAGGCAGGGCATTAAAAAGAAGAAGAATGCATCGCAGTGTATTTTACTGGAATAGATGTATGTCTGCATTGATGCACGCATTATATATAATAAACAATAACTTTTGTTCATCGATTTTTCTACGATGCAGTCCTATTACTGTGCATTAATGTTTTCTTTCTTAAGTTCACCAAGCTACATAGCAACCATTCAACCATTACTTACTTGAGACCAATTAGAAAGATAGTCCCCTCAAAAGTAAGTCAGTTTCACATTTATATAGAGGACACTTGGGGCCCGCCTATATATTATACCCCATGACATAATCTTGATTTTTTACTACACCATTAACTGAACACAAAACTCGCGCCTCTTTCAGTATGTGTACAGTCAGTCCGACGCGGAAATGACACCACCGACATTCCTTCAACACACAATCCCTTTAGCAACCATCATGCAAGGCAACCCATGTATATGCGAGTCATTGGCGTCGTGAGCTTCCAACGAGTGCTGGAGAGCGCCCGCGGTGATATATACAGCGTGCCATTTGAAACTCGACTCCGGATCCGACAACGCGTCATGCCGAACAACGGGCAGCGCGTGTACTTCCCGCTAATGAGGCCGGCTGGCGATTCCAGCATCCATCCGTGCCCCGAACAGAGCCGGCGCGTTTGTCTCCGCAACGCGTCGCATTCCCCGAAACAGCAAGCCACATATACATATTCTACCCGCAACACAGACGCCAGAACTGGCAAGAACCGGAAGGCCGCCGCTTTGTCTCGTAATCAATTCAAAGCCGTTGATCTGCGCGTTTCGTTAGCGAGATGGCGAGAGGGAGTTTCCAAGAGGATTTCGAGACCGGGGCGTCGCGTTGTTAGGCTGGCTGTCCGTTGGTCGCGATGGTGGTGGTGGCGGCGGCGCGATTATTCTGATCCTCAGGGCGAGTGTGCTTCCTCTATGCCGATGGGTGCCGCTTTGTGCTGCCTGGAACCGTATCGGCAATGCGCCGCCGCTGTGTCCGTAATTAGCTCCTTAAAATGGACGCTAATTAGGAGCCAGATCACCCGCATGTGCATTTTCGATCTGTATATAGAGCTCTTTCACGCAAACGCATTTTTTTTTTCCGTTCTTCACCCGGTGCATTTTGTATTCGTTCGTATGTTTAGGGTGCTTCGTGTATAACGAGGGAGAATAGAGCGCGGATAAGCACACTCTGCTCATTGCAGTGTCCGTGCTTATTTGCAGTGTCCGTATGATGCGTAACGAAGGAGGTTTTAAACAACCTCTAACGAGAAGTATGTCAAACGCGCGCACGTTAATTGGACAGTAAAAGAACTACGTTTAGCTGGGGTCAAATCAAGCTATTTGAGACAATAAGTTACGTGACGTGACGTGCATACAATGTAACCAGGTTAGGGTTAGGGTTATACTTGCATGTCAAGTCGAAAGTTGAATCTCAGATCTTGCCCTGCACAGCACTTCGTTTAGCGTGGAACCGTTTTTGCCAATTTTTCATGTCCATCGCGCAGCCATCGGTATTTTATTTGGACGCTGGAAGTAGGCTCGCCTGCGCACGACATGCAGCCGCCATCAGTGGTCACCTAGAGGCACTGGGCCGTAGGTGTGGTCAGTGTGGTCACTGGGCCCGTGCCCCCACCCTCAATTGTTTTTTCGCCAAGGCATAGGGAGCAAAAAATTACCATTTTTCGGGAGCGAAAAATGACCCCCCCCTCCTCCGAAATTAAGTCTATAGTCAACGGAATAAGAATCCGACGATGGCTTTATCCCTGTTCAAAGTCATAAGACAATATGAATATCACCGGGTGCTTCCCCACATTCGACCCACATCTGCTCTGAAGTATCAGGCGACTTCGACGAACTACACCGTCATATTTGTACCAGTCACGCCATGAGACAACCTCGGGCTCCTCAATCGGCAGGCTATCTCGAGAAAATGCCTGGTGTCTTTGGCGCCAAACGAAATGAAAGATGTACTAGTCAATACACCAGCCATCTCTGCTATCTGCAACCTGCATCACAGACCTAGATGGTATAAGCCCATATTCTACTGAACAAGGGCATGGTGGTTGGTATGATGTACGATGTTGTCACCACCATTCCTTGTGCTGATCAAGGCAGCGAGTGACAACACCAACATCGTCGAAATATCCCGCTTGGTTAAGTCGCGTTGCGTGAAGATTATTTTCAGAGGCGACACTTTGCCATTCTACGTTAAGGTATGACACTTTCGACACGGGGATCGTCCATTTGCACCGAAACTACTAAAATGCCACAAGTTTCAGAAAATGGGCCACGTGAGCGGAGTTTGCAGGAACGTAGTGGTTTGATTCCGATGTGCCGAGCCCCACAACGCAGAATTCTGCAGAGCAACTACCCTGAATTGCCCCAACTGCCACGGATTGCATGAAGCTTCAAAAAAGTGTACGCGTCGGTGAGCAGAAGAATGGAGTGAAAAAAAAAACGGTGGTATAAAAGATGCCTCGACGCACAAAGGCGCCGCTGATATATTGTCCGGTTCGTCGTCGTTACCGATGGAGGTCTAGTAATAGTGCTGTCCAATGTGGGCCATCACCGCGATGTCATAATCAAGCGGACCACCGGACTTTTACTTGCCGACAGCGACCCCCATTGCCACCGCCATTACGACCAGCAGCACGCTGAAAGCCAGAGCGCTAAAAGTTATACGCAGGGGGGTGGATGACAAGGGGACACGAAGATGCGTTCCTTCGTCAGCGAGTGGCATGACCCCGAGCACTTTCTTTTGTTTCTTTTTTGCTTCAAGCATGTGGTTTACTTTCGGTGTGACCGTGAGTGGTCACGTGACGGCATCCCGCGGTGGCCACGTTAACTATGCAGTTGGCGATGCGCAACTCGGCCAACGGCCGCATATTTCGGTATAGGGCGCAGTGACTGGAGTATATGACAACACTTGTAGAAAAAAGAGGGAATACTTTCTGGCTGATTTTAATTATTGTAAATTCCAGGTCGCGTGCTGTGCTCTAATGTTTGGCTTCGTTTTTCGGAGACCTCGAATACAGATCGGCAGCGTTTTCTGACCATATCCTTTTAAGGGCACTCCGAAAGGGATATATTTCGTGTCCTTGGCATGCATTGAATAATAATAATAATAATAATAATAATAATAGTAATAATAATAATAATAATAATAATAATACATTCGTAGCTTTCCAAAACTACGATATGATTATGAGGGACGTCGTAGTGCAAGACTGCGAAAATTCAGACCATCTGGTGTTCTGTAACGTGTATACTTAAATCGAAGTGCACACGGACCTTTAGCATGTCGCCACCACAGAAAATGCGGCCGCTGGCTCCTTCAGGTCACGAGTCGAACACCATAACCTCTATAGACCACTGTGCCTATAGACTATGGTATACATAGACATACAAGAAATAAGAGGCGGCGGTATACGGCCCCGCCCTCTCGTATATACATATATATGCGTGCGCCCGTCGCAGGCGGCATCATCCAAAGCCGCATCGATCGGCTCCTCTCCTCTGAGCTCCGACGCATGCTTTGACGGTGTATCGAATGTCGGCTGCCGCCGAGTCCCGCACGACCTCCCCTCCAAAGAACGATGCCGCTATTAGGCTGTTACCTTCCGTGGCGACGTGCCCGTCATGCCTCGATGCCGATCCTCCGTCACGATCATTTCATAGCTGTACTCGCTGTCAAGTTTTTATGGAATACTAGAAGACAATATGCACGATGACAAACACGCAGAGTGGTTTTTTTTTTAGAATAATAGTGCGACAAGCACGACAGTGCGTCACTCGCCATCACTTGACGATGCTATCTTTTTTCTTTTCGTTACGTTAGGTAGTTTAGCTACGAGAATGATGAGGACGAAAACAAAAGAAAGGCAAGAAGGTAAACCAGACACGGGTTCGGTTGGCTACCCTACGCTGGAGAAAGGGGATTAAGGGAGTTAAGCGACAGAAGTGGACATGCGAAAAAAAAACCCACGAGGTTAAACAACACTGCTGCGTTCCATGCAGGTCGAAAAAAGAGCGGTTAGTTCGTATATTGACAACTTGAAAGCACTGAACCTGAATCTAGGGCGTATCACGCTCCACCGTAGAATTTGACTCTCATGCCTGGCCTTATTACTAATAACGGCATGCATTAATCGGTTGATGGCTCCTCTTAGAGGCTTGCAAGTATACTGGTAATGAAACATCCTGCACAACCGTTATGCAGACTGAATTTACGTATATGTGATCGAGCTTGCCGATTAACACGTCAAGTGTAATGATCAAACGACTATGGTCGTTGGTTTGTCTTCTTCAGACACTTTGTCAGTCTCAAGCACAGGGTTGTTGTGAGAATGTTCAAGTTCAAAAAAACTGTCATGTGCTTTATACAATGTCGTCTACATTTCACAAACACTAGTGAATTGCTAGCGTGTGTTGTGCACGCTTGCACAACTGCCCCCTTTATTGTTTTTCGTGACGTCATATAGAGGCCGCCCCAGTTATCTCTAGGCAGAGATAAAAAAATACAAGCCGGCACGCTCTATAAATATGCAGCCAAATACATGTTGACGACTATAGTAGAAGTCGCACTATTATTTTTTTGTATTCTTCGTAATTTCCCACTTAGGCATTTAAATTAACTTCTGAAGCAACAAAACTGGGCGTAGAATGCCTATAGAGCTCTAGATCGGCTCACAATACTTCCGACTGGACAGAATCTAGCTTTAAATATGTTAGATATTGTTTTATCGTTACTACAACCACAAAATGCACACACACAAAAAACAAAGGATAAAAATACCACATCAAAAGCCTGCTTACGTGCATTTGCGTGACATGGTTTCGTTTCTACGTTCCGCGTGCAAACGACCATCGCCCTTGGCCGGGTGTGCAGCCTCGACAGGACCGTGACGATTGGGATCGCTGTGAAATGACGCACGTTTTGCTAACAAATGGTAATCGCTGCGTCTGCTTATTGCCGTCACGAACCTGAGAGGGAGGTGTATCGTTGTACGTGGAGCGCTAGAGAGCGCTGCAATCACGGCACACCTGTTGGCGCGCGAGCGGGCATGTCACGTGGTATTTTTTTCTATTTCGTAAGCATTTTTAGTAAGCAGAAAAAAAAAACGCGTGCAATAGTACGCAAAATGCATTAGGTCACGTCGTAATAAAGTGCGTCGGCAAATTTTTAAAATCGGGCGAAAGATAGCAGGGACGCCCTGCATATTCCAGCACGTAAGTGCGTGGCGCGACGTGCAGCCAATCAAAAAAAATAAAAAATCAGAGCACTTCTTGACAAGAGCGGTACCGATGGGGTTTAGGCCACAAACTTTATAGACATTAATGCGAAACTGCGCTTTCAAGTGCGGCGAATCTGTTTAACATGAAATTGCTATATATACACTGTATTGTCGATCCTCGTTGTGCCGATTCCACTTAAACAAGTGGCTTCTGAAAGGAAAACAAATTTATTTTGTCCATGCGGAGCCGAGTGTGCAATTCTAGGTTTGTAGCTTAACGTCCGGCTTACGGTCTGCTCATTCTTCCAGTCTGCACTTGACTTCCTATTTTAGCCTACAGATGAGCAATGCCTCGGAGACCTGCGTATGCTACATGACGATTGTTATAGCGCGAGAACAAAGCAACGACAAAGGGACCCTTGTCGTCGTAATTCTCGCGATATAAAAATCGTCATGTCATACCAACTAGCGCAAACCGCCACGCTTCTAAGCTAATTATGCTATTCGGTCGAAAACAAATGACTGTTGACATCGACACCATTACTGAAAGTTGGTGGACGAGGTCCTCGTAAGAAACGTCGCGTAAGTCGCATCTATGCTTCGTTCGAGCGTCGAAAATGCGAAAGAGCTTCGTTGCTTGTCAATTCTATGCAACGGAACACGTTGGATCTACCGGAGCTGTATGCCAATCACTCGATAATTTTTATGGTATTTGACGCTTGTAAGCTCAATATGACGACGCTTGTTGATGTCATCAATTCCTGTTGTGTATAATGTACCGCATTAAAGCTTAATTGTTAGAAAGTGGTGATTCTTCTCGGTCAAATTTCGTGACGTGACGGGACACAAAGGAAGAAGTGAGATAAACAACGCCTTGCGCACAGCCGTACAAACTTCCGTCCTGCTGCGCGGTTTGATCAAGCGAAACTCATGCCAGCTCGCTCAGCTTTGAATTCTGATTATTTTTTATTCATTTCTTTAAATCACAATCCTTCCACCGACAGCGAGTTCCGAAAAGTACATAATCAAACCTCAAGTATAGGCCTGCGTGTGATCGAACTTTCCTGACCTTTTATCACTTAACTTGTGCATTAAATCGGCCTCGGCCATTTCTTTTGATTGATTTGTAAAGTTTAATTGTGCTTTTGAATATTACTGAACGAATCGGTAAACAAGGAGGTGAGCCAGTGGAGGATGATGAACCAGAACATTAGGATGACAACGATAACAAACATTTTCATCCCGTCATCCACGTAATTTCTTGTACGTCTGATGGTGTGCTATGCAGATATTTAGTACCGTGCTCATCAAGTATGTTAAAATAAATTCATTCAGTTTCACGCCGTGAAAACCACCGGCCAGTGAAGCAGCAAGCGCCCTATGTTATGTGGCTGGCGAAAATACGTAAATCGATCGTAATCATTAATATTATTATTTACCATCATCCCCCTCATCATTGCCTTTTATTCATTTATTTAGTTGCTCTCTTTCCCTTGTCCCGTGACCTACATCACTATGACAGAAACCACTACTACTAGCACTACTATACCGCGATGAGGCCGGCCACGGCGCAGGGTAGAGTTAGCTTTTCCAGTGGTAAATTCCGCGCATAAGCTTACACAATTTACAGCTCTCGGTGCTTGGTCTGAGGGCAGCGAACAGGCTGGCGGCCGCTCCGTCTGTTCACACAGCACCTCGAGAGCCGGCGCACCGGCATCGCTCCCGGTGCTCGAGCAGCAGCGGGTAACAAAGGCGGCGCTCCTTCTCCGACCGCTTTGCTAAAACGGCCGGCGCTGGAAAAAGAAACGACGGGTGGCCGGCACGGGGCTGAGCTCAACTATAGCCGGTCGCGTGGCGACAAGAGGATTGCCCGGCGCACGGCTCCTTCTTGCGCACGCCGCGGCCCAATTTGTTAACTCGGCGGCGTTTTGGCCGGCATCGCCCCCCTCCCGTGCCTGGCCCACCGTCTGCCCGCCGCAGTTTTCTGCTTGCGTATGTTCGGCATGGTTCGACGCGCTTTTCGGGATACACAGGCGCGCGTTCGCTCAACGAGGCGCGCGCTCGTCTCTTCCCCCCGCGCCTCATCTTCCCTTCATCCCGATCCGGTTCTCCTCTGGGACTACGCGCACGATTGCCCCTCAAACGAACCGAGTTGTGTTACTGCTACACACTCGACAAAGCACGCTGATGCTGGAACGTGTTCGATAGCAGAAGATGCTCCTTTTCGGTCCACCGGTATAGCGATGGCGATGGCGCGAAACGAGTGATGTGCGAGGTGCGCGTGGGCGTTGCCTTTTATTCAATGCGCAGTTTGTTTTACAATCATTGCGTTATCATACGAGTTTGTCTTATGTCAAGTTGCTTGTCAACAGCGTAGCCGTGGTTACGTGAGCGGCTTTCGACGAGCCGTTGGTCTGGATGCACGGCTTTATAGGGTTGTCACAGCGTGATGAACTTTGTACGCACCTCCTTACCTCATCACCGTCATTCATCGCTCCCTTCCTTTCCCTTCTCCAATTTTCAGCGTGAAGCAGCAAATAGCTGTATTTCTGAAGTTAAGCCCAGAGGCTACTGTGCTGGAGACAAAGTTTCTGTATAAAAGCGGTGCTGAACAGCCCCTCGGGCTTGGTGAAACAATACATATACAACCAGCAAATTCTGCTTTGAAAAGTTGAGCCTAAGTTTGAAATCATGCGTGGCACGTATTAAGTTTAGAAGCGAAACGCGAGGTTGTCACTCCATACTCCTCCATACTGAGTTCCCGTTTTCACTCACTTCGGTGGGCGAGACGTATGTCGTAGCAGATTGCTATATGATAGCTGAAATAGATGAGGAGCGGCTTTTGAATCAGATGTGCTTCCTGCTACGAGGTGTCACCACGTGCCGGCGCCGGGCTTTATATATATATTACACAGTAGCGACATCTGCGTGCACAGGGTGGTAGCGCCTACGTGCACGGGAGAGAACGATCGTGTTTCATGACACGCGACGACGAGGCTTCCTTCCTCCCGAATCATTCTTCTCTGTGCGACTTGAGGCGCGCTTGTCGGGACGCGAGAAAAGGTGTTTTTCATTCACTTAGGTCAATAGTGGTTACGGACGCCAACGACAGCGGGAAATCACGGCGCACGCAACCCTTGTCGTGATATCATGACAGCTTTCGCTGTAAAATAACGCTGGAACTCACCACGGTGGCCTAGAAGGCTAGGGTGCCGCACTGCTGACCCGCAGGTCGCGGAATCACATCACGGCCGAGTCGGCCACATTTTCGATGGAAGCGAAAATGCTTTCAAGTCCGTGTACAAGGATTTGATTTGATTGATTTGTGGGGTTTAACGTCCCAAAACCACCATATGATTATGAGAGATGCCGTAGTGAAGGGCTCCGGAAATTTCGACCACCTGGGGTTCTTTAACGTGCACCCAAATCTGAGCACACGGGCCTACAACGTTTCCGCCTCCATCGGAAATGCAGCCGCCGCAGCCGGGATTCGAACCCGCGACCTGCGGGTCAGCAGCCGAGTTCCTTAGCCACTAGACCACCGCGGTGGGGCCTGTGTGTACAAGGATTTGCGTGCACTTCTGGAGCCCTCTACTACGGCGTCTCAATCATACCATTGTTTTGGGACACTAAACTTTATTGGTAATTATTATATATTGCGCTGCGCGAAGATGCACGTGACAACTAGCGCGCATGAACGCTAGGTGGCAATATTAAAAGAAAAAAAATTCAAACACTATATAGAGCATTCGCGTGAAAAAGGTAATCCACTTCCTTTTTGTGCAAATCAATGGAAGACAGTGCCGATGTACGGCTCCGCAAAACGAGCAATGTGGGCCGCCTGTACTATTTCTCTTGTGAACACATTTTTACTTTTGAAGATCACTATACACTTTCATTATAGGCAAGCACGCAACCACACCCCTGCAACCAAAGAGGATAGCCTGCACGCACGCTGAAATGTCTGGAGTTGCCGCTCTGCACATTCCAACAGTGTTAACGCACGTTGACACATCTTGAAATTTGGCTGACGTATTCAGCTTTCGTTCGTTCTTGTTTTTGCGCACTGTTAAAATTTTCTGAGGATGCATTACCAACTCGCCGAAACGCTCACCTTACCCCATTCTTCAGACGACATTATAGATAACCGGTGCCCAATTCTTCTACACAATCCTTCAGAGGTCAACCTCATTTGTCCAAAAGTTTCGAAGACATTCTGTGAGTAACTAATTATCGCACTGCAACATTTTTTTTCTTTGGAGACAAATCAATTTCGTGACCTTAATTTCGGGAGGTGGTGCCGAGAGGATGAGTGTATTGTAACGGGGAGTTTTAATAAGTTAAAGCCGGTTGAGTTAACACTGCACACAGCGTGCAAGAATGCAGGGCAGCCCAGACACAGTCTGACAACAACATCGTCGTCTTCATCCCTTCTGTGTCGTGTCGGCGCCCGTGCCTGAGGTACCTTTCTATACCCTTGACATCACCCCGGATGGCAAACCACCGTCCCGGTGCCTGCTGTTATTAGACGGACATGTCACAGTGAAATGGTTTCAAGCGAGAAACGTACACCATGTCAGTTCTGGATTTACTAGTCGGGTTTGTAGTAGAGAAAATTTTATAAGTAACGGGTGTAACCTGGCGCAGAACTCGATAAGGCCCAACGTATCACGATAAAAGTTTCTCGCAGAGGCCGACACGACCGGATGGGAGGCACAGAAGCAAGAGTACACAGAACAATCGCAATGCCCATCGCCCGAGTCTTTCTGTCGGATCCTTAAGTGTTGACAGCCAGCAGAGCGCATGGTGTTCTGTGATGACTGCGAACCGGCGTCCGTATAGGTATAGACAGAATTTTGCGATAGCCCAGATGAAAGCCAGGCACTCCCGCTCACTAATGTAATAGTTCCTTTCCGACTGGGAAAGTAGGCGGCTAGCGTATTCAATGACACGGTTTGTGTCGTTCTGCATTTGTGCGAGTATTGCCCTTATGCCATGGCCACTTGCGTCGGTGCGTATAGCTCCGTTCAAGTGGCTGGGTCAAAATGGGCCAACACAAGGGGTGATGTAAACACAGAAATCAGCAGCGCAAAGGAATGTTCTTGGTCGTCACGCCAGGAAAAAGCCACGTTCTTTCCGAGGAGATCCGTGAGGGGCCGAGCAGTTTCCGCGAAGTTGATGACAAAACGGCGAAAATAGCAGAGCCCCAAAAATCTGCGGACTTCTTGAGTGAGACGGGGAACTCGCGTACAGTGCGGACTTTGTCAGAGTCGGGTTGTACACCAGTAGCGTCAACATGGTAGCCAAGTAGCTTGATCTAACGACGTTCAAAAGTGCACTTTCACGCGTTAAGCTGTATCATCTTGTGCACAGCGAAAAACGTCAAGAATGGCCGACAGACGAGTAAGATGGCTTTCAAAGGTTGGCGAGAAAAATATGACATCGTCTAGATAGCATGCACAGGCACGTCGACTATATAAAATCGTGAAGGAGAGAATCCATCATGCGTTCAAAAGTTGCAGGCGCATTGCACAACCCAAAAGGCATCACTTTAAATTACGGTGTCTTCTCGCGATCACGGTCATCGACTGAAATTTGCCAATATCCAGATCGTAGGTCCAGTGAATAGAAATACTTTGCACCATGGAGGCAGTCGAGCGCATCATCATTTCGAGGTAGAGGATAGACATCATTCTTGGTGATTCGATTGAGATGGCGATAGGCTACGCAGACCCGCCAGGTGTTGTCCTTTTTAACAAGCACTACAGGTGATGCCCAAGGACTAGTTGAAGGCTCTATGACGTCTTTGTCGAGCATCTTCTCTACCTTCTTCTGGATTATTTGGCGTTCGGATTGAGAAACACGGTAAGGACGCTTGTGAAGGGGACTGACGTCCAGTGTCGATACGGTGAGCTACGGTGCTCGTGCGGCTCAAGAAACGGTCATCTATATCAAAAATGTCGGGGTAAGAAACTAGACGACGACGAAGCGCTTCGACTTGGGACGGCGACAGGTCGTTAGAGATCATTTTGTCCAGGAAAGCCCTATTCTACGCGGCTGCCACAGGTTCGGCTACGGTCTTGATGTCGGAAATGAAAGGTGAAAATACATTGCTTCAGAGTGGAGAGTTCTGCTAAGGCGATACCTTGACGAATGACCTGGGTCGACACAGAGAAGTTGATGTTCTGGGAAAGGGTCAGGTCAATGAGTGGAGCTGCCAGGTACTCGCCATCAGGAACAGGAGGGAACGGCGACATAGAAAGGTACACAGCGGCCTGTGGCTGTAATCATAGGCACACCACAGACCGTATCTGTTTGCGAGTTGCAGGAGAGACATCGGAGTACAAAGGCAACTCTAGCCGTAATTTGCCGGTTTAACAATCGACGAGGGCTGAGTGCGCGGTCAAAAAAAACAATGCCATGAATCACGTCGTGTGGACATGCGTCTAGAACAGCGAAAAGGACTGAAGGGTGACGGCCAGCAATAGTGACGCGGGCAGTGCATATACCAAGAACTGATGTTCGGCTGCCCTCGGCTACTCGCACAGTCAAAGACATAGCAGGGGTAAGAACTTTCTTTAGGCGGGATCGAAGACGTGAACTCATAGCGGATATGTGGGCACCGGTGTCTATTAGAGCTGTAACGGTCAAGCCATCGATGAGAACACCAAGTAGACTTCGTCTGGAGTTGGTGGTCGTTTGAGGTTTTTCGGTCCAAGTCGGCAATGCAACGCCACCTCCAGGAGCTGCATCTGTTAGTTTCCCGAGAACTGCCCAGAATACGCCGGCGACGGAAAACAACGGCGTTGACAGGAGCGCGGCTGGCGACCCCCAGGCGATGGTGAGCGGCTGGGTCGGGTTCCCTGGGCGACGACATCAGCGTAAGATAGTTCGGAGCGTAGCGTAGAACGGCTAGGTTACAGGCCCTAAAGGTGGTCATCGGCAAATCTGGGTGGCGAATGTTGCCCACGATCCTGTCGGTGGTCGTCTAGAAAACGTTGCCGGGAAGACCATCTGTTGCGGCAGTGGTGAGAAATATGGCCAACATGATAGAAAAAGAAGCATATCGGTCGATCATCTTGTGTGCGCCACTCTGATGGATCATCGGTAGCGTGATGAGAACCGCGGGACCGACGCAGCAGCAGCAAGTGGGGCGACGTGGTAGTGAGGGTTATGAGTGATAGGGTCTATGGGCTGGGGGGTGTGGCTGGAGTTTTGGAGAACTATGACGCCCATGTTGGCAAACTCTCATCGCACAACGGCTTGAACAAGCGATATTGTGGCCAAGTTATCTGGCACATGGGGCTGATAAGCGAAGGGAGCCATGGCTTCCAGTTCCTGTCAGACACACCTTGTGATGTTGGGAGAATGCACAAATGGACGTGGCGCCACAGAATCCTCGCAGGAAGTCGCAGCGGTGTTCGGGAGCCGAGTGATGCGTTCAGTGATTGCTCTGCTTTTGGCTTGCTCGAACCGCCGACATTCACTAATAATTGAGTCGATGGTGATACAATTCTCTCAGATTAGAATGTTAAAAGCATTGTCAGCTATGCCCTTCACCACATTGCTGATCTTGTCTAGTTCTGTCATGTCTTCGTCGACCTTCCGCCACAAGGCGAGCACGTCTTGGATATAGGTGACGTACGATTCGGTGTAAGATGGCATGACACGAGGCAGCCTGCCTGGCTGCCATTTGTCGAGCAACTGACCGGCCGAACAAGTTACGGAGCTTCTGCTTGCACACGTCGCAACTCGTCGGGTCTTCCTCGTGCGCCTCGTACCAGGCGCGTGCAGTACCTCGTAGGTAAAAAATGATGTTGGCCAGCATAAGCGTCTCATCCCACCTGTATTGCTTGCTGACGCTCTCGTATAATACGAGTGACTCGTCAGCGTCAGTTGTGTCGGTGCCACGAGATGTATCAGGATCCAGAAGATGGGGAGGGATCACAGGTGACGGAGCAGGCGTAGACTGGACGGACGGTGTACTGCCTTCAGGCATCGTGGCTGGACGAAGGTGACGTCTGCTACGGATATCCAGAGTCGGGATGTTACCCAGCACTTCCACCAAAATATGTGACGGGAAGTTTCAATAAGTTAACGCTGATTGGGCTAACACTGCACACAGCGCGCAAGGATGCAGGACAACAGGGCAGCCCAGACACAGCTACACAACAACATCGTCGTCTTCATTCCTTCTGTGTCATTTCGGCGCCCATGCCTGAGGTACATTTCTAAACCAGTGACAGTATGACGCGTGCATCGCGCGCTGAATGGTTCACAAGAGGCCGGCTTGCGCATTGCTCTGCCTCTTTGTGCGTATCGTTTTGCTGTTAAGATAAATTCGAGCATGTTTTCGCAAGTGTAGGCAGGTGTGTTAGCGTCTATTTTCCGTGCCGTACATGCAACGATTTTACGCCTGCCTTGCAAAATGAAAAGAGTAGGGGCACGAGAATGCGACTCAAGCCGCCATGGTTTGTGTATGCGCTGAAAAGTTTCTAACAAAATTACTTCACCCGAAGTACAGAGTTCACTTGGTCATCTCATGCACGAAATTCGAACAAAATTCACATGACGTAGACGTCGTGCTTACAATTAACAAGGCGTTGCGCAGCATCTGCGTTAATGTAGCGCTGTATAATGTAACTACATTTAGCACAAGAGAGGAATCTTGATAAATAAATTAAGGACCGGTTATCCGTATGCATGAAACTCGCGATTTTTTTTCAATTTTTTTTTTCAATCTTCAGGAACCATTCCCGTATCACCATTCTGCCGCTTAGTGTGGTGTAAAGAATTATCTTTCAAGCAAGCCATTGACCTTCATGGAATAACGTTCCGTCGTTATGCGTTTGTTTGGGATAGCTAAGTAACGACAAATTCAAGCATGGCTTGTTCTATAGAAGGGCTGTAGATATAGCGTGCCTTCTGGTTTTCTAGAATTACCAAATAAATGTTCTCGTTAACAGCTATATGCTTTTCTCGTAAACATATGCCATACGCTGCCAAGGTTCGTCATCTAGAACGGTTGCACGAAATTACAGCTGCAAAAGCAGCGCATAGGCCCAGTCGCACATGTGCAGCCATGTCATTGCAGAACCTGCGGCGCAGTGGCAAACCAATACACATGAACATGCTACATAAGTAAAAGAAAGGGTATCACCTTTCTTCACATATTATACATTGCCACCCACCCACCTGAACTGAGCGTCAAGCGGGAGGCTCACATCCGTGCGGATTCTGCAGATGCCTAACGCGTTTTCGCCCGGCTTGTGCGATGATCCTTCGATCACGGAGAACTTGACACCGACCAGTCAATACGTCGGTGCCGTGGCCGCGAGCCGTCCATTAGTGCGAGAGGCCCCCGAACGGTCGATCTGGCCCCAAAACTCATTTCGCTTCCGCTCCGCGCGCTGTCAGGTCGAATTTGGCTCGGCTTTATTATATCGCCGAAGCTCCACACTATTTTTACTTGTAAGTTTGCGCACGTGCGTCGTGTGTGAGCTTGCGCGGTTGTGTGCGCATGTGCGAGGGTGTAGTCATCGTCGTTTCGTCTGCTTCCCCTCAGATAGGGCTTTGATCAGCTTTTTTTCGTGCCGTCTTCATGACGCGTTCTCTTTATAAAGGAATCATTGCTTTTTTTTGTCTTCCTTCCTTTGTACGCCGTCCAGGTGGCTGATATGGTTCCATTACCGGTTCGCTGCGTACTTATAAGCGGAAACCTTTGAAGCCGTACAGACATGGTGCGGTTTGGAGTCAGGGGGTATTATCTGCTTTGTTTTCAAGAGCGAAGCCTCGTTACGGTACGCACAGAACGATGTATTACGTTGCTCAAGTTAAAAGCCGCTTTGCGCTTACGAGGCTTCATAAGTAGCTCGTTCATTATCAGAATGACAAAGAGGCCGCTCGTGTGCAGCCATCGGTACTTATAGGCAGATTTTCGCGCGGATTTGATAAGTATTCACGTGAAGCAAGCGTGCCTTGAAGTTTATTTTATTAATCATATCCAGAGTATTACGTCTCAAAACCACGAAATGATTACAAAAACATCGTTGCGGAAGGCCCGGGACTTTTTACCATATGCACTAATATTGCACAGTGCATTGGTTTCTATAGAACTTCACCTCCATTGAAATGCGATCACCGCGGCCGGGATCACATCCGCGACCTTTGAGTCAGCATTCAAGTTGCTTTTAGGGTTCTAGCACCGAGCGACATTATGTTTCTCAAGGAGCACAGCAGACTTCGCCTCTAGCCGACCGAAATCGCAGCGTTGGCTCGAACGTTATGAAACCCCAAGTAAAACAAAGAAACCCAAGTAAAAGGAAGGCGATGCTTTAAGTTAATAGTTACAGGCTACCTATGATATGGGAGCTTAGTTTGGTGGAGATATAGGGGCCCATAACTTCAATTATCGTAAACAAAAATTGAACGAGGTCATTGAAATGGCGGACTGCGTCCTGTTAGGCTTATGAAACACGTATTGTATTGTGTATGTGCACTACGATGGCACATACCCGCTACAAACAGTTCACTATTATTTCATTCAGGTGAGTCATTGAAACGAGCGCCGTTGATCACTGAGTTGGTTCGATTGGGTTGCGCGTGTACACTTATGGTTAGGAAGGTGACGACTGAAAGTAGACCTAAAGTCAGCCCAAGTTAAGCAAGAACACCCGATAGGCGCTGGCGATATTAAAGACATTAGCAATAACGTCACCTAAAGTACTTCTTAAACTTAATCTTTAAAAATAAATTGAGGACTCCTCTTGTACTCAAATATATAGCAAATGAAGTAAACAGTTATGGGGAAAATTATAGACGCCCGAAACAGCCCAAGAACGAAGAAGCACAGGGAAAGAACGTCACAGGTATACAGACCTATACAACGTGCCTGCAGTTAAAAATGCGCCTCGCAAGTTGGCTGGCGTATGTACACGTATTTCTAAACTACAACCACCGAGGGTTTCGACTTGTGCGAAAATACACGCTTCGACGTATGTGAATTGCACTTACATCGGCCAAACTTGCCGTTTTTTGAACGCCGAAGTTAGGGAACATGAACTGTCACTTTGAAATGATTCGGCAGCATATTTACCAGCACATCACCGTTTCTGCTCTCATAAGGCGAGATTTCCAAGCGTTTCTGTTCTTGCCAAAACCTCAGACGTTCTGGCCCGGAAAATAATAAATAATCGATAAAAAAAGAAAAGCAACTTGTGTATAAATGCCACATTAGTTGTTTTTCGCTTATCTGAGTTCCAATTTTTTTCTTCGTTGCTTGACTTGATATGCATTTCCGATGACCTCGTGTTTTGACGTGTAGTGATAATGTGAGGCAGTGCTGTTTGCGCATGTGTGGCTTTCGCTCAGACTACACAACACCACCGCGAACATTTTTTAGGGGGCGAAGCTTCTTAGGGTGTGGGTCGTTCCCTCCTCCGTTTGTACGCGATAGGCATGTAGCCAGCTCTAGTTTACAAATTGCTCACTAGATGGCGTTGTGTGTATATAAGTGAAGCTGCATATAACATTGCTAAATGGCCCCGCCGCGGTGGTCTAGTGGCTAAGGTACTCGGCTGCTGACCCGCAGGTCGCGGGTTCGAATCCCGGCTGCGGCGGCTGCATTTCCGATGGAGGCGGAAATGTTGTAGGCCCGTGTGCTCAGATTTGGGTGCACGTTAAAGAACCCCAGGTGGTCGAAATTTCCGGAGCCCTCCACTACGGCGTCTCTCATAATCATATGGTGGTTTTGGGACGTTAAACCCCACAAATCAATCAATCAACATTGCTAAATGGCGGTAGGGTGTTGTTATAGTTGATGATTAAAGGGGAGGGGGACAGACAGACGGACGGATGCTTCGCCTCACTCATCATCATTCACTCCGGTTGATATGCTGTAATCTTTATTTAAACTTTTTTGTTGGTAATGTGTTCAAATTTTGGTTATTCTCAGTTGATTTACACAATAATATCTTCTACTGTCGAGTAAAACTTGATAAGGCAGCAGCATTTCCACCTCAATGGCGGATACATGAAAGCTTGCACCAATAAGCGCACACTCTGAATGGACGTAATACATCGGATGGCAAGTGACTCCGCCGTCGAGGCAACATCACTAGGTACGTGGGTGGAACTTCTTGCCATTGCGAATAATACATTTATAATTTGTGGTCTTTTATGCGCCGAAAATACGGCATGGTTATGAGGCACGCCGTAAAATGGACGGCTTCGAAAATTTTGACCATGTTACTTTCGTTACCGTGGCCGACATATCACACGCAAAGTGGGCCTCGCATTTCGTCTCGATTGAAATGAGACCACCGCTACCGGAATCGAACCCGCTACCTTTGGGTCAACTAGCAGCCGAGTGCCTTCCTATGCTGTGTTTGTAGTTAGCACGATTGAACGATTGCATCACCTGGCAACTTAGACAAGGCGGTAATCCTGCCTTTAATTTTTGACGAAGACAAATGCGTAATTAGCGACAAACTTGCCTTTTGATTAATCTGCACGAACTTCTCTTGAGTAATTCTGGCATCATTGTGCCGATGACGTATTTCCTTTTCCGTCTTTGAACAAAATGTCCGTCACTCCCCTCCCCTACCTAACACTGCCAAAAGCTAGCTTCTCCGCAATAAAAATAGCCTTGTGGCAGTGCACGCTTTACAGTAACGATTGCGGATTGTGGTCGTTGTGGTGACGTTGCAGCACGAGGGGTCAGCCTCACATAGTGTGTGGGCAATTGTTCCTTTCGAACGTGCCTTGCACTGATAGCAGTGAATTGTTGTCATATTTTGTGATTAATCTTACGGTATCGTCTTGGGCGGCTCACAAACTGCGTGCGGAATCCTACAAAAAAGCCGTATCTCAATCGCATGGCGGTAGGCCGGTTGAACATACTCAACTTTTGCGCGAAAGCAGGGACAGCCCCAGCGCGAAGTATGGCGGAAGAGGGGAGAGAGATGGGACTGGAGCTTTTTTAAAGAAGCTCACTTGTTCTGGGCGCCCCCCCCCCCCTGTAAAAAAAAGAAACTGGTGCCCCCTGCACGGAACTGCAAGTATACAAAGCGAGGAAACAAGCACATAACACGAACCGTGCTTAGACTTTTTCCTTCTCCTACCAGCGCCATCTGGTGTCGCTGGTTAGGTCTGTAATTCTTGGGCTTCAAAATATGGACTGTACGCTTGTACATGCGCCGTGAAAGATGTGTATACTTGTAATGGTGTATGCTTCATCCACTTTTTTTTTCCTTTTGGCATGACTGGTGACGATAGTCATATTTTCAAACAATAAATTGTTCTTGCAGTTGCTGCATTGTGTTGTCGTGGTTTCATCGTGTTGTTCAGTTTGTCAAGTTTATCTACAGTTTCGAGGAAATCTCGAATATAATTAATAAACACGCAGCAGATGCCGACACTTAGATCGATTTAAATGAAGTTACAGACGTACTTCTTAACGAACAAAGACATTTTAGGCAGGAGTGCTTAGTTTTGGCGTTGCGTCGTCCTGTTTTAGTACAAAAGTGCTGGAAACGAATGTTTTAGATGCGAAGCAGCTCTTTGACTCCCGTGTATAACACTTACCTTATACGTGCTTCCCTATGAACACTCCTCAACGCGTTCCCCTCGCTGCAAATGTTGGAGCGGTGACGAGTAGGTCACGCCACACCTGTGCGTTGACGTCAAGCTACCCTCGCACGCGTTGTTCACAGGTAGCCGCACAAGTCACTCTCTCTCACCTACAGCACACTCGCAGCAGCGCCTGCAGCTGCCGGCTCCTCCGTCTACTCGCAACACATTTCTCTCTTGCTTCACCCTCTCCACTGCCCGCAAACTTCGACCGCCCGTTGAGTGGAAACGCTATTTCGACCCGTTTATCCGTGATAAAACTTACATGAAACTCAACCCGCCTCCCGTGTTCTTGCGTTTCAAGCAATCGTTTACTGGAGTAAAGGATACACGGAGTTTCGCCTCAAACCGTTCTTCCAGCACCCGCGTTGACACCCGTTTCAACCGGGTCAACGCCGTGCGCACCGCTGTTGCTTCGCATTCCATCAGGGTTCCCTGCGGGGAGATGGTCCATAATTTTTACTCATGATAAACCTCAGCTCGCGGATTTCCGCATTACTCATGCGTGTTGTATTTATGCAGAACCACCACCATGGCACACAAGTAGCTGCTGGCAACGCAAAATTATCTTTTATAATTATCAGTAAAAAACCTACCACAATATACCAGTGAAACCCCGTAAAAAGGACACTTCAGATTCTCATCTCATTTACGGCCTTAATTATTTCATTCTCGTCTTAACACACATGGCGACATTGTATTTCATGAAAAAAAACGTTCATGAGGACAAATGAAATCAAAGCCACCAAACAGTCACTTCTGGTTTAGTGTTTTTGTTTTACTTTGGGCCTTTTAGTCTCATTCACTACCTTCGTGAACCTTTTTGTAATTTTGCAGCGTAAGTGCCTTCTAACTCATACAGTGCGTTAACCTTTGAATCTATTATCCTCAGTAAAACATGAAGAATGTTCTCGAGCTTTGTTTATTCTCATGTCTTTATTCCAATAAATATAGCGGCATAGAGAGTTCGAGACGACGCTTTTTTTCGGGAAGAACTCATTTCATCTCCTTCCTTTCTTAATTCACACTCTCCTGTCCTTCTCACGACATGTACGCTCACACGCGCACCGATGATACGTGAAGACAGTGCCGTTTTCCGCCCGGATATAATTTAACTGTGCTTGAACTTCAAGAGTTCTTTTCGCAAGCACACTCGCAGAAAGTCTTTCCTTTTAATCATCGATGAGGGGTTCTTGGCTGGACCCTTTGCTCAGGTACTCTTCTATATTAAAGGCGCACCGCGGCAGGCACACAAAAAATACGCGCTCTAGCGTGGACCCTGGGGCGCAGCGAAAAACTTTTGATTGTAGCCGGCCCAATTCGTAAGCAATTATGCTGAACAGCTCCGTCGTTGATCATCAGTACAATCGAGAAGCGGTGTTTGTGCTTGCAGACCTCGCTTTGAATTTCAAACAGAAAGGCTTTTTTAGGTTTTTTTTTGTGTGCTCATTATCGCACTTTTAGCTGATGACACAAAGGCGATGTGCGAGGAGACGGGTGGAAGAAGAGAAGAACGAGGTGGGCACGAGCGGTGATCTGCCAAATTCCTGGACTCTCGCATTCATCATCGCTCATAAATAAAGGCATTTCACTGTAACAATATGATGCAAACGGGTGGTCGAAATTGGTCCAACACCAGTGGCGGAACGGTGCCACAATTGATATTCTGAGCGATCGATCTACAGTACTTACCAACATACTACCACCACAATAGTTATGGTGCTGGCTAAGCGATGGTAAGATAATGACTAATGAATCGAAAGGATGACTAAAGAGTGTGACTGTGTCGGCTGATCGTTGGCAGGTGATGGCTAGCTTTTATAAATAGTAACAATCTATGGCTAAATGATCGGAAGTGTTAACATGACCGCATTAATATTGATTCCTGCCCTGGGGGCCCATTGTCTTCTTCTTCCCTGACCCCTTAACCCCCACCCCTCCCCTGACCTATTCTTGGTGCCAGTATTGTTTTATCCTCCTCCTCCCCCTGCATCTGCGTCGACGACGCTGCCACTGTTCAACTTCAATCCAATGACTGAAGTAATTCTCTACCAAACTTTCTATCTCTTGTTACGTATTTACATTCTTGTTCTATGATTCTGGCACTTTTAAAGGTTCAGACACTGTGACGGAGCACTCGCACCAATGGCGATTGATATGTGGGGTTTAACGTCCCAAAACCACTATATGACTATGAGAGACGCCGTAGTGGAGGGCTCCGGAAATTTAGACCACCTGGGGTTCTTTAACGTGCACCCAAATCTGAGCACACGGGCCTACAACATTTCCGCCTCCATCGGAAATGCAGCCGCCGCAGCCGGGATTTGAACCCGCGCCCTGCGGGTCAGCAGCCGAGTGCCTTAGCCACTAGACCACCGCGGCGGAGCACTCGCACCAATGGCGAAGCCACGCTTGAAGTACAACCCCATCCTTCCCCATCCCCGAAATCTTTAGATTGCGCAAGCGTACACATACACACACACATAAAAAATGCACGCACGACCATACATAAAGGGTGCTTTAGGTCCGCAGCTGTCGGCACAACGTATACACTGTAACAATCCACCTAGAATGCGGGTCGATTCCACGCGCTTCGGCGTTCGCATTCGCTATGCTTGTGAAGAAATTCACCGTAAAAGAGCACAGCTCTTCGGCGCATGCGACACTCGAAAGATCCGCTGTAATTGACAGATCACGCCAGTATATATGCCAAGCTCGTATCGCGACGCATCCTTACGTTTCGTGTATACCACAGCGCCTGATATCCACACACGCACACCATGTCAGCGCTGCCGCCCAATCGCGTGTCCCTTGGCGACTGAAGCTGCCGCCCCCTGGGGGTGCGCTTCGCGAGCGCGGGCCAGCTTAAATGATTGGCGTCGTCTAACAAGAGTGGTGCATTGTCGTCAAGCACGTAACGATGAGACGCCGCTGTCTGAAGAAAAAAGAACAAGTGATGAACAGCCTATATATATCAGCGTGTGTATAGGCCCAACAGCACCCCTGTCGGGCCGCTAACAAGGCGTCGCGCGCCTCTACGGACCATTAGGACTCGGCTCTGTCCTCGGGGCATCCTCGTTCGGTCTCACGCCCTGTCGGCGGCTCTTCCTTGGTGCACACGTAACGCCGTACACACACTTCTCGCTGGTATTAGACTGTGCGCACGAATGCTGTCATGCGTCTGCGCATGTATACTTACACATTGGGAGGCGGCATGACCGGTTGAGATCACAGGCACGCATACTCTTAGAGGCAGATAACTCTAGTTACGCTTTCATGTATCAAATTATTCTTTTGTATCGGCAAGATACATTTAGTTTTTGCCATGCGAGATCTTGATCGCTCCAGGTGAACGAATTCGAAGTGAGGAAACTGTACCTGTATGCTAGTATATCTTCCATTAACTGTCTCAGCCGCAACGCGAATATCGCTGACCTTCGCATTTCACAAGCGGTGCACGAGGAACTGCGCAGCTTACTTTCCGCGTCAAGTTTGCAGCGTCGCTTTTGATCGGCTGATTTATTCGTCCACTATATTCTAGCTCTTGCGATGATTTTTTTTACAGCGTCATCCTTGTGACTCGGTATACAGCTCGCTGTTTTGTGGTGTATATAAATTGTTTTTCGCGACATGGTCGCAGCTAGGCAACTTGTAAACGAGTATACGGCATTGACAGAAAACCAAAAGCACGCAATCAGAAACGCAGGGCATCGTATGTACTTGCGACCTTCGCGGTTTTTTCATAGAGTTTGTAATCAATATTTAGAGGGCAGGGGGCGTGGACACGCACACATTAGCGGCATATGAGCTCAGAGACGTTGACATATTGCAAACTGAAGTCTACGAGTGCAACCAGGCAACGATGCGAGTACTCGACCGAACGCATCAGAGCCTGTATGGACCAGATTCATTCACTCTCACACCCACGTGAAAAGCAAGCAAACGTAATCTTGGCAAGTACTGCAGATTGGGCGATTTGCTGCGTGATGAAATCGTAAGGTCATGCCGTAGTTTTGTTTCAGCGTGAAGAAAAAGAAGCCAGTGAAAAGGGGAAATGCAGACGAAAGGATGAGCGCTAAACTTTTTAACTTTTCTTTTTTGCATGACCCTACAACATGCAGGGTTGTCACTCACTTTCGAGTGAAATTCGCCAAACGACAAACAAAATGGCGCCGAAAGTCGCCATTTTGCTTCAAATTTCGCCAATAAAGTCGCCACTCTACAAAGGCCTGGCGCGCCTATGATGAAAATTCTAGCCCCGTGGAGTACGGTACCATCTATAAACCCTAAATTATATTGACGGTCTTCAATGCCAGCCACATCGCTCGCTTCTTCACCATGAGATAACTGAGAAAGGGCATGCATATGTCGGTGTCCCTGAATCCTATAACGCCTAATAACAAAACTTTGTGATGGTTTCAGTCGTAGCGATTACAGGATGTAGCAGTCGCTACAACAAGAAAGCGACACCGTGCGTAGCCTTGCTGCATATTTAGAGAATTTCGCTGCAGTGAAATCACAAGTCTGATAATCGAACAACCTAAATACAAAGCAGCGGAAGTAAATTCGAAAGCAATGCGTAGCCGTCGCAATGCCCGCGCTGTACATTCGCCTCACTGTATATAGTGTCTGAACTCTGCCCCAAAAAAGCCCGACTTCTTGGTCCATTAGAACAGTACATTAACAAATTGAAACTCAACATACCAAATTAAGGAGCACCACAAGAGTGAAGAAGTCGACAAGCTGTTCACGACAGTTGGATCTGCGGTTGAAACACGCGGCCTATATCAACTAGCCACTTCAGAAACGAAATTTTAAAGACGCTTGAAGCACCTAAAAACGTTGTATAACGCCACCGCCTATAGCGGCACGTGAAGCAACCCACTGACCTAAATTTTTGGGAGGTTGCTGGAAGACGCACCAGCCAGAGCGCCAGTGCCTCAAGGATTTAGGTGTATTAGGAGATACGCACGAGAAACAGGACAGACGGACTAAATTGCGCGTAAAATGCGCCCTCTACTGGTGGGTATAAATCTAAGAAAAATTGAAAAAAGTCGCCCATTTGTTTGAAGCCAATGAGCATAAAATGCATAACTCAGTCAAGACCTAAACCGAAAATCGCCGAAAATTCGCCATGTCGCCAATCACAGTTTTAGGTTGCCACGGGCCTCTCAAATTCGCCAATTTGTTAAACAGTATCCAGCAGTGGCAAACCTACTGCACATTATATAGCTCACCTAGTATATAGCTCACCTAGTATAGGCTCAGGAACAGTCGGGTTCGGTCACGTCACAGATGATGGCTAGCAAACACAGTGACAAGCATGCGTACGCTATTGGACGCCATTGTGATCGATCACTCCATATAAGCAGCCCACGGCCAAAAATGGCTGCTCCCTTTGCGATGAAGATTATCATCCTTCGTGTAACAATGTCAATCGTCAACAGAAAGTGCGCATACGCATATGAAGTTATCGCTTTCCGTCTATTCGTTCAGCGCCAATATTTTGCTCTTCTATCGCAAATATGGTTACGTATACTAATATTCAGCATGATGTGGAAAGGTGCCCGCACTGTCGTATTGTAGAGCGCGTTTTGCACTCTTCTCACGTTTTTGTTTTTTCGCAGTCGCTGCATCTCAATTGACGAACCATTGATGTTATTACATGCTCTAACTTTATGCGTAATCTGATATTTTTAAACCAGGTGATAAGGTTAATTAATACGTGTCCACATAATGTAGCCCCGTGATGCTTCATGCCGCTGTCAACAGCTACTGAGCTGAAGACTTTCGGCGAAGAAAAAAACTTGAAAAGGAAGAAAATGGAGGATAGGTAAAGTGAAAAAGAGAAAACTTGAAAGCTTTACCATATAACATTTTTTAAATGAATAGGCCTAAGCTCAAAAAGAGTCCCAGGTGATTTTTGGTCCCCGAGAAAGTGAAGTCCGATAATAAATAATAATGAAGAGCTCAGGCAGTTTCGAAAGCGCCTTAAGGCAATAAAGCCGTCTTTGTAAGCGTAATGATGTCCCTATCACGATCAGCGAATCTGCAGAGTGCCCAAAACAAACGAGATAGACGAAAGCAAAAAAAAATTGGAATGTCTCAAAAATGGAAACTGCTCGGGACGATGTGCGTCTCCTTATGCACAAAATGAGCGATTGAGCTCGAGCTTATCGAAAGTGAGCACTCACCTAACGACGCAGAAACGATGTGCTCGTCTAATTAAGGACGCCTGCCCTGTAGCGATGAGCTCGAAAAAAAAATAGAGCTCGGGCGAGATGGATTGGCTTCGTTCGACAGTGCAGCTTGTTCCCTTGTACATCGCTCACTGAGCTGCAATCTGAACACGCCGTGTTTTCAGTTTTCTTGCTACTCTTACTTTAATTCCTGTTATACGGTGCGCTGATTGCCAAGCTGCGCACAGCTCCTTGGGGCGCGCGTTTCGACGTTCACAATAACGCCGTCGATAGCGAACAGGTTCCAGACTTGTATCGCCCCAACGCCACCTTTGTCGTATCGATGAGCTTAATGTGACGAAAAAGCCTGGCATAGTTGTCCGCCTTCTGGAATATCGCTCGGATATGCACATTCATTCATTCATTCATTCATTCATTCATTCATTCATTCATTCATTCATTCATTCATTCATTCATTCATTCATTCATTCATAGGTACTTGGCAGGCCCCCAAAGGGCATCGCGCAAGTGGAGTCTCAACACACGTTACATACACTATACACACATACACTATACATACATACCTATACACGATAATAACTATATTACAAACAGGCTACACACATTTATGTCATATATGAGAAGGCATACAACGATACGAGTGATAAAAAGGAAAAACAACGTCAAAGATTATATGCAATGGAACTATGGTCGGAAGCGGGTCGGAATTCGGAGATTTGTCCGGATTTTTAATTGTTTCTGAATTCACGTAAGCGACGCAATTATCGGGAGAATGTTATATTCGAACTGATTAAAGTATTGTTTTATCCAAAACTGTGTGCTATTGACTAAATGTCACATTTGCTAACATGTTGGTATGGACGTAATATTAGCCGACGTATGATCGACCTTTAGCAATCGAATAAACAGCGTTCGCTTCTGCTGTTCAGTGACACATAAGATTCGTCACAGAATTACGCTTTACAAATATGATGCCGCTTTTCATGTGTGTTCACACGTCATGCTCCGCCGCGGTGGTCTAGTGGCTAAGGTACTCGGCTGCTGACCCGCAGGTCGCGGGCATCGAATCCCTGCTGCGGCGGCTGCATTTCCAATGGAGGCGGAAATGTTATAGGTCCGTGTGCTCAGATTTGGGTGCACGTTAAAGAACCCCAGGTGGTCGAAATTTCCGGAGCCCTCCACTACGGCGTCTCTCAAAATCATATGGTGGTTTTGGGACGTTAAAGCCCACATATCAATCAATAAATCAATCAATCTTCACACGTCTTACATCCGGGTACACGGAAACGCGGAATTCGCTAAGCTGTTTGTTCACATACGCTATCTTTAACACCAGTCCACTTCCATTGCTCATTATATTTGATTGATATGTGGGGTTTAACATCCCGAAACCATCATATGATTATGAGAGACACCGTAGTGGAGGGCTCCGGAAATTTCGACCACCTGGGGTTCTTTAACGTGCACCCAAATCTGAGCACACGGGCCTATAACATTTCCGCCTCCATTGGAAATGCAGCCGCCGCAGCCTGGATTTGATCCCGCGACCTGCGGGTCAGTCCATTGCTCATTATACGTCTTGAAGCATCCTGATTGGCCAGATTCCACTCTCGTGACCAATTATGCTCGCAATCGGTACAATTTAATCAATTGATAAGAACGATAATATAATTATCAACTTTCGTTACTAATGCAATTCGCAGCAACAGCGTTACACTGAGTCAGGTAGAATCAAAGAAAACAAACAGGGGTGCTCTTTAATGTGGCTGTTACACAAGGCGGCATCTCTGACTGTTCGGCCACGTATTATCAACGTGTCGCTGTTACATTGACTCCGATCTATCTTTTTTTTTTTCTTTACATGCAGCTCTTCTGCAGAACGGGCCTAAACGAGCAATTATGAGTAATGACGAAGCAGCGTAGTATAGGGAATGGAACGAACCAGCTACGCAGTTTCAGAAACTGCGCGGCATCGAAAAAAAAAGTAATACAAAGTAATACGCGAGACCCGCAATGGTATACGGGAGATGTCGACGGATGAGCCGATGATTGCTTTGTTTCTTTTCGTCGTCGACGCAGACACATGGAGTGCTCGAATTGCTTTTGTATTTCCTTCTATAGTTCCATCGTCATACCATACATACAGATACGTAAGGTGTACATCTACACTATATATGTATAGATATATACGTGACGTCGTTGCCTTGTTATCTTTCCGTTGGCTAGTGAGTGCATCACGGCGACCAATGAGAGGCGTTTTCTTTCTTCCGCGTGGCAGTTTCCGGGAGTGGAGGAGGGTCGTAACACGATGTCTCCGGTTGAGCTCTTGCAGCACTGCGGTCCCGTTGTGAGTATGGGGATCGCAGGAGGGGGACCCATACACTTCCAATTAGGATCGCGTGAGTGCTTCGCGCACTTGTGGCGGGTCGTTCTCCGACGTCCGTTCGAGCGATAGCAAAGGGAACGCTTTCTTTTCGGTTTCTATACAACGTTGTTCCGAGTTATGATGGGCGAAGGTAGCCAGTAAATCTGGAAACGTTAGCAGCATTGTTTTTTTTTTCGTTTCTCATGAGTGCATACAAAGAGCCTGTTGATTTAGTTGTCCTATGTGCACTATATAGCGCCTATGTCTCTCATTTCCACCTTATATGGATTCCGCTGCTAGATAAACGAACTTGTTTTGAGGTCAACTGCTAATCGTGTGAATATCTGGGGGAGTATATATTACAAGGGAAAAAAATCTCAGATTTGGGTGCGTGTTAAAGAACCCCTGGTGAGCGAAATTTCTGGAGCCCTCCACTACAGCGTCTTTCATAATCATATGGTGGTTTTGGGACGCTAAGCCCCACATATCAATCAATCAAACCTACTGTTCGCGCTGCATAACCGTTCACGTACTGGTCATCCTATATATATAGGCACTGGACCTTGACCTCCAAGGTAGTGCCAGTGGAAGATTTGAACTGCCCGTTGTTGAACAATAAAAGTTTGCAGCGTGCGCGTTAGCCAAAAAATTGCACTGTCTCACCAAAGGGCACCTTGGGGTTATGCGGAGCATCGCGAAAGTTTCCAATACAACGTTCACGCGATGCGTGGTAACGAATTATGTTAACAACGTAATAACAACCAAGGTTCACCGCAACAGAGACAGAGAGTGGTAAAAGTAACACCGCAAATTTGTACACACCACCCGCCATTGGAACCCCCCGCGATGCTTCGAATCACCCAA
The DNA here is from genome assembly GCA_013436015.1 of Rhipicephalus annulatus. Lineage (NCBI taxonomy): Eukaryota > Metazoa > Arthropoda > Arachnida > Ixodida > Ixodidae > Rhipicephalus > Rhipicephalus annulatus. The sequence goes on along the minus strand of WOVY01001060.1, from coordinate 131,318 downwards.
TGGTCCCCTTCTGGAAAATGGTGTAATTTTTTTTCCCCGAGCTTGTGATTCAAACGTTGGCTTTTGCACTCCTCGTGGAGTGATTGCTCAACCCCGAGAAGGTGTGCTAGCCTGTTATTCATTTTGTCTCTTTTGAGATCCGTCTCTGAAGATTTTGTCATTGGGCAGACGCCTTGCAGAATACCTTCGGACCACTGGACAAGGCTCCGGCTTTTCGCCACTAGAGGCGCGGGCTGGCGTACCTCCCAAAATTTGTCCCAATCTGCGACAGAGATGACCTTCTTTCCTTTCTTCTTCTCTACTTGTAGGCTGGTGGCCGTGATGTAACCATCGCTGTGAAGTGTAACCAGCCCCGCCGCGGTGGTCTAGTGGCTAAGGTACTCGGCTGCTGACCCGCAGGTCGCGAGTTCGATTCCCGGCTGCGGCGGCTGCATTTCCGATGGAGGCGGAAATGTTGTAGGCCCGTGTGCTCAGATTTGGGTGCACGTTAAAGAACCCCAGGTGGTCGAAATTTCTGGAGCCCTCCACTACGGCGTCTCCCATAATCATATGGTGGTTTTGGGACGTTAAACCCCACATCAATCAATGAAGTGTAACCATCGGCCACACATGATTATCATTCTGGGAAAATTGGAAATCGAAGTTTCCCTTCTCGTTATTTTCACGCGTAAACAGCAACACAACGTGGCACAGATGTCAGTGTTACGTCACTACAGTCCATAGTACTTGTACTTGAACTTGCGATAATTGGTTATAGTCGACTTCAGGAATTTTACAGCAGTCGAGGAAACAAGAGCAAGCAAGAAAAAAAGCCGAATATCAGTTCTGCTTGCAGCGACAAAATGAATCCCTCTATTTTACCTCTTGGCACTGGTTCATTGATTGACTTCCTCTGAACCAGTTTCTTCCGTTCCTTCTTCCCGTTGAGGCGAATTCAACATCTTACAGCGCTACGATCACGACATCTGATCTTTCCTAGCAACACATGCAGTGTATGCGCACAGTATGAAGTCATCTCGTTACAAGGCATTCACGTTCCGTAGATTATGTGCACATCGTGAATAGGAGAGTATATCCTACACGCCGTGCCACATAGCGGCTCCCACTATTTTGCCAGCACAGAGAACAGAACGAAGGTCGACCCAGTTGACGACGACACGCCGTTCAACCGACGGTAAACTGGCCTTCAGACGTGGTAGACGACTCGCTTACGAACTCTTAGGGCCGTTGAAAGGCCATGCGTCGGGGTCTCGCCGGCTTGCTATATGTCTTAATTTTACATGTGATACACATAAAAACGTTGATGTGACATCGCAACCGTCCACCCATCGAAGCGGTGGCCATATTGGGGGATCGTGCAGCTATTGCTTTGTTCTGTGCGACGCCGTTTACACATTCGTTGATTTGAAGTGTCTTAGTTTTTGAAGCTTTCCTGAAGCAACGCCGATGGGTCCTAGCGGGTAGCCAGTAAGCGCGTCATGTTACGGCAAGCCGATCGGCAAGATGCGAATGTGCGATGGTGTCGACCCTTACTGAGAGCTCGTCCACAGTGATCCTCTCGTTAGATGTCACGAGATAACATCTCATTACGGATGAGAGCGACAGACTTTTCCCTTTAAGCTCCACAGATCACAAGCAAGCAATCTCCGCATGCTCCAGACGGGATCTTACCCCTCCAAGGGCTTTCTGAGCATGCTTCATCCGGAAATTAATCGACTTGGCCCAGATTGTGGTGAATATTGTTCTCTGAGTCACATCCTCTGGCAGTTTAACCGAGAAGCATACTGGACCACGGCAATCACGGACCCCAGACAAGACGTCCAGCTTCAGGCTGTCCAGAGGGCGCATGAACGTACTGAGAGGAATGGCCTCTCTGTTTCGACATGGGACTATCCAATGGCTTGGTAGACACCTACGTAACTGGCCCACTGCCTCGCCTCTTAGGACCAAAATAAAATTGTTTGTCTGCCTTTCTGTTCAACCGTACACGCTGCGACCGGGCGCCGAGACGTCGACTGACATTAGTGGTCTACCTGAAGTGACACACGGGAACATCTACCTCATCTAGCCGTCGCGGTGGTGTAGCTAGGCTACGGTGCAGGTCTGCTGATCAGAAGGTCGCGGGTTCGATTCCGGCCACATTTCGACGGAGGAAAAATAGTAGAGGCCTATGTACTGCGCGATGTTACGCACGTCGTTAAAGAACACCAGATGGTCGAAATCTCCGAAGCCCTTCAATACGGCGTCCCTCACACTCATATCATGGTTTTTGGATATTAAACCTCACGTATTCGAAATTTCCTTGCTACTCACAAATCATGCCAATATATTTTAAGTGCGAATACCTTCTATAGCCGGCTCTACATTACATGCTTCTCGGCAAAAAAAAAAGCAAGGAAAAGAAAGAAAAGACTACAATGCGAGAGAGCGTCACTATAACTGTCACGGTTCGACTTGCGCACGTATGTCCTGCAATAACGACAGTCCACACATCTCTCTGCATTACATGCATAATAATAAAAAAATAAGGCGAAGGGCTGCAGAGTGTCGCCACACAAAAGAGCACGTCATGTAAGAAATGCTTCAGAAGTGCTCACGCGCTGGCCAAGCCCCTGAGTGCTTTACGCGGTGACGGCCTCCACCCCCGAGCGAAAGCGGCCCAATTGAATTTGTGAGCAAGACCGCACGAAGACGCGACCAGAAGGCGAATGGAGTGAATGAAAATGGAGCGTTGTGGGTTTCTTTCTTTTCTTTTTATAGCTGCTTTTTCTGATGCGAAGATCGCGGTCACGCATTGGATGGCCTCGTTCAAGTCAGCGGGATAAGTGCTGCCACTTTGCGCTGTTAGATCAAGAAATGAGATGACACGGAGAAAAAACCGACATTGCAAGCAGAAGAAAGGGATGGTATGGAGGAAGGAGACATGAGAGAGGTGGAGGAGGTGAAAGATGGTCGCAAGAGAAAGGAGGCACATGGCACTCGCACACCCCTAAAGTCACTGCAGTCTCGCCTTGCTTTGTGGCCTGTCGACGCAGCGTAGCCGCTGCACAGACGACGAAATGAAATTTCGGGATCAAGGCAACCGTTTGTAATTGGATGAAGGGCACGTATGACGCCTGGAGACGAGACATCTAGTTTCCCCGTCGGGCCAATCGATGTAAAATGGGTCCATTAGGCGCCAATTCGATTTCCCTGCCGCCGCCGCCATCCGGCTCTTTTCTCATCACACGCGAGACACTTCTTTGCTTTACGACCGTTGACAGCGGGTGCATACGCCGTGTAGACAGGTGACGTGCAGGGATGTGCGTACATGTCCTACCATCCCCGGGTAAAGCGCAGCGGCGTGCAGTGGAAGCGATGTTGCACGTGTCGAGGTACTGCTCTATAGGTAACACTGCACGCAACTGTATAGTGCATGCAGTCGCGGAGAGCGCGCGTGGCTTTCAAGCCTTTACGCAGCGAGCATCCGTGTTCAATATGTCTGTCGAGTTTTAGCGTCCTTACAAAGCAGACACTTTTTTTTATTTTTTTTCACTTTAGTATTTTCCTGCAGCCAAAAGAGGGAGGTGGAAGGGTGGAGAAAAGGAGGATGATTCCAAGGGAGGCGCGGGCAATGCGCTAAAAGTCGGTTAATCATTCCTAAGTGCGCTGAAATGTCTGTTAGCTCTTATAATGTCCCGCGCATTTTCTTCCTTTTTCCACCCCTAATGGCAACGCTTCGGGCTTATTAGCGCATTACTGTTAGAAGGGCAGTGCGAGTTAGATAGAAATGCAATTATAGCAAGAGGCGGGCGCTTTGTGCATAAAGGACTTGTCATTCGGCCATGCAGGTCATGTAGACACAGGTAAATTGAGGGAAAGATGCAGACTTGGCTTAGTAACTGCCAGCGCTTTCAAGAAAAAGTACATTCCGCGATAACATTAAGTAGAAAGCAAACTTAATTAAGAACACTGATGGCATTACGAAATCATCCCGGCATTATGCTCATAGTAACTTTGGAGCAGCCGTGGAAGATACCCAATGTACACTTGCATGCGTACGACTTCTCTGGCCGAGCGAATTATGTTGAGAATTGAAATCTTAAGATTTTAGATAGAGTTCGCTAGTCTTCATGAAGTAAGTAAACGTTAGATCAATTAGTTCACTTGAAGTACGCCTTTGTAATTAATCTTTAAGCATCCAATCTCCAAGCTTCTCCTTGGTTGTCATGGCGTCAAAAATTTTGGAAATTAGTGCCACTCACGCATCCTGTTCAGATTCTAGCACAAAACGCGCGAATTGAGAAAAATCAGCATCTTACCATAAGGAACCCTGATGGGATGCGAAGCAGCAGTGTTGAGCACGGTGATTAGTCAGGAGATTCATTGGAGGGCGCACAGCGCTTTCGAGACGTTGCCGACGACGTCGACGATTCGCTGGCATTGGCCTTCCACTGTCGGTGCTTCCATTCGGCTTCCTTGGCTCGCGTCTTGTCGGTGTTACCCGCGCGCAGTCTCAATTCTCGAGCGCGATCGGCGTGCTTAACTCGCACCTCGTCGGTGTCGTTGGTCTTTCACTGCAGACGCTAGCGTTCGGCGTCCCTATCTCGCATGGTCGTAGCCAGGAGGTGAAACACCGGGCACGTGCCCCCCTCCCCTCCCAAATTTTTTTTCACCATAGCATAGAGAGCAAAAAATGGCCATTTCAACGGGGTGCTCTTTCCGGAAAAATTTCTGGCTACCGCCTCGTCAACCGCGAACGCGATCAGCTCTGCTAACCCTCGCAACGCCGGCGACAGCCGGGTTAGTCCAAATCACTTCGGCGCATGTTGACCAATCGCTTCTGCGGGAAAAGAAGCTTCGCTTTCCGGCGTTCTCTCCATCGCAGATAAACAAGCCGGAAGAGTGTTCACTCGATGTGCCCTCAAACGTTGCGAGCGGTGGAGGGTGACGTCACCAAGCACCGCAAAGGAAGGCGTGACCTACTTGGCACCACCCCAACACCTGCAGCAAGGGGAGCGCGCTGGGGCGCGTTAGCATGGAGACACGGACGGACAGCGTTACACAGGCTAATCAAGAGCCGCTTCTAATCTAATTAAGCAATGCGTACTACGTAGCTTCAAGCAGATCTGCATTAAAGATGGGTCATCGGCGTTGTTAATCATGATTTTGGAATACATACGAAATATCTATCTCAGAGGGATTCAAAAGTGTTGATAAGACGGGCTCGCAAAGACTTCAATTGTGGGTTGAGAAAGCGAAATATTACTCTGAATCGATAATGTGAAAAAGATTCCTCCAAATACCCAACAGAGCAGCGATTTTATCTTTTATATTAACAAACATTGGTAAATGTCATTATTACTACTATCAGGTCGACTACACTTTAATATTACAAAGAGAATAGGGTACAAGCGAGACCTTTACGAAATATATTCAGTTCTCTGACTTCACCTACACGTAGATCAATATTACGCTCGATTGTTGCACAGTGCACGCTATCCAAAGCAACATGTGCACTCCACCCAAAGTTACACGAATATCTGTTCAACATTTGCTAGCTTTTGCTCATGGCTGCGTCCGTTTATCGGCGACCGTCTGCTCCCTCACTGCGCATGCCTTAACTCTCCTCCGCTCGTCACGTGAGCGCTAGGTGGGAGGAGGTGGCAGAACGCTGCCTCCGCTTTGTTTCTCCTCTCCGCCACAGCTGTGCGCTCATATATAATGCTGTGCGCGCTCGATCCATTGCATTCCCCTAGCAGCGCTGGGTTGTTACTTTGCGGCACACACACGGTAATACACATGTCACTGAGAAATGTAGCAGTTTGGGCTAGTTGGTATGACATGACGATTGTTATAGCGCGAGAACAGAACGACGACAAAGAGACAAGAAGGACGCAAGCGCTCATATGGGAGGGAGTTAACATAAGCAATACACATGTACACAACTCTACACACAAATGAAACATACAAATGGAAACACAAGTGAACACCAGCACTACTTCACATCCTTGCATGGTTCCCATTAGTGAGATGGTGTAATCTTCCCCCACCCTCTTCGACCCCACGAAAGGCACGGGGAGTTATGATTTAATAATAAATATGTGCTCTTTATGGCGTGTACAGTCAACAACCAATTTTTTGGACCCCACTCTGGACTGCTAAATCATCCGAACTATCGGACAGTTTGAGAAAACACGTCCACGCTTCTTTTACTTCGCTCCAGCGACCAAATCACTACAGACATCTCCAAAATAACTCTAAAAGCCTGCCGTCATAATTATCAGGCACTCTGGTGCTCGCACAGACTCGTGAATACGTTCGGTACTTCCAAGAAATACAGGCGATCCTAGTTGCGTGAAGCGCGTCGCCTGCCAAGCTCACGACTTCTCTGGAGGACACTTGCTACAACGTACACGCCTTGAGTGTTCATCGCACCACTCATTATCTGGCCGTGCAATGGCGCGGAGATGGCAAACTGCTTCTGTTCCTGAAGCAAAGGTAGCAAAGAACGACGCAAAGTGTGTTTGCATTGTCGCCGAGTAAAAGCGTGCAGTACGCTTGCAACTGCGCTATAGGCTGCATTCAATACCGAGCAATTAGCTAAAAAATATTTTCATCATCACAGTCATCAGCGAATAAATCTTACTGGCGCAATTGCTGTCCATCACGTGTCTGCACATTTCCGGTGCTCATACCTAAAGGCATCGCCGCACTGCGCCATGACAGTGGTACCTTCAGATTTTAGGTAAGCTTCATCCCCTGAAAACTTTGCATTGCAGCAAAGCCAAATTTCAGAAGCCTGCACTGCTGCAAACTGATGAACTCGAGAAAGCATGCAGTAGTAGCCTCAATGAAGTTTTGGACCTGCAGTTCGACAAAGCCCGAAAAATCAGTCACCAAATAATTTCAGCATCTGAAACTCGAGATGTTTTAATACAAGACTTAGTGAAGCTTGTGGAGGTGTCGCAAAAGCGTCTGAATTTTTAGGCATGTTCGAAAAACCGGCAATGAATGAGAATATTGGCACTACCTGTTATTATCATCAGCCTGGCAATGCCCGCTGTAGGGCAAAGGCCTCTACCATGTTCTGACAATCAACCCAGTCCTGTGCTTTCTTCTGCCATGTTCACCTTGGTCAGTTGCTTTGCAACTGCTGCGTGCTGAGGGCCAAGGGTTAATTGGTGTATTTGTGTGCGAGAACTACCTGTTGCATCAATTATTGAATCAACATGCCATTTCGTGCATATGAAGGCTTGCTATGCACAGTGCAATGACAAGCTCACCACCCACTACGAGCAGGGCAGGCCTTGTAGTTTAAGCCATTGGAGGAGAAGTTTGTTACCACCAAGATGAAACTGCAGTTTGTGCCATTGAAGCAGAGGCCAACCCCCGTATTTAAAAACGCTCCTTGATTTGAACTTGACTTGCAACCGCCTTTAATGCAGCGCAATTGACTCGTCTGTGTGTTTGTGCTGCCTAGGCACCGCCTAAAGACAGCGCTTTCGAAATGAGTTCGTGCTGCATTGAAGTAGGTGGCAAGTCAAGTTCAAGTACAGCAGCATTTCGGAATACGGGCGTAAGTCCCGGCCATGACGCCGATGAGGCCTAAGCTTATCCCCCCCACCAAGAGATTCACAACATGAAAACATGTGCGGCTGTGCTCAAGTTTGGCATAAGCAAATATAGTGATCGTCGATAATTTGTGTGCTATAGACATGTCAAGCACTACTTTAACTGTGTAAACAACGCAACACAGTCTGAATGCTTGGTTTCTACTACTTTATTTTCAAAAACTAATGTACAGCAATTGTCAACAGTATTTGGTGCGTGCGTTTGGCTTATATGCATGGAAAAAACCTGCTCCTATGAACAACAAACGATGCTTGCTTTAAATTATACCGGGAATGTTCCGAGCCACTATACAGGTACAATAAGTGACACCCACAGGTTAGTCATAGTGCTGAATGCTTACACAGTAACATATGCCTCTTCCTAGCTAGTACACCAATGCGGTGCTCGTTTGGCTACAAGGATAATTGGCTTCCATCTCTCGTTAGATCAAAGAGTCTTCCCATTTTCACAGTTTGTCCAAGTTTCCTTCTCGTTTATGCTTAGAGCTTGTAAACGCAGAAGGCCACTAAAGACTGGAACGTAAAACAAAACAACCCGAAGGCGGCAGCCACGTGAGGTCAAGTGTACAAACTCATTGTTCGTCTGAAAAACACGTCCAATACTTCAAAGTAATAGTAAGTTGGCAAACAATAACAAGAGTAAAACACCAGAATGAAAAAAATAAATATTGTAAGTGTAGATCTATAAATATTTGAATGCCGAAAAGTATTAGGCAAGCGAACCGAACAAAACCGGGCAACATTCAAAGTTAAAAGGGGTAAATTCTGTAAGATCGAAAAAGGGAAAAAAGACAAAGAAAAGGAAATGTTAAAAATATATTTCTTAAAAACGTCGAAAAATAAACTTCTTACTCGAATGACATATACAACACCACCGAGATAACATTCTGTCTATACATAAGCCGACCGTGTATATGCGAAAGCAAAACATCACAGATAAAACAATGGCCACCTTAACCACAACCACAGCTTTGTAAGCGTGATACGCACAAAACAGTTTTACGACAGCATCCAAATATGGAGCTCGTGCATAACCAAAAAAAATTTTAAAAAAGGCAACCACTGTGCTCTGCAAGCACTACAAGTGCTCTTCTCTTTTACATATGCAACATGAAGAACAGAACAGAGCTAGCTTGATATGGCCACACACACATATTATGGCTTTCTTTTCTGTCAAACGCAGAAAAATCTGCCTTGGCAATGAAAAAGTGGGGTGGGTGGGGGCGAGGGAGGTAGACAAAAAAAATTGTGACGACTGGCTAGTAGTTTGTCAGGCCCTCAGCGAAATATAAGTTACACTCCTCAATGCATTACAGAAAAAACAATGAAAATGAGTGTTCACAGCTTTCGCAACATTGGAAGGTTGAGAACATCCGGAATGTTGATGTCTTCCAGTTGTATCCTGGATGGGTTGAAAGGGAACCTTATGGGAAATGCAAACTTAGTGTCCATGAGGAGAGTGTTGTCAGACACGGGCAGAGTCTCTTGGTTTCGTTCTTGAAGCTTTGCCTGAATCTTGCGTATGAACGAAACTGGAACCCTTTCCTCATACTCATCTGCAGGCGTGTACAAGTTCAGGATCTTGGTGATCTGAAACGGAAGCACATGTGCCGACAAAGTGTTGAACACATAACCACCACAGTTATGCCACCACATACAGCTTGTAAGCCTAAGTCTTTGTTTGGCATATGTATACCTGGTTTTCACCGGAGGTACACCAGGCATCGTAAAAGAGAAAATTTGTGAATCGTACACTTAAACGAGACGTGAGCACTCACAACAACGAATGGGCATTCTGATAACACGTACTACTACAGGCCAAGACATGCATGCATTGAGCCAATTCTGGCATTAACTAAAGTCTCATTTTTTTGTGCCTCAACATGCTTTATACATGGTCTCAAGTCATGGACCACGTATATATTGTACATTGTTTCAAGTAGACAATTACTTTGTGATTCGTGTATTCGCATGAGACATTCACTTAAATTGCCCACAGACATGCACAATCCAGTCACTACACTGCACACTTTCCCGTTGCTTACAAGTGACAGTTCTTAAGAACTGGTCCAATTACAACATTTAACATTCAAAATCAATCATGAGTCTGCAAAAAACTTTAGTTGGAGCTCAAGATTCATTCCTTTTAACACGTGCTCAATTACATTAAAAACATACTGGCCCAACCGAAAATCTGAAATTTATTCGAATTACCCCTTTGTAAGTTCACCTACGTTTTTGATACTGGGACAAAAAATTGCTGTGGTATATTGATATAAACTAAAAAAAAAATTTCACCAAAATGAAACCATTAGTTTAATAGGAAAAAAAACGAAACACATATGTCCCACTGGCTCATGAGTGTTTTCAAAAAGTAAGAGAGTACTGTCTTACGAAGGCACTATCTCAAGATTGCTAACAGGCATTTTGGGATACTCTGTGCAAGTGGCACAGAGTATCCCTTCTCCCGCTGATATGAGACGTCATACATTGAGCTTCGACTCTGACAAGTTGATATTTGCCTTTAGTGTCATCTGAACTTTGCGCTAACTTCTCCCACAGGTGATGTGAGAGAAAATTTTTTTTTTGCAGATGAAAATTGGTACGTATGTGTTCCACTGTCACACAAAAGGTTAATCAAAAGGCTAATAATAATATCTGAGGTTCAAAGTGCCAAAACCACAATATCATTACGAGAGACGCCATAGTGGAGGGCTTCAGAAATTGACTTTCTGGTGTTATTTAACGTGCAGACATCGCACTGTACAGGGGCCTCTACAAATTGTCTCCATCAAAATGCGACAGCCGTGACCAGGATCTGCGGGATCTGAATACTTATATACAATTCCAAGTTAAAACAATTTTGGGAAACGGGGTGAGGTGCAGAGGGGGTTAAGCCTCCCAAACTCCTCCCTCTGGCTACACCGCTGCTAAACATGTACAAATTAAACAAGAAAAAACATCAAGCACTGTGCAAAGAAAGGCCATTACCAAAGCCCAACACCCAACTGATGGTCAGATTGCACTTCTTTCGTACATAATACGAAGGTTAGGTTGGCTTTGTGCATTAATGCGGTCATGGAGGATGTATATATCATAATTAGGCTGCAATCAAGGTGCTTCGCAGACAATCAGCTCAAACTTCTCGCAGCAAAGCACTGCTGTGTGCATCGACATGCATGCCACCAACAGTGTGTCTACACCAATGCAGCGACAGTGCTGCCACCTGTAACCCTATCTACGTTGTATAAGTAGCATGTACAATAATCCTGAATTGAAACCAGACAATTACTTTCTGTACAACAACTGCTATGAGCTATTGCATCTTGTTGCTGCGAAGCCATAAAAGGCAATGCTTGCTTTAATGTAAGAGCTCGAGTCAAAATTATACTCGCATAACATCAACTGTACAAACTGGAAACGAAATCATGCCCTACTAAGCCCTAAATTTTCGCATTTCAATATGACAGTAGTACACATGACAAATTCTTCGAGCACAACGACACTTGTAGTTCCACTGAAATGTTTAATAGCTGCAGTCATAGTGAGAGACGTACCTGTGCTGTGGTGAGCTTGTCGCACATGTCGCAGATGCTGGAAACGTCTTCGTCCGTCTTGCGGGCCTGGAGCAGCTGCGATGCCTGAACTATGGGCTGGAGCGTGTCTAGCACCTCGCTCTGGGAAACCTTCTGGTCTCGGCACCACTGCTCCAGATGGCTCAGGTTGTATCTACACGGTCACATAACACCAATCCCACTGTTTACAGGCGCCCTTTACAAATTGTGTGCCGAACATCGACAACGAACACTGGGGTAGTCAAAACCAGATAGTGCAAAAGACTTGAAAGATTCACGAGAGTACATAGGACAAGCGCAAGTGCAGTAGTGAGTATGTGTGTCTAGCAGTATGACATGAAGTTTTACGCAAAGGAAGTAGCTGCATGCCTTTCAAAATGGCATGCATGCATTTTCTGTTGACCATAATGAAGATTAACAACAATAAGAATGGCACAGAAGAAAAAAAATACTAGCAGTGGAGCTGCTTGTCATTGCATAAAAGGCAGTGTAATCTGCCTTTGCAAATGCTCGAGGAATAAGGAAGAAACAACTTGGAGGACGCTTAGTATAAGCCTTCAGTAGTAGAACACAACAGAAATTGAAGCATATCGCCATTTCAACTGCTAGCTTTGCTTTGATTATTGGTGCATTTCTCTACCATGCCATAAGGAAACTAATGACGGTGCACGTAACATTGGCCGCTAAAATTCGCTTTCACAGGTTTAGTTTCTCTACTGTCATAGGACAAAAAATCAAGCTTGTAATTGAATTCTAAGTATGTTAAAACTGCTTTTAAGAGCACAAGATTACTATTAAAATTTAAAAAAAAAAGGACCTCATTTCTCGAGTCCCCTGGAAATTGTCACCTAGCTGCTAGCCATTGCATTTTGCAAGAGGAGTTCATCAAAGCTACATGCTCAAAATAACTATGATTCTCAAGCTCACATGATGGGAAAAATTTTAGAAAGCCTATCTTTGCCTGAGCTTTCATATCCATGTTTAAAATGAAATTTTCTGAAGATGCAATTTCGGACAACTTTTATATTTGGACACACAGTATAACCTCATAACAAAAGATCTCCATAGAGCAGAGCATTTTGGTCTGTTGTGAGAGGAGTATGTAAAATCCAAGTGCTGTTAACACAGACTTCTACGTAAACACCCAATGGGTATGTTATAGGCAGAAAGAATTACTAGTTATAAACAGACTTACTCTCAACATGGGCATTAAAAATAATTTTTTTTAACATCAAACTTAGTTTCTGTGCCCTCCCTCCTTTTTTGAAACATATTTCAACGTATCATCACTGAAAACTACACAGAAGTGCCAAGGTTGCAAAAATTATTGTGAAAGCCACGAAAAAAAACCTAAAAACAGTGTTTTCCAAGAAATTATAGCTCCTAAACGACACAACCGGCCCATAAAAGCTCGTTCTTTGTTCACGGGACGCATTGTAGTTAAGGCAGCTGCAAACAAAAGTTCAGCCATCAGATTACAATTGCACGCCGAACTTGTCGCGAACATTGCTGACGTCTCAGAGCCATTGTAATAGCGTCTTGTTCAGTGATGCTACTGGCTTAGGCTGCTTTGGAGCAGCTTTTGGAGCAGCTTTTGGAACAGACAAAAATGCCTTTTGGAGCTGTAAAACTGGCTTTCGGAGCAGATATTGCTAGAGTCAATTTTAAGATGCCTATTGTGTTCATGAAGAAATCTGCAAACAGGGGTTGTGTCAAGCACCCGTTCTGACAAGCAGTCTTGTTTTCCTCAGAGCAAAACTGTTCTGTTCTAGCCTTGAGAGAGTCAAGCCTGCTTGTCGAAACGTCAGCCCGACAGCCCCCAACCCCTGCTTACAAATTTTTTCATCCACCCCTTCCTGCCGTTTATACTGTGTTTATGACGTACGAATGATAAAATTTTGATGGGCTGCACGCTATTCAAGCATAATAGAGCAAACAATAAAAGAAAATTATATCACTGACAAATAACCTCACCACGTTTAATAGACAAAGCCAATGATAAAATTTAAAACCATAGCACTTCATTAAACTGTGACTGAAGATCAGTTAACTGCCGATTTTTCGGAAAGCTAGATTTTTCAGACATGCTTGAAAATTTCAACGATTTCACGACAGCGTCACAAGCCCTATGGACGTCGAAACTTTCGACACTGAAACTCTTCGGCGTTCCGTTTTTCGGGATTTCAGCTGACATTCCAAGTATGAAATAGCATTACTTAAAGTTCCCACCTTTGCTACATCTATGACCTCGTAGGGTTAAACGAGCGCTTTCAAGAATTGTTCAATTTCACAGTAATGTCCAAAAGTCTGCTTTGCTGCAATGTATAAGTGCTATGGGAGAAACTGATAAAAAAAAATTCGTAGGGGCCGGTATCACCGCGGAGTGAGGTGATGTCTAACGGATAAGCACGGGAAATGCTCGGAGGCAGCAGTAAGGCTTGATCGCTTTATGTTAAGCATCTTCCACTTACTGCATGTGGCGCAGTTGTTGGCGTACTGCATGCTTTTAATCACTCATGCACTCCGCCGTCCACGCTGCCTTTCTGTGCGAATAGGTCAAGTTCGTCGTCGAACGAAAGCAACGTCGACGAACGAAAGCAACTCGCCATAGCTGTGCCCGTGTGCGATCAGGAACAAAGTGGGCATTAAGAACACTATGACAAACACGTGCATATGAAAGCGCCCCAGAGGAACGGCGTCAGCTGTGTAGGTGATGTGCTGCACACAACTAAGAACGATCGGTCTCTTTTGGCAGCAAATGCAACATGTCACCGGAAATTTTCGTACAGTGCCGCATCTTTTAAGTGCACATACGCATTGCGGAGGTTCAAACAAGCATTTCTCTATTTATACCACCTCCTTTATGCTTTGCGTCATCGTTTCCACATGCTTCATACTATAAATCCACAATTTATTCCACACTTTGCTGGTATCAGCGGCGTTCATCACACGTGCATATTTGCAAATGGACATCGGTAGGCCTTGAATGTATTTACGATAGCCTCAGCGCACTGAAATGCCTGATAAGTGTACTCGAGGAGGCATTGAAGCTATTTCAGACGGGGGTGTGGCGATTTCATTCCTTGAGCGAAATAAAAAGTCGTGAATCTTTTTTGCACGATTTCCCGCTTCCTAAAATGTCCAGAAAATCGAGCATTCACTGCGCCCTAACCATCCATGGCCTCAATAGTGACAATTGGCTCAGTTTGGCATGGCTTGGCTCTAGTTGTGTCTTACGCAGGTGCACCGCAATGTCATCTTCAACGTGAGAACCTCAAGTAGTTTCGTTTTTGTAAGTTGGAGCACACCCTTTGGTGCAGGTTGGGCACAGACACGCCGAACTGCCCCGCACAGTGGTCTAGTGGCTAAGGTACTCGGCTGCTGACCCACAGGTCACGGGATCAAATCCCCAGTGCGGCAGCTGCATTTCCGATGGAGGCGGAAATGTTGTAGGCCCGTGTGCTCAGATTTGGGTGCACGTTAAAGAATCCCAGGTGGTCGAAATTTCCTGAGCCCTCCACTACATCGTCTCTCATAATCATATGGTGATTTTGGGACGTTAAAACCCTCATGTCAATCAAGACACACCAAACTTCGAGGAAATGTAGCAGTGTGTAGCAGCCAGAGCAACTTAGCACAGCTTGGCGCAATGGGCACAGCGGTAGCATCACTGGTCTGCACCCGTTGGTTATCAGCACTCAGACCTTGGGACGAAAACCACTGCGAGACAACTCTTTATACTCGCAATCGAGCAACATGACGCACTTTGAAAACATTGTCGGGCACTGCAGCCACGCACATCGCAACTGAGATTGCAGCTCAAAGTCGTGGCTAGGCCTAACTTTGCTCCGATCTTTTCGGGCAAGGCCGTTGCATTAGCGGACATGCAAAAGCGATGAATCCGTAATGTGCTTCGTCGAAAGCAACGAATTGCATCGCCCGCTGGCTCCTCAAAATCACGGATGGGCATATTGCGCATCAGCGGCAAACCCACCGGCCAAGCTCAGTATGCAGCGACCGCTCAGAGAAGCAACAAGCAATTTTGAGCGTCATCGCCCCAAAATGCAAAACCAAGCATGCTGCGTGCCGATATTTTAGGTGCAATGCTCCTTTTTGTCTAACCTTGTCCTACGTCATGTATAATCGGCACTATAAGACAAATAGACAGACAGACCAACCGACAGACGGACGGATGGACAGACGGATGCACAGATGAACGGACGGATGGAAGCATGGACGAGTGGACAGATGCAAGAATGAATGCATGAACAGACAAACAGACAAATACACAGAAAGACAGACGTTTTGCCCCACTTATCATCATTCACTCTGTGGAAATGCTGCGATTTTTTTTTTGTCGCATAGTTAGGCATAACTGACCATTAACTGACCACAGATCGGCGACCTTCATTCTTAAATCCGTACAACTTTCCGTGGCACGCTGTTCCTGTCCCGAAAGTATGTCGATGTTTGAGTCGGAAGTTATTGAATTTGGGATAGTGTTCGTGGTAGAAAAGTTTCCTGTAAAAGAGTTCTGACCACCTTGTGAGCCTCACATTTCAGTCAATTATATCCGAATGTTCATTGTACTAGAACCTGTAGTAAACGAAGTTCGATCAATAAAACAAATAAGGGGTCGACATAACGCCAATTGGTATGTTGTATTCGAAAGTCTGTTGTGAGCATATCTGTTGTAAAGAGGTTATACTGTAAATATTTTCGGTACTTAGGATGGCCAGGTCAGGGTGTAATTTTACCAACATGTTTTTTAACATCTGAAGAGTGCAATTGTTTTCTTCAAAATACGGTATAACTTATGTAATCATTGTGAACTTCAAGTAAGCAATCAATATGGGCTGAACATTTTAAAGGAGCACTGACATCAAATTTACTCATGGCAAGATTTTTGTGTCAGCGAGTAGCTATAGACCTTGTAGCAGTGGTTCACGACATAAAACGCAACTGAGGGATGGATAACTATCACTTTTATTGATTTATATCACTGGGATCTAGCACTATTCAAAAACGGCCGGCAATCGCGCCATTTCTAGCACTGGGAGCACCAGCAATGGCGCTACCTCGCAGTCACCTCCAGATCACGCCACAGCTGACCACTTCTCCACAGAAAAGAGTGACGTCAGGCTCAGCTGCTCCGCAAACATTTCGTCTGCTAGGTGGACACATTCAGTCATGCCTTGTCACATGCATTGCTGTCGTCGCTGTACCAAGTGTCGACTCGGGTTCAATACGATAGTCTGGATCTTGGAATCCCCGCGATTCGTGATGTCGCGAATTATTTTTCCTTCAATCGATCTTTTGCAGAACAGTGATTTCGAAATGTACGCCGTTCTAAGCAGCACTGAAGAGGTGCCCGAGGATGCACGCTTCAGCCATGTTCGCTCGTGTGTCTCAGTTATCTATATTGGTGCGTTTTGGCGTGCAAAGCATTAAGGTATACGCACAGGGGTCAATGCAATATAGCTGCCGTGAATGAGCATCAGCGGAGAAATAAAATATGTTTCTTGCTTGTCAGGTTCTTTTTTGCGCCTCCAGATGGCCCCACCTATCCAGCTTCTCGCGGTTAACACTGTATTACTACTTTTACGTGGACGCAAAGTCTACAGATGAACTTAACTTCAACGATACCTGCGTGTTACTTGTTAGCGATGATATCTGACTACACGCTCTTTCACGTTTGATAGCTTGGGGTCGTGCTGATGTGTAACACATACGTGATTTGAAAACACACCCCGATTGCCCTTTTTCCGTGCTTCGAACTAGATGACTGCACCTCACCTGCCACTCACAACGATTCCCCGGCATGCTGACCGACAAGCACACGTTTAATCATGCTCTTTTCTTTCGATACTCTTTTAAAGGTGGTTTTTATCTTGATAATTTCATGTAATCAGTCAAACCAGTGCGATGAAGATCAGGCGCGATGAGCCACGGCCGGACTAGACTTCACCTGCGCGTGCTAGCCCGGCCGTAGACGAGTGAGTGCGTTTCTGCACTTTGGCGCCAGTTGGAACCACGATAAGAACACTCGGATTGTACACGTCGTCGCTACTAGGGCATCGTCACTCAGGATGGTATTTGTGGAATGTATCACATCGAACACGTAGCACTAGTGTCAATGTCGCAGGGCAGTCTATTTTCCGTTTTTTCTCCTTAGCTTTTCTAAGCTGTCTGACATCGAATTAAAATAAGTTCCACGTGACGGATGCTGTTCAAATTTGGCCAAGAAGACCTATCCATAGCAAGCTATCGAATGATGGGCACATCTCCATCTTGAAATTCGATGTCAGTGCTTTTTTAAAACTTCTTACAGGACAATTTATCTCATTCATTAAGATGTCATGTACACTTGCTTGTTAGTTACGTATTTGTATTCTACAGTTCATTTGGAGACACATTAGCCATTAATGGCTCATGACTATTAAAGTCTAGTGGCAGAATATGTAAAATACATAGCTTTTTTTTGGACACATTTATTTATAGTGAAAAACAAAAACTATGCAAAAAAAACTATAAAACTGATTATATAATCAGCATAAAGACCTGTGTAAACAACGAAAATTTCATCCCCCTAGGCTACAGATGAAAAAAATTTTTCTCAAATAGGACGTCCCTAGCATGTCCCCTTAAAGTCTCCACTATACCATAATTGCTCTTTTTGCGAATCAGCCGAGGGCCCACTACGCGTCCCTAAAACAAGACGTAAACATATGTTTGAGCGCTTTGTAATACGTGGGTCTTCACAACACCCGCTCTACGTGCAATTCGCATGTTCCGACAATCAGCACGATTCAAAGCTTGTGCCACGCGAGATTACGTAGGCTGAAGAGACTTCTTCGACCATATGACATTTTATATTGAGTTTTTTTTTTTTTCTTTCAAATCAGTTTACAACAATGGTGTGGCTTTGTGATAGAACACCTGCTTGACACCCATACGGCCTGGGTTCAATTGCAACTCAGACCTCGTCTTTTTAATATTTTATTTGCACTCTTCCCGATTTTTTCCAGTCACACGACTATTTTTCACTCGCAACCAACAACACAGATGCCAAAACATCTGCGAAACAAGCTCTTTATTTATTATTATTATTTATTTATACAATACTGCAGGCCACAAATGGGCCCAAGCAGGAGTGGGGGTAACGGGGTTTAACGCTATCCTGTTAAACGCTGTCGAGTGGGGTTTAACGCTGTCATGTTAAAAGCGACCTACGTCTAACATGAACATAGAGCTTGGAAACTGCTTTGCTGTAGTAGTCACCCACATCTACATGGACAGGTACTTAACAATCCTTAGCAGTAATTCAGAGGGAACGGTCTCCCAGACATAAGCTCTGTAAAAAATATGGATTTTTGCTCGGTCAATACACAGATCTAATAGGTAACTATGTAGGCTGGAAAAGCTGTTACCAGTTGAAGCAGTCAGCAATGGGCTATGTTCTAGGGCTTAACAAGACTACAGATTTTTGTGAATCTTCTGCCCAAAGCGATTTTGTTCCTTCTTAGTATGAGTGCCATCAATGAGTTATTAATTTTTGTACAGCTAAGACCATAAATATTTTTTTTTGCAGCAAGTGCAAGAATGGATTGGTCCCCCATGCATTACTGCCAAAACTTTTTCTATTACATACTTGCAAGTTGCTCAGGGTAACAAGCATACCCCAGCAGGTAATAAAAGTTACAGAGGTCACAACGGCAGCTCTGAGCACCGTCCCAGCACCAAAAAAAAGACGTTAAAATAGACTTACCTCATCTGCATGCCCTTAGACCAGTGGCACATGTCTTTGCGTAGAAGCAGGTTGTTCAAGGCACCAGCACAGATGAAGTAGAACAGCTGTAGAAAACAAAAAAGTGTAGCACCACACGTTACAAGGTACCAGGAAGTGCAAGCTTAAAGATAGACTGACAATCAAATTTTATGCTACAAGTTTTCTTTAGTGCAATAAAAATCCTACCAGTCAGTGTATGACCATGAAGTCCAAACACTGAAAACACCGTGAAACATTAATCCAAATTTTTTCATTTGCAGTGCCAACGAAGTCATACATGCCACACTTGCTGCAAACAGTGAAAGGCGAGAGCGACAGCAGTTCATGTTTGCATGCTGGCCCAAAGTATGAAGATAGCAAATCAGCCCTGAAAATGCCCACAGAAATGATTGCACGCAAGAAAAGTCTTACAAAATATACATAGTAGCAATATTATAGTATCAAATTTGTTGCCAGGGTTTTCTTTTTTGTTCAGTTAGTGCCCAAGCTTAACACAAGAGTTTTTCTTGCATCTTAAATTTTCAAAACTAAGAATTACAACTGTCCTTTCTCTGCTGTTCCTGCATGAACTTTTGCACCACCAGCTCTACAATATTAAGGAACAATACAACGGAAATGATATACCGTATTTGCTCACATAATAAACGTACATTATTCTAGAAAATCCGGCGCCAAGTTTGGGGTGCACCTATTACGTGGGGTGAAATTTCCGAAAACTTCATTTCTAATGGAAGCACGGACCACTGAGCATGTAAATGCCGAAGACACGACTATCCACACTACAGCTGAAACAACCTTCTTGATATGCCACACTACTGCAGAGCGTGCTGTCCATGCAGTCTCGTGCGTCCAAGAATGAAGACATGCAATGCGGTCTGCTTACAAGCATTTAAATTTCACAAAATTGACATTGAAAAACCTGTCTTGCCAACCAAATGGATGCAAAAAGAAAAAGAACTATGAAAAGAAAGTGCCGTCACAGAAATTCCCTAATTAGTAATTACGTTTCGGGCCGCCTAGATATATGAATTTTCACGGACGAAATTTTATACGCTGAACGATACCGATCGTTCGCTTTTGCGGGCTCACACCCCATATCAATGACATTACAATTGAATCGCAAACCACCATTCGAGTGTTACAAGTACCACCCAAGTACCTTTCCCTTCAAGCAGAGCACCCAAAAAAAGTTGTGCTGATTCCGCACAAAACTGCAACTTCGATTGCCCGTGACCGCACCATTAAAAAGCACGAATAGACCTAACCTACAATTCGGCATGCTGCGAGAAGTTTGTACAAGACAACATGAAGATTGGGCCTTTGGAAGTCGAAAAGATTGCACTCAAGCACTGATCAAAGAGCAGCGCATGCAATATGATGTTTACGTTCGTGGCCAGGAAATCAACGACAACAGAAGTCTGCTGAGCTTGTGCCAGTCCGTGCATGCAGTGGCAGCAATGGTGAAAGCTCGCATCAGAAAGTCTTAAGTTTTTAAACAAGGTAGCAAGCGCGATAACGACGACGCTTTTGCTGACAGGAAACTCAATGCACACTTGACGAGGACGCGATCACGTGTTTCTGTATGCCGAATGTGCGCGACCGGCTAGCGGCTGGTGCAAAGGGTTCTCCGACACCCCGACAACCGCCCTTCTTCCACACTCTGAGCTCGCGAAGCTGGTGCAGCAACGCGGCGGTCTTTCTTTCTTTTCTTTTTCCTCACGTCAGTTAGTGCAAGAGGGTGCCAAATTGCAACTGTGCAAGCACGATACAGAACTACTGATAACGGTTAAGTTCATGGTGTGCCTATTATGTACGGGAATAAACAAACTGGATTTTTGGCTGCCAAACTGGGGGTGCGCCTATTATGTGAGTAAATATGGTACTATTACACAATGTGCACAGACTTGACATTTAATTTTATGCAGCCTTTTAAGAAAAAGAATAGAACTTCCACAAACCTGCTTGAAAACTTGAGTTATAAGCTCCGGGTCAACACCGTGAATCAGCAGCACCTTGTAGAAAGTGTTCAACTGCACAGAAAATGTCAAAAAGGCAATATAGTAATACAAAAGCTTGAGTCAAAAAGTTCAAAAGCTATATTCTTGAGAAATTGATATATTTAATTAAATATCACCCAACTATACATATTTGCACTTGCCAACCAAAGTTGATGTCTTCACGGGAGTATAATTGATTGTTTACACTGATCTACAAAACCTGTCTATTAATGTTTGGCAGCAATAGCACCGTTTGACATAGATGTCCCTTTGTTGATGCCTAGTGGCACATCTCCATCCCAAAGACTAATGCCGAAGATAATGATTAAACCCTTGAGGTAGCTGAAGCACTTGGATACAACATACCCTAAATGCTGCGAAAAGCTGGAATCAACAAATACACAGCACTGATACTCAATATGCACTCATTCAAAGCATCATCATTTGAGGAGAGAAACGCTAAAATGTGCACTGGAGTCTCCAGTACGACTGTCACCGACACCTGTGCTCATGCATATGCCACACAGCGCTTCATGAACGCAAGGGCTAGAGTTCGTAGCTTGAGACGTGAATGTGGTAAGGCATTCTACTTAATGCTGGCATTTATTCAATCAATCAAAAGGTGAAACTACCCAAGTGCTCATGGTTGGCACTTGTTAGTGTCACTATGCAGAACTTTGATTCATGAATTTCAGACAGTGACACTGCCCCCCCCCCTCCAACTAAGATCACCGCAAAAGGTAGAAGCTGCGATAGATATAAGGAGCGTTTGTGAGGCCTCATGCATGCGTCTATTTTGAACAGTGGAGAAAGCGACCGGCACCTATTGCAGTGGACTGAGAGATCGTAGGTTCAACTCGTAGGTTATTAAAATCCAATAATCAAACTTTTCTTATCGTTTTCCTTTGTCAACTGCATTCACTGACATGATGAAAATATGTGATTGAATTCTTGGTCGACCATGGCATAAAGCACTTTCGTGTTAAAAATATTACGGGAGCTCACCTCTTTGAGCAGAACGTCGAGGGCATGTTGGGGATCCACAGGAGACTCCAGGTCGCGCGCCAAGCTGGATGCTCGGCTCCTCATTCCGCATGGCTTGTTTCCAGAGATCCCCGCAATTGCCTCGTGCTCGAGCACTGCTGGAACTGTGGAAAAATGTACACAAGCGTGTGCAAATGAAAATATCAGCAAAGTGCAAAATACCTGTTTCCAGGCAGGCATGAACAGGTTCAGCTGACTCACTAAGCGTCAAAAATAAGTGATGAGCTTGGGAAGAAATTCCAGTACAGTGGGTCAGATACAACCTAAAATCCGTGCGTTTGCTACCATAATATCTTACTAGTATTCTGGTAAATAATTCTGCTAGTGAACCAAGTTTTTATTACGAACTGGTAAACCACACACTGGAGTAACTTATTTTCGGTTGAAATGTAATAGAAACAGAAGGTTCAACCATTCCCTACTATATTTTCTCATAAGCCACACAATGATAGAGAAAGTTTGGAGCTAATGTTGGAATGTTTGTTACACATGAATTTTGGTGTGCAAGGCAGCTTTACCGCAATGCAAGAAGGTTGGCTTCCCACAGGGTACTCTTTTCCCTGCAGGTTATAGTTGGGAGCGCAAGTTGTGCGCGAAAAAATGTGACACCTAGTGTTGCACATGTTTTCTTGGTATCATGTGGTTATGACTACATCACTTCTATTTCCTGTCATAAAAGCAGCCTCTGCTAGCTTAACATAGATATGAAGGCATAACATGCAATGGTATGTTATGTTGATGCTACATTCTGAATTTTATTGTCAATGTATGCTATTCATAATGCACATCACAAGTACTATTTTACCATCTGGGACTTATCAATAAACACAGTCAATACAGTAGAGATCCAATCAGCCCCACTTTCTGTGAAAAATTATTGCATAAATCTGACAACTACTTTCATTAGATTCCAAAAGTACCTTATTATACCATCAGATTTCATCTTGAATATAATTAAAAGTAATGTGCACAATAATAATCAAGAAGTCCCAACCATGTAGTATTTACAAGAAGTGTTCAAATGAAAAGGTACAAAATGCAGCATGCCATCAACGTAGTAGATGCCTATACCACTATGGGAGAATGTGGTGTAAGATCTATGAATGCGATTGGGGTCTCTGCCGTGAATTGGAGCAAGCGAAGGTGCCCGCATGTGCAAGAGAGAGAGAGCAAAGGTTCTTATATAAAGAGCGCCGTCCAATTTGTGCAGCAGTGCGTCTGTGGACAGGACCCGATTTTCAACAGCCAAAGGTGTTAAACCAGCCACCATTTATCGCCCGAGATTTCCATGTGTCTGGTCTCCTGAAGAAGACATCTGAAAGAGAGATCTTCAACTCTGACAACAAACTCAAGGATGCCGTGAAGATTTGGGTCTCATCACAGCCACCGGAATTACGGGAAGAAGCAGTCTTTAGGTTCGTACATCACTGAGATTGTTATGATCAGCCACATAATGTACACTTCGAATAAAGTCTTCGTTTATACCCACAGCATTTTGTACCTTTCAATTAAATACCCATTATAGCAGTAAGCTTGTAACAGCAGAAAGCTTATGTACCCAAATGTGTTAAAAGTGTAAACTTTCAACTTCTATTAGATGGGAGGAAGCATCAAGGAGACATGACAAAACAGGTACAACATACCAATCAAAGGCTGAACTTTCTCCTCCATGCTTTTGATGACAGCCTGGTAGATCCACACTGCTATGTCGCTCATCACCTGCCTGTACTGTGACAGGTCAAAGTTTCTCAAGCATTGCTCGTTCTGCTTGGGAGTGTTTTCAACTTGGAATTGCTGTGAAATAAAAAGAATGCAGTGAAAACAATATTTGCATGACTAATCTACAAACAAAACACCTATTGATTGTAAGTCCATGGATTATTTTGGATAAGCAATTCAGACACCAAAGCGAAATCTTGATTATGGCTGGATTTCATGAACCTTCGTCTACCTGGGAAACACTAAAGTGAATGTTTGGGTATGTTGTCAAAACACCTCGAAAGGTGTTGTACCAACACGAGGTTTGAGATGTTCCGGAAAAGATATCACATACTCCTATGTGAGAGTTGAAGGGATACATACAGCTGGAAGCAGGGATGACACTATGGGCGCAAGAGGGGTTAAAATTTCTGATGCAGTAGACTCTCAGTAAATGAAAATTTGTTAAATGAAACTGCTGCTTAAATAGAACAAGTGCTTCTTACAAGATTGGTTTTGTTATTGTATTCTGCACACCTAATAATCTCTCATTAAATGACTCTTTTTAAATGGAACATAATCTACTTGTTCCTACAGGTTCTGTTTAATGAGAGTCTACTGTAGCCTCCAGCTACAAGGCTTCATGAGCACACTCTGTCTTGAGCTACAGAATTTCCATTCAATTCAATTTTGCACATTACACAATTTCAACTAATCTTGCATGCCATGTCACAGCAGTGAAGGAAATGCTACAGTGCTGGATGTCCTTCCTTCTCTCCTTGCAGATGCACCCCTCTGCAAGCATTTCTGCAAATGTCTTGGATGCGACGTGCATTTTAAGACTTTCACTGGAGCATAAAACTACAGCATTGAGGAGCTGTCTGCCGAGGCACTAATGTGTAAAACAATACCCAGAGGGAATACTGATTTGCTTTGATTTGATCAGTGAATAAACAAATAAATAAACTGTTAAATAAATAAATAAATAAAAGGAAGAAAGAATGTTTCTTTACTGCTGAGCAAACATGCCTCGCAGAGAATTTAGCTGTGCAACTCGACTGTTAGACTATTAGCTATGCCTTTTACAACAAAGACAAGACAATCTGATTGACCTGACGCATTTTTAAGTCTATTACTCATGTGCAAGATAGCTCGAAAGACTAGAAAAAACAGGAAAGAGTGTTAACTTCAACTTGTGCTGAAACTCTTACTCTTCTCTCTGCATTGACATTATTTTCTCTCTCCCAACTGAACTGTGTACGTGCGTGCACCTAATTATGCTTCAAGAACTTGATCTCACAGAAAGATTCGTGACGAGTGCTACACGAATTTATGCAGACAAAAACCCACGGACATGAAAGCAATAACCTGTTGAGGCCTAAGAAAACAATTACTATGAACAACGAAAAATTGCTCTAGTGTAGAAGAAGAAACTACACAAAAGGAAGGAAAACAATGGTAAAAAAGGAAAATACAAACCTTCTCTCCACTGTACTGCTTCAAGTTGTGCATAAATCGGCAGGTGTTTGCAAGCCACATGACAGTGTAGTCTGTATCCTCGTGCCGTTTCTGCAAAGCAAAAAAAAAACAGTTGCTTCACCAAGGATCAAGCACAGCAGAAGAAATTATTTGTCAACTATGTTCCATTAAATTTATGCAACATTACAGCTAAACAACAACTATGCAACAACTATGTCAACTATGCAACCTTAAAAGTGGGCAAGTACTTGATAAAATGCAAGATGACAATATGATTACCCACGATTAAAACCATGAAATCAAAAACAAATGGACTTTAGGCATAGGAGTAAACAAGCTTTCTACGCTGCCTTCACCTTGATCACTTTTCTGATTCCAAAGACAATGTTGTTCAGCAGGCTCTTGACTTTCTCGTCGTCGTTGATGTAATCCGTGTGACGGATGCACATGAACAAAATGTAAGCAGGAAGGCCAGGTAACAGTGTAACTGCCAGCTTGGGCTTGAGGTCTGAGGAGGTAACAAAAATAAGTGAGAGAGGTACGTGGCATAACTTTAAAAAATACCCGACATGTGAAACAAGGCTCCCACTGTTACCTATGATGAGATTCTTGATAATGATGTTCTCGTCCTCGGCCTTATACTCGAACATTCCGAGGTACTCGGCATCTTTGTGCATGATCTCTGGCATGTTTTTACCGTGCTCCTCCGCTGCCTCAACTCTCACATCTGTCTGGTCGATAACTGCACAAAACATTCAAACTTGTGTTGCAAAATGGGAGATAACTTGCACAAAAATGGAAGGTAACTCGTGCAAATAACAAGGTATTGGGTCTTGCTTTTGAAGCCAATATTGTGCCAAAGGGCTCATCGTTGTCACAAGACTTCTCTCTTCTCAAAGTGTCGTTCATTTGCAAGTGTCTGAAGCAGGCATAAAACTGAAGTTCCCAGCTGTCATAGTGCTCTATTCCTCCAGTACCTCTAGTTTCAATTTCTAATTTTGTAACACTGCAAGCTAGATCTAGCAGCTGCATAACGTAAATGGCTTAACCCTGTAATAATAAACCCAAAAAAACTTGCCGCAGAATTTCACACAGCCTGTTTGAGATAACCAACATGGACTGACATTCAACAGGGACTGTCGAGTATAAACATGCACCTCTGTGCCAGAACCTCACCGCTGCCCTCAATTTCCGGTGCGACGAAAATTTGAGACGCTTCTCAACGTACACATTGACACCAGAGCAAGGCTGGTCATTGTGGTTTAGGGAAGTTGGATGCACGAGAAATTCCACCAATGGAATTTCACACATTGATTGTAATGCCCATCATTTTATGATAAAGAACATAGGCACAAGAAGTGAATGCATTACATATGGCCAAACATTTCTGTAGCATAGCGTTATATTATCAATTTTCTCTGACCAGTCTGTATAGACAATAAGTGTGCATGGGACTTTTTAAACACTATACCATAAAAAAAGGCAAAACCAAGCAAGTCAAGGACATAGACAACAATGGTTCTAATGTTTCATTAAATTTTTTTCAGACGTCCATGCTAGAAATGCGTCACTGACTACGGAGTCTAGTTTACCAGGGAAAGTTCCTATACACGTCACCATATGTACTCAACATTCAACTTTTAGAGCACTGTTTGATAATAAAATTATCTTCACTTATGCCAGCATTTACGCAATACGAATGGCTTTATAAATGGCAATATTTGCACAATGATGTTGCACAAGACGACCAACGTTGAAATGCAATTTTTGCATAACTTACGCCCACCATCCTTCATCTTCTTCGCATAAATCTTCAGCTGCCGCTTGTACTTCTTCAACTGCTCACCCAACCCATCTATTTTTTCTCTCAAATCCTGAAAAGCACAAAAGATCGAACAGCAGCATTTCACCAACTCTTGAACAAGACATGCGGGAACAAACTGCAGAGAGTAAAAAAAACTAGAACATCCATGCATTACGTACCACATTCTCTCCTGTCAGGCGATTGATCTCATGTTGTAGAATCGCATCTGTCTGAGCTTGGGGAGATTTCTTGAGGTTCTGCAGTTTCAAAGAAAATTAGGACAAGAAAAATGAGATGCACAGAAAATTTATTTCATCAAATCAAGAAATTGGTGATGCATCTAAACTGACTTGCTGCAATTTCGCACGGACCTAAGAAATTTCATATGCAATTCAAAGGTAAATGCTATCTGCCAACTCAAAAACATGATTAGACCTAATTCACAGGCTCAGCATAACTCGTGTTATACAATTTAGTTACAGCACAGCAATTTCAATGTCAATTTTATTCCGTAGCTTTGCGAATACAAAAAATAATGCTGGGCCCGGACGTGGCTCTGCTTAACACCACCAGAGCTAGATCTTGTAAATATTGCACTTAAATGCCCAAGAATGTGGGAAGCAGCAAGGGAAATACACGTATAATGCAAAAAATGTGGTTTCCACTCCCAGAAGAAACCACTTGTTCTTCGGACAAATTATGCATCTGTCTCCTCATACACTATTACAGCAAAAATATTTGCTGTTTTCGTGAATTCTGAGATGAAGATGTCGCATTGCATGTTAGGCTACCATGCGACAGCAGCACTGCATTCTAGATTTTCATACGACACCGTGCGTTAGACACAAGCTCTCTTTGTCACAAGTGCCAGCTGAATGGTGCACATCAAACTGGCAGCACCTTTCCCAATGAACTGCTAAAAAGCTATGAGAAAACCTCTTTCAAAGTTCCCCATGTATTATCTAGCCCCGTATCCTGAATGAGAAATATTTCGCGCAATTTTTTGAGGGCTGACTTTTGTCAGTTCTAAGGAAAATGTGATGTTGGTAAGATATCCATTTTAGGCTGTGTAGTGCCGCTGACCTAGAGTGCCATTCAACTATTACTTTGTCAAACGAGCAATGACTTCAAGCTCTCCGTGCAGACCGTGCATTGAGCCTGCAGCCGCGAGCACTCACTCACCTGGCTGAGGAGTTTCTGCTGGCGATCGTTGTCATCCTGAAGTTTCCTGATCTCGTCCCTAAACTCATGCTCCATGGTGTGCATGCGCACTTTCTCAGTCTGCAGCTCAGCCTCAAGTTGTCTGCGCACAAACACACAGGGGCGGGTTGCAGCCATCGGCAAGCCAGCGCACAAAGGCGGCCCCGAGAGACGAGCATGAGACAGAGACAGGGCCGAGAGAAGAAGAAGAAGAGCGGGCACATAGAGCACGTGGACAGACCTGATGAGCTTCTTCTGCGTCTCGAAGGCCATCAGGAGCTCCCCGTCCTCGTTGACCAGATCCAGATTGCCACGATATGAATCAAGGGCCACCACTGACTTCAGGTCCTCGTTCTGGTTGGCCAGCACTGCCCGCAGCTGAAGGCACTCCTCACGCCGACGCTCCAACTCGTCTTGGATCGACTCGTAGTGGGCTACGAGCGCCAGAGACAAAGCACGAGATCACGTCTAATGGCTGTGTGTTTTAAACGCAGGTCACAATCGCGGCCCTAATCTTAAACAAGTACAGCCCACATGAAGTAATGTGAGCTTCCACATTTGCTGTTCCCAGCACGTAATTGTGTTTTTTGTTAAGCACTTGGACCAGAAGAACCACTAAATCTGAAGTACATCAAATGGTGATCACTACAGACACAAGTATTCATTTACAAATGTTTTTGGCTGTTAGAAAATTTCAATTAACATAGTCTGTTCATCAAAGTGCCGATGTTGTAGAACTGTAGATGTGTCCTTTTTATCTCAGCAAGATATGATAAAGCATTCACATAAGCTGTCTGCAGCCTCAATCAAGCAAATTCATGGTATTGATAAGTACTGTACAATACAGACTACCCCAGTACCACTACACTAACTGGCGAGTTAATGTAGAGGTTCTGTAGCCACCTACTAGACCTACAGCAAGTGCTCCTACAACTGCCACACAGCCAAACCGAACAAGGTGCACCTAGCTCACCCATCAAGTCTTTCTCTCGACTGGACTTGTCTTCGTTGGCCAGTGTTTTCACCATCTTCTTAACGTCTTCTTTCAGCTTGGCATTCTCCATCTCCAGCTCATGAAGCTGAAGTAAAGTGCAACAGATAAGATCAGCACAAGGATTGTTGAAAGGCTCGGAAGCGTGCTGCAGGATTCATGACATGAATAACAGTGTTCTCAAACACGGCTTAATCCCTGATGATCATCTTTATTTGCATGGCCAAATTTTGCATCAGATTTACAAAGCCATCAGATTTACAGTGCATGATTGAACGCTTAGGTTTCCTGCCCCTTGTGCGGTACACGCGCTTTTCTCGTGTCCATGTCTTCTATACGCAATGTTACACCCACTAATTCTTGAGAATTCTTACATCTAAAACATATTTGCAAGCATATCGTTTCTTTTGCCTATGTTTTCGTGCACATATGAGTCACCTTATCAAACACTTGGCTTCCTTATTTTAATGTATACACAGAGCCAGTAGCCAACACGTTTGATGAAAAAACATGCAGATGGAATTCACGCAATCCCAGCTCCTCAATGCTTTTTGACAGAAAGTAAAAAAATCTTCAGCAGCATACATTGTTCCCATAATGCAGCTTTGGTCGTGCACAAATGGTCGGTGCATTTCCTCTACAAAAGTACTTTATCAAGAAATTTAAACATGTACAAACTCTGGAAAAAAGGTAAGCTTGCAAGTTCCCTGACATTCTAAGTATGCATGGCGGACTGGCAGTGGAACATACAACATAAAAGAATATGAAGTCCTTTTCTATGTCAGTGTGAATGTACAAAGGGCATAAGATTAGGTTTCAGTCCACTG
The DNA here is from genome assembly GCA_013436015.1 of Rhipicephalus annulatus. NCBI lineage: Eukaryota > Metazoa > Arthropoda > Arachnida > Ixodida > Ixodidae > Rhipicephalus > Rhipicephalus annulatus. The sequence continues at coordinate 101,301 of WOVY01001060.1, read as the reverse complement.
AACCACTACCCGACAATTTTAGCCTGCACTGAGCAGCATACACCAGAGGCAATACCATCAGACGTACCCGCATCAGCTCTTTGCCACTTGCTTCCCTGGCCTGAGACTGCTCTTCCCTGGCCTCCATGGCTTCCATCTTCTTCTCCAGACGTGCTCGCTCTTGTTCAACTTCATTCAGCCTCTGCTGAAGCTTCAGAACTACTGACACGTCAGGAAGAGGGGCTTGCTGCTGATGATGAAAAAACACACAAAAGAACATGGCTCTATTAACTCAGCTCGCACAGCAATAACTCAGCATAAAAGTGACGCACCGAGCATCTTGCAGAGCCAGTAAACTACATGGCCAAGACTTCATACTTAATGAGGAGATGCTACTCGAAAAGCTATTTTAAAGTTGCATTGTTTTTTTTTTTGTTTTTACTTGCTTTTACAAGTTTTAGTCTAGTTTATGACAAAAAAAAATTTTAAAGCACAAGGTCGCTATTAAAATCTATAAAGAGTTGATTGTCTAGAGTTCCCTGAATATTGTCAATTGGCTTATTGCCATCGCGTTTCGTAGGAGGAGTTCGCGAAAACCACAGGCTCAAAATAACCATGAGTACCGAGCTCTCATAATGAAAGAAATCATTTTAGAAAGTATATGTTTGCCACACAGACGAACTTTCATTTTTACGTTTAAAACAAGTTTTTCTCAAAATGCAATTGTGGGCAACTTCTTGAGATTGGCATGTTTTTGGCATTTCTAATGACCAGATATGAATGAAATTTTTCCCAAGTGTTCCTAACATGTGACTAGTGCAATTATCTTCTATAAAAACTTGTCAAGTAATCAGTTTGAACCTAAAGTAAGCAATTACTAGTATAGGCTGAGCATTTTAAGACTTCTCACATTACAATTTTTCTTGTTCATTAAATGTCCTACACATAGTACTTAATAGTTTTTTGTATTCTACAGTTAATGTGGTGCATTGTCAACTATTAATGGTTCATAACCATAAAAGTTCAGTGGCAGAAAAAATGTGCCCAATGAGTTTTGTTTTGTACCGTGACTGTGTAAAATATAAATTACTATAAATATGACTGTATATTTGACAGCTGCCTAAAAACCTACATATATTGTAAAAATTTCATTGCCCCAGGCTATACAGTAAATTTTTTTCCCGAGTAGCATCTTCACTGAGCTAAAAAAAACCATGATGATGAATGAAGGAAGTGCGCACAACATGGGCAGGCTCTCAACTGAATTTTTATTCAGAAGTTTAAGAAGTACATTACGAAAGCCACACATGACAGGTACAACAAAAAGAACATTTCTGGTTTTTGATTTGAGGACTTCGATTATTTGACACAGAAGCCATTACACACGTTTAGGACAAAAACTAGAAATGTTTTTGTTTGTTGCACCTGTTACATGGTCTGATGACTTTCATAGTTTACTTTTATGAGTCTACGAATAAAAATTCAGTTGAGAGTCAGCACATGTTGTGTGCACTGCATTCGTCTGTTATTTTCATGAGAACTACACAGTCTTGAGTATGAATACATATCAACTAGCTCAGTTTTCCATTCTAAGACAAGGCCAAGGAATTTGCCAAATCAATACTAATGCAGATATGAAACATTCTTTTAGAGCCTATGCTGCTACGTGCACTCTGCAGAAGCGAGAAGCTCCTTGGAGTGTGATGTGCTATTACTTTGAACCTGCAAGAGAATGCCATTAGGAATAATCTATGTTACACTGATGTAACAGCCGTACCTTTCCTAGCATTTGTGCCACGAGACTCGAACGAACCCTCTTGTTGATGAGAGAGTACGATATATAAATGCATGAATTCTTTAAATCAAATAATGCGGTTGTGTGCTGATTCGGGTAAGTGTAATGAAACATATAAAGTGGCATTTCGCAGTTGAAGCCGTACGGATAACTGAAGCAGTAATTCTGCTGGGAGTGAGTACTCCCGTTGACAACTCTTATTTAAATGATGCGCATACCACAAATTCGTGCATGGCTTCTGCTAACTCAAACCTACTCGAGTGAAGGCGAAACAAAATAGTCCCAACGGCTGAACGAAAGGCTCAGCGGTTTATCAATTCACCATACATATAGATTTTTCGTATAAGAGCATTATATGGAAGTTAAATGTCACATTTACCAAAGATCGCACTTACCCTCATCTCTCAAAGTGCCCCACACACAGCATTTTGTTAATCTTCTTGCATTCATGCACAACTGCAACCTCTAAGTTATCCATGACCAAGTACATACTTTGTGCATTAGTGAAGACCTATGAGATTCAAAGAAAAAAGACTACAGGACAAGGGAGGGTGCTGGTATTCAGGTGCTGAACTCCCTTGTTTTGCCGTCTTTCTTTCAATCTATGAATTTATTTTGGAAAGCCTCGAAATATGACAAATCAAGCAAGCCCAGCCTTCTTCCATAAGTAAATACAACAAATTTGCAAAGTACTACCCCCATCCACAGGTTGGGGCTTCAGATCCCACCAACAAAAAGGGTGATTTTTTGTCTATTTTCATTCCTTTCAATTTAGGTCAAAATCTCTACACTACAGCTTAAAAAACAACAGATTATGTCCTCCATGCTTTAGTTGTCCATATGGGTTTTTTAAAACGTCTGATCTTGAATTCCCTTGTTTCCATCAGATCTCAATTACAAGCAATAGGAACAGAAGGGTCTCAAGTCTGAGACGCCTTCACAAAAACTCCACGGTTGCTGTCACTGAAACGTATAACTAATGCTTTTCTACTTACATTAAGAAAAAGTGAATGATGATGAGTGCGCAAAGCAGTAAGATCATTCGGAGTTCCCGTGAATCACCCGTGACATTGACCACTCCCGCATGTAAATGAGCACATGCAGGAGTGTAACTGTACATAAAGCAATGTACAGTTATACGCAAGGTTTATTGGTCATAAATGATATGTTGTGTTGAGTTGTGAATTTAATTTTGCCTTCATTACGTATTACTGCTTTGCGGTATCGAATCTAGCCTGAACTTGGCTATGACAAACGCTGTGCACGTTCCCCTGGTGGTGGTCGGTTGTTTCCAGTCATACGAGATGCATCATAGAGCATATTGAGACGTCATATACTGCACAAGCCAGTCGTCGTGCGTGATCATCACCGTCATGTTCATCGTCATCACCATCATCGTCATCACTGCTACGGCATATGCCAACACCACCAACGTACGAGCGTGACCTTAAAAATCTTTGCCCCCAACATTTTTCTTGTATATTAAATTATAAGGTCCACTGCCAAAACAACGGCCTGACAATGGAGTACAGTACCATTTTATGCATCATGTCTCCATTAAAATGCAGCTACCATGCCTGGCGTTTTACCCTGCGACCATCTCTTCTGCAGTGCCACAGCGATTGACACACCGAAGCAGGTATTACTGCTGGCGGCATAAAAAAAGGATTGAAGACAGGCACTCACAGCGCCAGGGTTCTTTTCAGCAGGCGCTCCTGTAGGCTGCCATGCAATAGAGCTCAGCTTTCCATGAACAGCATCTTGGTCTTTGCCAGACCTCACCGACCCGTAGCCAACATCCTAGAACAAGGAAAAACGAGATGTTGTGCTGTCACAATCATAAACATAATGTGTCACAACATGAACTCTGGACTAGTAGCCATATTCCGTGTTGCGTACAAGACCACATTTGCAGTGTAGCACTTTTCGCAACATCAGCTGCAAAGTTGCGGAATACACAAGGCTAAGACACTTTCTGTTCAACCAATTTTTCATCTGTTTCCACTGACTGCAATAACAGAGTAGGAAGCAGTGGCACAATTTATTATACATTAGACTCTCAGTAAATGGAAATCCGTTCAAGGAAACTGCTGCTTCAATGGAACAAATGCTTCTGACGAGATTCGTTTCATTCTTGCATTGTGCGCTTCTGTTCATCTTTCAGTAAACGGAACTCCTGTTAAACGAAACACATTTTACTGATCCCTTCAGGTTACGCTTAATGAAAGTCTACTGTAGTTCAGTACTGCGCTCAGTGTTGCGCACAATACCAAAGTAAAACTCGCAAAAAGTGAGATATTAAAAACGCAAATCCCCCACCTTGTCACGCGGCCTAAATCGTAGCTTACTTGACATTCACTGCAGCACCAGACCTCTGCTTTGTGATCTTTAATTACCACCATGTTACAGTATGGCCCCATGCTACACCTGCCAATATCCAAATTTCAAAACAGCACCTTTTTTTTAACTATCATTCAAATATATTTCCTGTCCCTTGGCACCTATTCTGTTAAATCTAATCATCGGCCATTTGTCTTCTCCACCTTAGCTCACTTGACCTACACTTTTTACTTATACGTACAGTAAAACTTGTTAACCCAATTCCCGTCAACTTGGAAAATCGATTATGCAATTTGTTCTCTGTCCCATCTAGCACGTGTATTTTTTAATAGCACTAAGCACTCGTTAATCCAATCGGTCATATTTGACCGCAACCCAGTTAATTCGAATGATTCTCTGAGCATGGCAAGCACAATGCAACACATATAAGAGACTCAAAGGAGCAAAAACTGCATGCACGAACAACCGAAACGGTTGCGGGCATTACAACCACGGCTTGTTTGCTTTTAAATTTTACTTGGCAAATGCGAACTGTACTGCTCATTTTTCCACAGAATAAATTATTGTCACATGCTCGTAATGGCGTTGGCGGTATGGATGGGTTCAGAGCACGTTTCAGCTTAAAAGACCCGAATTTTGAGCCATGGTCACATTGATTGATTTGTGGGGTTTAACGACCCAAAACCACCATATGATTATGAGAGACGCTGTAGTGGAGGGCTGCAGAAATTTCGACCACCTGGGGTTCTTTAACGTGCACCCAAATCTGAGCACACGGGCCTACGACACTTCCGCCTCCATCGGAAATGCAGCTGCCGCAGCCGGGACTCGAACCCGCGAGCTGCGGGCAGCAGCCGAGTACCTTAGCCACTAAACCACCGCGGCAGGGCAGCCATGGTCACATTGTGAATGAAGTCACGAATGACTGAAATTGGAGCCCTTACAGTGCTCTTATGGGACATAAGTAGTGAATTTACGTATTCATAAAAAAAAATACTTTGATACATTAAACACTTGCTGAATATTTGATGCTTATAAAAAATAGGAGTTTGGTTAATTCAGAGATTTTTTTCCGATCTCAAAAATCCAAGTCAACGACATTTTACTGTAATCACAACTAATATTTGACATTAGTTTGGACACCATGCTTTTGTAGGGACACCGTGGCTGGATGCCACACTTCGGTCTTTTCATGTCACGCTCGTGAATTTTCATTCCGCTTGAGCTGCTTAGCCCTTTCTCAAGCTTACGGCGAGTGTTCCACACACGCCGTAATGGCAACAGGTGATGCTGACCGACTCTCCCACGTTTAAATGCACATATATACTCTATAAAAAAGACAGAGGGATGACCGTCACTGTAGCTCAGTGGTAGAGCATCGAACCCGATATTCGAAAGTCGCAGGTTCGTATCCTGATGGTGGCAAGTCATCTTTTCGTCCACTTTTCTTTCTTCACATTTAAATTACAAATACTTCTTATAACCAGCCCATTATTGTCATTATTGTCTGTTAATTCTCATTAATACTAGGTCTGTTCAAGTTTCACAAAACAGGGCCTTGCAATACTTCTACAAATAATTGTTAAACAGCCTCACTGTCGGGATATATTACTTCACGAAATGATTACCGCAAAAATTTTTAGACTATGCTAAGCACGAGTGAATTTACGGAGATCCACGTTTGTTGCACGTTCTAAGCGCTTTCTCCCTCCTTCCAGTTGCACATGCTGTAAGCTCCAAAGGAGGGGGGAAGGAGATGACAAGAGAGTAAAGAAGCTGCATTGGTAGGTCGCTGCATATCATCACCTTTAAGCACTTTTTTCTTTGCGCGTGCAGGGGCTCGCGTGCCCACACCACGGGCATGCCATGGAACACCACAGCAGGCCCAGCAACTATGCAGCTCACGATGTCCAAACACGACAATGGCAGAGTACTTTTGATAAGCAACGCAGTTGATTTTGATGAAAATAAATATTGGCGTTATATGTCCTAGAACTATGAGGGATGCCATAGTGGAGTGCTTCGAAAATTTCAACTATCTAGATGCTTTAACTCCTCGATACAAGCACATGGTCCAGCAGTTGATTTTCAGCACAGCATCCTTTTTCAACACAAAATCAAAAGAACTCTAACTGGCCTTGAACTAAAGTTAAAGCACATGGTCCAGCAGTTGATTTTCAGCACAGCATCCTTTTTCAACACAAAATCAAAAGAACTCTAACTGGCCTTGAACTAAATTTAAAGTCAATTTTCTGCTATGTTCTGCACTATAATGCTTGGTTCCCGCGAACATTCGCACGAGCCTCGACTACCGATCAGCATTTTGTGACCCCGCTGAAGACTTGTTGCAGGGCTTCCGTGACGTATGAAAAAGTCAAGATCAGTGTTACTGAAGTTTTACTATTCCTTGTTAAGAGTTGAAAGAGTGGACTTGAAGCTGACCTCGTCAGGCACGTCGGAGGCATCATCGCGTGTCCCATCGGCATTGTCACTGCGCACAGAGGCCATGCTGAGGTTGGATGGTGTACGCTGGTGTGACAGGCCCCGGATGCGGCTGTTCTCCTGAGCAAGGTTCTCACACCGCTGCTCCAGCCGATCACGCTCCTTCACCAGCCGCTGGTAGGCCGATCGCTCCTCGTCGAACTCTGCCAGCAGACGCTGACGCTCGTTCTCTAGCTTCTGGCGCAGTAACTCTGCAAGGTGCAGAAAATTTTTTACACAATGCACCAAAACTAAAGTCGCCCTGCAGAGCAAATTTATTGCCTAGAAACCTTAAATATAAACAGTATAAAGTACTGGTACATCTGTGCACAGCTGTTTGCTTTATTCAGACACTTGTGTGACTCAACAAACAAGATGATTTTTGTGTAACGGCTAGTGCTTCAAGTACGTGAAACAGCTTGGGAGTGCAAGAGTTAAAAAGAACGAAAAGTTACAAAGCAAGTTCAACATTTAGATTGAATAGTAAACATTCATCCTACTTTAGCAAAGATAGAAGCATCACTTAGAAAACAACAATCTAAAAATTATTAAGAAGGAACAAAAGGAGTGCTTACCCTGGGCACTTTCTTGGTTTAGCTGGATTGCCTTGACCATTTCCTCCAAATCATGCTGAAGCCTGCTCTTTTCCTTTTCTGAAGCTTCAATTTTCTGAAAGGGAAAGGATTTTTCAGAGAAAACGGGGCACAGCTAAACTCTTTGCAAAGGCGTCCCTGATAACCATACGGTTGTTCTGGGAGGTTTAACCCCACATATCAATCAATCAATCTCTTTGCAAAGGTCTTTCATATAGATATAACACATACAATGGAAGCGCCTGCCCACAAACGGACTGAATATCTATGTACAAACTTCAAAGGCATGAAAAAATTAGGGAGAGATAGATGGTATGAGCAGACAGTATAACTGGGAGTGAGTACCTATGAGGTCAGATAGATAAGAGTACTAAAAGGATTCAGTGTCAGTTAATGCCAGTAGAAATGTAACTGAATTCTATAGATTTGAGGCACTGTTTAGAAAATTTGTTTTATTGAAATTCGACTTTTTATGCAAAATTTAGATGCCGAAATATTACTTCTTACGCCCAAGGGGCTGCAAAAATGTGCAAAAAAATATGAACAGTTAAAGAGAATGTTAATTTACACTGTACTTGAGAGGAAATGCAGGATCATTTCTTGTGTTTACAAAGAAAATTCACAGCATGATTGAGTTTTTGATGCTGATTTCGAAAATCTAATCACTTTTCCCCTAAACAAATAAGTTTTTGAAGCATCCTAAAATTAATTACCTATTGTTTGCAGGAATGATGACACAAAAAATATGTATTTGAGAGCTACTATTGGCACATGCCTGTATACCAATGAACATAAGCCACAAAACGGTAGGAGTGCTTTTTTGATTTGATGATTTTTAGCACGGTTTGTCGCACCTTCCATTGAAGTGTTGCAGACGCACCCACTTTATGCTCTAATTTCCAGCAAAAATAAATTTTTTGAAGATGTCAATCAAAAATTGACACCTACCATTGTGTACAATAAATATACAGCTACATGTCACAACAAAATGGCAGCCCTAGCTGCTCTGAAGGCAGAGATATCTTTTAGACAAGTTTGCAACTGCAGCAAATTTTGAATTTTGAGAAATCATGCAAAAACAAAACAAGTCCATTTTAGGCAAATAGTAGCATGGAAAAGTTGTTTACATTAATTTGCAAATTCAGCTTTCTCCGTAGGCACCAGACATGTAGTCCTTCTGTTTTGCGTCACATAAATGATGTTTTTTTCAATGCCTGCGGCATGTTTTCCACAGAGGCACGCTTGCGAGCTGATGCGGTCGATCTGCGGCGGTCTTTTTCTGCCATGCGTTTTTTTTTGCTGAGAGTCCAGGATTGACGTGCAGCTCCTTCAGGATTGCTGCTGAGGCTGTTTCATTTCCAGCATTGAATTTCAACACAGCCTCAGCCACAACAGCTTGGACAGAAAACAGTGACGCATGGCACTCTTTAGCCGAGTGCACCCAAACAATGGAATGGAGGCTCTTGTTGCTGTTCCGAGTTTTCCCCCGCTGGCACCGTTCAAGAAACCTCTCATCCGACAAGCGTTCGTAGATGGGCAAAAGGGCCTTGCAGACATGAGGTGGCAAGTTGTAGCAATTCTTGGGAATGGGATTGCCTTTTGCTATGGCTGCATTTTGGCGGCACCAAGAATCTTTGCCTTTTGGGTACAAACTGTGGTTAGACACTTTGTCTTTAGAGGTGACATGGTGATAGGTTGCCGTGACAGCCCTTTGCATGGCTTTCATGTCACCTTTATTGTTCTCCAGCGCCCAGCCATAATAGGAAGTGAGCTAGGTAACCAGGTCGCCAATGAGTTTTCCGCGGCCACCAAGGCTCTCAGTTCCAGCCCTCTTTTGCTTAGCAATGAGGTTTCGCAATGCTGTGCCCATTCGCTTTTCCACATGGCTGACGCAGTCTTCCTTGTTGATTGGAATACAGCCATACACTTCGGCTTCCTGTAGCGCAAGGAAGGTGGGCCCGCCGCGATGGTCTAGTGGCTAAGATACTCGGCTGCTGACCTGCAGGTCGTGGGATTAAATCCCAGCTGCGGCGGCTGCGTTTTCGATGGACGATAAAATGTTGTAGGTCCGTGTGCTCAGATTAGGGTGCACGTTAAAGAACCCTAGGTGGTTGAAATTTCCGGAGTCCTCCACTACGGCGTCTCTCATAATCATATGGTGGTTTTGGGACGTTAAACCTCACATATCAATCAATCAAGGAAGGTGTGGCTGTCACCGTCTAAACGTATTGTAGTATACCTGAGATTGTGTTTTTCCAGTGATTTCTGAAAAAGCATAAGTTCAGCTTCCACTTCCATTTCTCCAGATTTATTTGTTGGAGTTCTTTTGGCACAGGGCTTTTTTCCCACAGCTGGCAATTTAGCTCCCCTTCTTTCGGTGCCCGTTCTCATCCAGCACGAAAATTACTTAGTACCACATAGTCTAGGACTTAACCCGTGAAAAGTTCTCTAACAGCGCCAACACAGATATGGAATGAGTGTCCGCGCGTCATCCATGAACCATCATAAGAAACGGTGGGTCATCAGTTTGCTGTAAAGATTGCGAACAGCGAGCGCGCTTTCCGATATATATTTATCAGCAGCTGCAGTCGCGGCGGGCGTCATCTTCGACTTGTGCATGCCATGTTTTGGTATGCATGTCGCGGGAAGACACATTCACTGCTGTGAAAATGTCGTTCAATGCAGTCTGCTGATTGCCAATGCTTTTCATAGCATGCACAGCAAGAATGTTCACGACGAAGGAGTTGTACGATTTTCCGTCCTTCATGTACGGCAAACTCCACACGGCCGCGTTATTACCGCAGATCTTGCACAACATAACATTTTCTATGGCAAGGCCATATTCGTGCCAATCTAGGTGCACTGAAACATCGCCGCCACACCCTTTGCACTTCACGTTCGACTGCATAGTGTTTAGAGCGTCAAGGCTCCCTAAAGCGAAGCGCGTATCTATCATATGTAAGCGAGCCGCAGCGTCGTCCGTAGCAGTGTCGTTTGCGCAAGCGAGCAGATCTGATTTTCGCTTGGTAGCCAGCATTGATGCAACGTTCCGTAGCTTTTATTCAGCATCTTTTTTATTCATCAATAATTCAGCGGGTTTGAACATGACGGTGTCGCGCCGAAACGTCGTTCAAACGTCGTTGCTGTCAGAGCCGCTTTTACACGCTAGGCTTAACCAGCACTCGATGTTTTCGGCAGCTTCTTCGTGGCCACTCGGCACGGGAGGCGAGTCAACATCTTCTAAAGGTGATCGGTGTTTATTTTAAAAGTTGTAAACCTTCCGTTTCTTCACACGTCCGTCGAATTGGTGCTTCATAGTGAACTTCTGCGTAGACTTCGGCATAGTTGTGGGTTGCAGCCGCGTTGTCTGGTGCAATCGGCCGCAGCCCGAGCAGACGACCGTGCGAATGCGCCAATGGCATGCACACTCGCTGTCACGAGCACTAATAGACCTATAGGACCACGCATTGGGTCTAACTTTTCGCGGGCTTTTTCTTGGTGGCCGCTAGGCGTACACAGTAGCACTGGCGCGAAAAATAAAAAGGGAAACGTGGCTCTTTCAAACGCGACCAAGATGGCCGCAATCAGAGACGTAAAAGGGCAGTTGAGTGTCTCAGAAAAAAAGCCCATCTTTGCGCGTCTATCGAGGAATATTTTCATCGCACATGTTATATAAACGCTACTGTGGCTAAAATATCAATTCAGGACGCGTGAAAATTTGCCAGATTATGCATCAATCACTGCAGAATGCGAAAAAGAAACATTTTCAGGAAAATGATTTTTTCGCGAATTTTCTATCTCTAAGACCCGTGTGCTCCCTGAAAAAAAGGTCATTTGGTGAATCTGAGAGCCAACAAACATATTCCTGGATTGAATAAAGGCAAAGTTAATATCACAGTGCTTATCAAAACCTGTATGTCGGGGATACACAGTAACTGCACTATTGATGACATGTACATGCCATACTGCTTCGTCTGTCGCCTTCACCCTTATTACTACTAAATTGTTCAGTGTATTGAAAGATTTGTATTTAGTATTCACTTTGTGCAACTACTTGTTCCTGCATTCACTAACTCACGATCTGTGTTGTTTAAATTATGATATAATATGACCCCCCCTCACATATTGTTCCAAATGAGAACCATGTAGTATTTGAATAAATACACAATTTTATGCAAGACATAAGGGTGCCGCCACTTAGGGCTGTTAAATGAATGTTATTTTCATACCTCATGATATGAATATATAAGGTCAGGAAACATCGAATGCACCAAGTTAAAGTGGGTGTATACACACGAAAATGGTTCACACTCTTCATTTAGTTGTTCAACATGCAAATCCACAATGTTAGATGCCTAATACTGTAGCAGCACGAAAACCTGCCTGTAATATATTTCAACACATTGGCGATTGTAAGTGATGGCGTGCTGCCAAAAACTTATCAGCAAGACCAACCGCTACGATATAAAAAGTAGTTTTGAAAATAATAAATATTGACAAACTTAGTGTTGATATGCCGTGCTTCTGTAAAAAAAAACGTAAAGATGGGTTCAATGCCCCAGGCCTACCTGGCTAAGCGCCGTGTTTGTGGAGAGCAGCTCTTCCTTCTCGCACGACACCTCCCGCAGCTTCACCTGAACGGAGGCCAACGTCTCCTCCAGAGCAACCAGCTTGTCGTTGGCGACTCTCAGCAGATTCTCCAAGTTCTTGCTCTGCTCTACCTTCTCCTGCAGACCACGCATGTCCTCGCCCCGAGAACGCATTGCCTTGTTCTCTTTGACCTACGTGAGGAGATGGAGACGTCAAGCTTTGATGGCTCAAACAATAAAAAATTGGGAGCTCCCCCCCTTTCAAAAAAAGAGGGGGAGCAAAGCTTAGCGTGTGCGTGCCCCCCCTCCCGCTTTTATCTCATTGTGCGATGCTCCTTCCTAACTTTGCCTATTCTCCATGCTGACGATTTGAACCTTCGTCTGCATTGCTGCAGGCAACAAAGACAGTCACTTGTTAATCAACGCAACGCAACAATGAAATGACAAGCGACCTCAACAAAATGTCAAACTGCCACATAACAAATGGCTGATTGCCGTCACCCATCAGACAGAAAGGTACAGTTCATGAAAAAACAGCACATATGCATGTGACTGGTGCACCTTCAAGCACTGGGTTTTTTGTTGCAAACTATGCCAGCAGTGCCACACCCACTACAACTGAAATCTAACTTGCAGTAGCTCCACTTAAAAGTCCAATTCAGGGGTTTTGTATGCCAAAGGCGCAATGCGATTAAGGGACACATCATAGGGGGGACTCGCGGTAATTTCAACTACCCGAGATTTAACGTGCACCTAAGCCGAAATGAATGGTTGCTTTTGAATTTCGCTCCCACAGAAATGTTGCCGCTACGGCTGGGAAACAAGACCATGCTCTCGAGCTTAACGGTGCAACATTAGCAGAAAATCTAACATGGTGGACGAGGTAAAACAAATAATCATCTCACAATTCTGTGGCAGGAAAGGGAAAGTTACTAATATAGCCCTTCTCCAAAAAATTGAAGTCTTACTAACTTCCCATCACTCTTGTGTTCGAAGGCACTACTTACAGTAGCACCAAGGGTCCTTATAAAAGACAACCTGATAAACTATGCTCACAATAGACCAGTATTTTGATGATTTCCAGGGCCTCTTCTCACTTTCTGCAGAAGGATATGCCATATGTGACAGTGTCAACAAGGATTTCCAGTCAACTTAACGGCTATCTATTTGCATGTAAGTAGCGCTGATTAGCATAAGGTAATGTTGGCCAACTGCTGCCGAATTTCAGCTAAATAATGGCAGGTGTTTGGTAGTGTTGTCTTCGCAATGGCAAATTATTATGGGTCCTCTCTTAACTAGGAATTGAGCATGTAAAATATGTCTGCAAGTCTTTTGCATGTGACTACTTCCGACAGCTGCTACATTTAAACACATTTTCTTTCGTTCAGCAACTTCAGTGGAAGAGAGAGTCTTTATTTTAAAAAACAAAAAACAACAAAGTGGTCCATCGCGGGTGCAGCCCTTCTTCCAAGACTCCACCTGCTATGGCAGCTGAGCAGGCCTCACCCAGGGTCACCAGTTGGTTTCCCAGGATTCGATCATCGTTTGCACATTTTCTGTACATTATTGAACCGCATTCATGCTCACAAAAAGTTTATATTTAATCACTTGCTTTAGACTTTCACTCCAAAATTGTCACCTGGTTACCAAGACACTTAATTCATATATTTTTATGTCTGTAATGCTTCTGCACAAGGCCTCTCTTCAACCACACATTCCAAAATGGGGAGTATTCTTAGATAAGCTTGAAAGCAGGTTTACAAATCATGTTGTAGGCAAAGGTTACCGAAACTTGGTGATGTCAAACTTCGGGCTAGTTTATAATGCTCAGTTCAATAAAGAAATGGGAGACTTTTTCAGATAGGTCAGTTTTGTGCTCATCTGAAAAAGTTGACGTTTCTTTATTATGATTGACAATGCCTCAAGAGCAAGACTGACCAGCTCTTCGATCTTCTGCTGCAGCGAGATGATTTTCTTCTCGAGTCCCTTGTTGAGCTTCTTGACATGCTCCACTGACTTGGCTTCAATTTTAAGCTGGCGCAGCTCCTTCTTGGCAAACCAGCGGCGCACGGCTGACTGCGCCACAATGACGCAGGCCACGTCGTGCTGGTACTTGCGCCTGGCAATCCAGCAGCGCACGTTTTTCTGCAAAAACAGAGCTTGCACGGTCACAAGTGCAAAACAACAAGCCACAAGGTTCTCAGTGCAATCATTCACACCAGCTTACATACAAGAAGCAAAGATGTATGTATGGGTACGTGTATACTGAGTTACCTTGTGCTAAGTATGAATAAAAGAAACATGTACTATGCATGGTGAATTAACTCAGTATTGTTCAGAGTCACGTTCAGCACATCGTGTGTGTGCGTACGTGCACATACGAGTGACTCATCTTTCTTTGGCTTCTCAGATCTATACCTTGACTACCAGGAGATAAATTCATTTCACTAATGTGAAATTTCGTATTTTTCTCTGTTTTGTTCTCACATAAATAGAGCCGATGCAGCATAGGACCAAGCTTGCAATTTATGAACATTGCGAATTCACAGAAAGCTACTACAAGTGCTTCGAAGTGTAGAGACACCCCAAAACAAAGATGCGGCTGTTCAAACTTGAAAACAAATTGTCATAAAGTCACTTGAACAGTAAATACGAAGGCAAAAGTTTATCCTTCAGGAGTAGGGCAGGAACAAGACGTAAGGTACATTACAGATTCACCTAAGAACACTTAACTGTGCTGAAAATAGTATGTTCAGAGCTCTAGCCTTATCATTCAGGTCATCCAAAGACAATAATGGCTTAAGATGGATGGCATTACAGTAATATTTGATATGAAACAATGCTGCAGTCAATGTTGCTGAGAATACATCTACACAACATACTGTTATACTTCGTTAAACATGTCCAAGTACTGCGAAACGAAGTTGTGAACTGGTAATTAGCGTTTCCCTATGGCAAAGCCCTGTTCTGTACTGGTTTCAAACATATTTTAAATCCACACATTGAATCAGGAAACTACACTGCTAGCTTGAGGGGCCTCAAGCAAGACAATTAGTAAGGTGTGTTTGAACTTGGCAAGCAAGCAGCGGCTCCAACTCATTTTTGGTCACCAAAATAACTTTCTCGGCCCTAAATCCATTCAGTTGAAAGTCTGCACATCAACAAATTTCCAACAAAAATATCAAATCTTCCAACAATCTCACTGTTTTTTGGAAAAGTTTACAAGCATAGTTACAGACATTATTTAAACAGTCAACAATGCTATGAAGATGCAGTGCTTTGAAATAATTTTCTAGTTCTCACTAAGTACTGCAAAGCCGCACATTAGTCATCATCATCAGGCATCATTATCTACGACTGCGCCGAGTCATCTTTACGACGTGGTTGACATCTCAGTGACGTATGCCGTCTGGCTAGTTGATGTAAAGCTGTGCGAAACACCGTTGGCGCAAACTTGAAAGAAGACGAAAGAAAGGACACGGAAAAGTGCACACTTGCAACTGACTTTTAATAAACCGAAGCTCATCTTCTGAAACGTTCACGCATGCGTACAGCTACAGGAAAAGCACAAACAACTATCATCACAAACTATTAGATAGAAAAGCAAATTCATTATCACACATTGACAGCCTTTCATGAGATCGACAACAAAGCATGCACAGCGCAACTTGCCTGTATGATGACAGCGGCCGCATGGCGCTGGAGCTCGACGTACCGGTTCCGGGCGTACATGCCCCGGATGCGGCATTGAAGCTGCACCACCAGAAGCCTGAGCCGCTGGTAACTCCTCCTGGCAATAAATCCTCGCACGTGCTTCTGGATGAGGATAGCCGCCTTGGTGCAACGCAAGAAATGCGCATGCCTGTTTGCAGCAAGTAGACAAGCAAAAAAAATTTGCAGTTTGAGAATACTTTTTGATCAACTTACAAAATAAAAAAAATGTGCACTGCACCAGTACACAAAAGAGCACATGCTATATTTGTTCTTTTTCTCCTTCGCAAAAGAGTTAGCCTAACTTGGCTTATCTGTCATGAGCCTACTAAGGTTTTCATTTTAGCATTTCAACATTGACCAAGCAGGGCCGATCCTATCCACTAGCCATTCTGGAGAAGCTAGATAAATATGAAAGTAAGTGTTCATATACAGGTACTTCAGAGACCCTCATTTAAAGAGAAAAAATATGTTTGATGCTCTCTAGAAGTTATCACACACTACCAGCAGGAGTGACATGGCCCCTTATATAACTCTCACTGATGTTTGTCCTAACGGTGGAGCAACATAGTAACTTCATACAGACATCTAAAACTAGCAAATGCAAAACTGAAGAGACTATGGCGGTAAAGAACAGTCTATATTGAAACAGATAGAAATCCTCATATGCATGCACATAAAAAAATGTTTAGTATTGTAGTAAAATATGAGGTTACAAACCTATAGACCACTCCCTCCTCGTGTTAAGTATTACAAAAAACAGCAGAACACTTAGATGAAAGCTTAAAGCGAACTTATGTTTGCATACAACTTTAGATTCAGCACAAAACAGTCATTCTTGAGGCACAATGTTCATTTATGATAGAAATGACACATGCAATCTTCAAACGCAAGCGATTCGAATCCTCGGCCTCAAGCTGAGGATTTAGATCACTTAAGTTTGCATTGAAACCCTCAACATACGCAAAAAAAAAGAGCTCATCCAATATGGTGTTACATGCAGCCACATTAACGTATCGTTGAGGTCAATCACACGACAAATCATAGGACAGTGGAGTAAGTGTTACTGACTTGCGAGCCAGCATTCCTCTGCCGTATCTCTGGAGCCCTCTGGCTGCATTGAGGAGCATTCGGTAGCGTCTGAACTGCAGGTAGCCTCTGATGTGCTTCTGGATCATCAGCGCACATGCCCTGTGCTTTTCTGCTCGGAGCTTCTCCAGGTAAGCCACTTGGCCTGCCCGAAAGAAAATCTTGGTCTTGCCAAACTGGAACTTGTCCTCTTCCTGTGTGAATAAATAAGTAGTTGCAAAATATAGTAGAAAAGAAAAAGCCAGAAAACTTGACTACAGCATGTCATTATGGGGCAATTCTAGTAAATATACATGCCTTGAAGCAATGGACAGATTACAAGACAAAGGATCCTGGATAAAAAAAACACAAAAAACAAGATTATTTCTGTACTGTTGTCTCAGAGTCCTAACAAAAAGCATTAATTATTCCTTATGCATATGAAATGTCTTAGACATTCATGTACTAAGTGGCCCAGCTTTAGCCCATACGTGATGGCAAGTATGAAGCAAAAGTTACAAAGCTTACCCACCGCAAGTCGCTTATAAGTAGGCTAGTACGAAAAGGATTTGGATTAAAACAGTGTTTGTGTGTGCATATATATATATATATATATATATATATATATATATATATATATATATATATATATATATATAACCTGCACTTGTTCGCAAACCCTGACGAAGACCGGTCCACCAGTCGAAACCGATGGTAATAAAATTAGGACAACTGCTAAGTTGTGTTTCTTTATATATATATATATATATATATATATATATATATATATATATATATATATATATATATATATATATATAGAGAGAGAGAGAGAGAGAGAGAGAGAGAGAGAGAACATAGCCTATTTGTTACAACCTAAATAACCTGCACAATATTATTTTTTAATTGATAGAACGCATGTGCAAATGTTATTTTTCTCTGTTCAAACAAAGTGCAAGCAACTTTCAGTGGCAGCAGGATTTGACATCTGATAGAAAGCAAGTGATAACTTGCAAGATATGTTGCAATTTAAAGTTTACGTTACCAGGAGCATAAAAATCGGCATAAGCTTTTAAACTTAAAGAAGGAATTCATGTGAGTATATTATGCTCATTTAACCTTAACTCGAGCTTCGCGGCTGAGCGTATTTTCTTTGGAAAGATGTACTCCTGGTACAACACCCCTCCACTGCAGTGAAACCGTCTTTACAAAAGGGTGACACGTGGACTAATAAACACCTTTTTGTTCATTTCGAATACTTCAAAATTTTGAATTATTCAAATTTGAATAGAAGTGAATTCGATGCCATTAATATTCATTCACATATTCAAAGCACTCAAATGTTCACACAAGCCCATAATTAAGATGTCCTGTGACCCTTTTATTCAGCAGACATCATAGACAAGCACATTGGCAATGCCACTTTTCCCCTTTCTGGTTCCCAATTGCAGACTAACAACCTACAGTTTCTTGCTGCATTGCACAAATTTTGAGTAAAGCTCACAAAGTCCAAGTTTTCTATCACTTTTTGTGCGATCCAATATCCAGTGCAATGATTTATTCCCAAGGGATTCACAACGCTGCATGTTTTGTGCCTTTACTACAATCTGCCACCCCCCTTTTCTCTTACTGGAGGGGTCCTTACTCTCCTCCACAGGTCTACAAGGGGTCCCCACGACACCATGGCTAAGAAACAATGATGTAGTGCTCTGCATCAATGAATGAATAGGCATTATGCAAATCCACTAGGTGAAAATTATGCCTGATGGACAATGTAGCACTAGTTACACATCTTTTTCCACTGAACCACCAGTGAAAGTACACTGAAAGTTCTTATCTAAAACGAGAGTATGTGGCTCCTGGTAGGGTTGCATTGCAAAAGAGGGAATGGAATGGAATGAAAAAACTTTATTTCGGTCCTGCAGGACGCGCTTAGCGCGTAGCGGGCGTCTCCCACGTAGGGACCGACAGGGAGTACCTGGCGGCTGCTTCGTGGGCCTGCTGGACGGCCCATCGCTGGTCGGCGAGAAGTGAGCTCCTGAGGGACCTCTCCCACTTGCTTGAGGTAGAGTCGGGAGGAGTTGTTCTACACTCCCAGAGCATGTGTTCGAGTGTCGCTGTGTGTCCACATGATGGGCATGTGTCACTGGGGTATGCATCGGGATAATAAACGTGAAGCGTGGCAAGGTTTGGGTACGTGTGTGTCTGTAATAGGCGTAGGGTTAATGCCTGCGGTCGGTTAAGTTTCGGATGTGGGGGTGGAAAAATGCGGCGTTCCAAGTAAAAGTGCTTTGTAAATTCATTGTACGTAATTGGTGCATCCCGATTGGTATCCAACCCAGCAAGATGATGTTGCCCTGTGGCAGTGCGGTCGGTAAGTGCGCGCGCTGCATCATGGGCGATCTCGTTGAGGTTGGATAGGGCACCCGGCACCTGGCCGAGATGGGCGGGGAACCAGATGACAGTGTGGTGCTTCAGGGCACTCGGGTCCGCATTGCGCAGGATACGTAACGCCTGGTCGGAGATGACTCCGCGTTCGAAGGCTTTGATGGCCGGCCTGGAGTCGCTGTAGATGAATTCCCATTTGCTGTCGAGCATAGCTATAGCTATAGCTACTTGCTCCGCTACTTCGGGGTTTCGGGTGAGGATTGTGGCTGAGTTAAGAGTCTGCTGCGCGGATGATACCGCGACCGCGGCGAAGGCTTGGTTGTTGCGATAGGCAGCGGCGTCCACGAACGAGACGTTGTTCGCTTCCATGTCTATGCGCTTGAGAATGGCGGTCGCCCGCGCAAGGCGCCTGCCTCTGTTGTATTCGGGGTGTACATTTCGTGGTATGGGAGCGATCGTAATAAGGTCGCGGATTTCACGGGGAATTAGAGTCAACTCTGGGGGGTCCCTGGCCCTCGAGGAGAAGAAGCCAAGCTCGCGCAGAATATGGCGGCCCGCCTTGGTTGTAGTGAGTCGGGTCAATTGCACACGTTCCTGAGCTTCGGCGATCTCTTCTAGCGTGTTATGTACGCCAAGCTCGAGGAGTTTGTACGTTGGAGTGGTGATAGGGAGGCCAAGGGCTCGTTTGACCACCTTGCGAATAAGCGCATTGAGTTGATCGCGCTCAGCACATAGCCACTTGTGTATAGCGGCAACGTACGTAAAATGGCACAAAACAAACGCGTGTACGAGACGCAGCAGGTTGTCTTCTTTGAGGCCATGGTGCCTGTTGGCTACTCTACGTACGAGTCGTATGGCATTCTCAGTCTTAGTCCTGAGCTTGTGTACTGTTTGGGTGTTGGTTCCGCGGGACTCAATGATCATGCCGAGGACCTTGATGGTGTCTACCCTGGGTATAGTACGACCATCTCTGGTGTGGAGGGAGATATTGCGTTCCGCCGGAGGTTTCCACCCTTTGGGCTTGGCACCCCGGCGTTTGGGCAAATATATCAACAGCTCCGACTTCGCAGGTGAGCACCTGAGACCGGTGTGGTCGAGGTAAGACTCGGTGATGTCGATAGCCTCTTGCAGGGCGGACTCAATGAAGCCATCCGACCCTGTGGAGCACCATATGGTTACATCATCCGCATAGATAGTGTGGTTTAGCCCGTCTATTTTTGAAAGTCGTTCGGAAAGCCCGATCATCACGAGGTTGAAGAGCGTGGGTGAGAGGACGGATCCCTGAGGAGTGCCCCGCTGTCCGAGCTCCACTTCTTCCGACACTAGGTCTCCTACGCGGAGGACGGCTCTGCGCCGAGTGAGAAAAGAGCGGATAAAGTAGTAAAATCGACGACCTAGGCCGAGGGCTGCGATCGCTTTCAAGATTGACGAGTGCGTTATGGTATCGAAGGCCTTTTCTAAATCGAGACCGAGTATTGCACGAGTGTCCCGAGTGTTTCCGCCATCTAGAATTTGATGCTTTAGGAGTAACATGGCGTCTTGAGTGGATAACCCTGGTCGGAAGCCAATCATGTGGTGCGGGATGTAGTCGTTATCTTCGAGGTATCGACCAACCCTGTTGAGGACGACGTGCTCAGCCACTTTGCCCACGCACGACGTGAGAGATATGGGGCGTAGGTTATCTAGGCTCGGCGCCTTTCCCGGTTTGGGTATGAGAACCGTGTGAGCTAGTTTCCAAGCATCGGGTATCTCACCCTTTTTCCATATCTCGTTGATAGTGTCAGTGAGGTAAGTGACGGAAGAATCGTCCAGGTTGCGTAGGAGCTTGTTGCTGATGCCATCGGGGCCAGGGGCTGAGCGGCCATTGAGCTCATGCAGAGCTCGGCGCACATCTTCAATAGAGAACTCGGCGTCTAAGTTAGTGTTGTCCCTGCCAGAGTAATCAGGGTGAGGGGTCACAGGGCCCGTGGGGAGCGGGAGATATTTTTCCACGAGGTTCTTGACAACATCTTCCGGTGACACTGTTCGTTTAGCCTGATGAAGTATCTTCACGATCGAATGACGCTGATTTGTGCGGGTGTTGGTTTCATTGAGGAGGTGTTTGAGTAAGTTCCACGTTTTTTCCATTTCGAACCTGACCATCAATCGAATTACAAATTTCGTCCCACTGCTGTTTTGAAAGGATGCGGCAGTGATCCATCATGGTCTTGTTCAGCTGAGATATGCGTTTGCGTAACCTCCGATTAAGGCGCTGGCCCTTCCACCGGGCCAATAGAGACTGTTTGGCCTCCAGTAGGTGGGCGAGACGACTGTCCATCCGTTCGGTTGGAAGGTCTGTGCTGATAGTTTTCGTTGCCTTGTTTACATCAGCTTTGAGCTGGGCCGTCCACGTCTCGAGGCTCGGTGGGGTATCGGGAGGAGGTCGTTCTGCGCGGGTCTTACGAAGGAGGTCCCAGTCGACCAACGTGTACGACTTGGTCTTCCTGCTTACTGTGGGGAGGTGTACAGCCAATATGAAGTGGTCACTACCGAGATCTACCGCGAGGTTGGACCAGTGGGCGTCGGAGATATTCTTGACGAAGCATAGATCCGGCGTAGTATCTCTTTGCGTGGACGTACCAGTGCGAGTGGGGAAGGCCTTGTCCGTAATGAGAATAAGGCCCATGTCATTCGCACTTTTCCAAAGCTCGTTACCTTTGGGTGTGTCGTACGTGTAGCCCCAGGCGCTATGCGCAGCATTAAAATCACCTGCAATCACTAGCGGGTTAGGCCCCGCGAGGCGGACAGCTTTCTGGAACAAGCGTGTGAATCTTTGTCTATGGTGGCTGGGACTACTGTATACATTGAGCATGTATACGCTTTGTTGTGATATGTTTCCAGGGATAATTTCGACCATAACGTGCTCAATTTCGGGCACATTGAGACTGTGCGCTGTGCAGGTAATCTTGTTAGCGACCAAGGTGGCGATACCGCGTCCTCCCGAGGGGCCGGGCAACCACTGGTATCCGGAAAACGTGGCGGTTGGTACTACAGTCTCTTGTAATAGCATGATGTGAGGTTTGGCTTCGTGGCTGCGGAGGTATTGCTGCAGGAAAGCTTTCTTGTGGGTGAAGCTCCTGCAGTTCCATTGCCAGATTCGCAACTCGTCAATTGGCCTGGCCATCTTGAAGCATTTAGGAGTTGGCCTGAGCACCCGGCGGGTGCATAAGGGCCGCATGATGCGGTGGACTGGGCACGGCTGTACGTTGCGACAACGGCTTATCCGCGGCAACGGCAGGGGCGACGACGTGATCAAGATATTGCTCCACTTGGCCCAAACGATTACCGTGTACCGCGAGAGTAGACTGCACGAGAGCCATGCTTTCGCCAAGAAAGCGAAGGCTTTCCTTAATCGCCGATAGCGTGCTCTTAATGTCGTCAAACTCTTCCTTTAAAGCTGGCTGGTCGTGGGCTACCGCGCGTTTCTAGGGTGCGCTCTCGCCGTCGTCGTTACCAACGCCTACGGGTGGCGGCTGCAACGGAGTGACTGCATTGTCGTCGTTGTCGGTTGGGGGCATAGCAGCGCGTGCGTTTCTGTCAGTTTTTAGTTCGGCAATTGCGACTGTGAGCTTGCGTATTGTTTCTTTCATCATCGCATTTTCCTGCTTTAAGATCGCTATCTCAGAGGTGTTGTGTGTATCATGCTCTGGGAGTGAACCCGACCCTACCTGTGATGTAGTGTTTCCTTTTCTCCGGACGGCGTCCGCCCAAGTGAGAGGTCCCCGCTTATTCTTGCTGACGTTGCCTGGCGATGGTGGTGCCGATGGGCTAGGCGATCGTTGACGCGAGACCCCGGTGAGACTGGGGTGAGGCCTGGAACCGGCATGAGGCCCGGAACCTGAGTGGGAGCCGGAGCGTGACCCGTGCCGGGAACCTGAACGGGAACCGTGACGTGAACCAGAACGAGACCTGGAGTAGCCTCGCGATATAGATCTGGTTGGGGTCCCACTTCGCGCGCTGCGGGAGTGGGTCCGAGGGCGGCTCCGGGACCTCGATACACGCATTGTGCGATTCCTTGGACGACTCCGGGATCGGGACCGGGATCGGCTGCCATCGGATCGACCATCTGTAAAAAGCTTCGAGGCCTGGTTGTCGTCAGTGGTTGGGTTGAACTCGTTCATTGCATCGTAACTGTTGCGTCGCGTCGAGTGTACTCACTCCCATCGTCGTCGGCGCACCACGTATGGAATGTGGTAGCGTTCTTTACATTCCCTGTCGGCAGTGAGGTGGGTTCCTCCGCAAAGCTTGCATGTTGGTGTGCAGCGGTGTTCCTTTTCGGGGTTCGGCACGCTGCAGCCTCTGCAGATAACGTCTCCAGGGTTCGGGCACACGTCCGCTCGATGGCCGAGCCGACCACAGGTGTAGCAAATATCTATCTGTCTACGGTATAGTGTACATTGAAGTAGCACCGATCCGTATCGCACAAAATTGGGCATACGATGTCCATCGAAGGCCACGATCACTGCAGTGGTACTTCCGATGCGCTTGGCAGCCAAAGCTAGTGGATTTCGGTCGTTGACAATCTTCGCATCAATGTCCGCCGAACCGTCTTGCACGGGAATCCTTCGAATGACACCTTTGCATGTAGAATGTGGTGCTGCTTCGTAGGCACTAACTTCATAGGTCTTGTCAGCGATGCGGATTTCTTTAACGCGCACGTAGCGATTAGCATTTTCTCTCTTCGGCGTGCTTGCTACTAAGATATTCTGTTTAATATTGGGGCAGAGCGTGTCTGCTTGCTGTTCCGATGGGCTGATACCTGCCGAAGTCGAAATGGCTTCAGCGATTGTCGTTGGGCCAACCCTAGCGATGTTAAGACCCCCTCTGGGCCTAATGATAATGCGGATGTCATTCTTTGGTAGGTGAGGCATTCGGCTTTCTCGAATAATCTTGTTCTTCACATTTTCTCTGTTGCGGGGCTTGTGCTCGTTGCGTTTCAATTGTTCACGTGTGCAAAAGAGGGCATTTATTATTTTTTTTACATCAATAACACAAGTTAACAGTACTGTGGAATATAAAATATGAACATAGCCAAGGCATACCATCAAGATGAAATTTTACAACGCCATAATACACTTGGCACTGCGGTAGCAGAACAGCACAAGCATTGCAGTACCTTTATGACATTTTCCAAGATCTTCCTACAAGTAACCTTGAGGTCGCTCCGGTCAATATCCCGGGCGCAGGTCAACACACGATATCTGCTTAGGAACTCCTGATAGCCCCATCTAGTGAAGAAAAAGTATAAATACAGCTCTGATTTCACAAAGCAGCATGCACTTGCAAAAGTTTTAAGAGAGACCTTGCTAACCTTGATGGGTAGCCGGCTGCACTGATCCGGACCGTTTCCAATACGCCACATGCCCTGAGCTGCTGGACTGCCCGCTTTGTGTCAAATGAAAAGGCTGCTTTCTGGTCATTCGGTTTGATGCAACGGACATAGTGGGGTGTCGTGGCATTCAAGGTGCTCATGAGCAAGCCAAGAGAGTCACGAAACTGAAAAAGAAAATGAAAATGACTAGTGACATCCCCAAAAGTTAAGTGCACCAAGGCTGTCGCTGGTATTTTTCAATATATTTGAGTGTCAGCTTTACAACAAAGTTCCACACACAACACATCACCCATACTCTACACAGCTTGAAAAACGTACTTCCGGTTTAAGACTCATTTAAATTTTCAGCGCCTGGAGGTGGTTCGAACAGAAGGAAAAAGACTAATAAAAGACACTACTGATTAGTACAAAAGGTCCTCTTACAGCCTACAGCTATGGAAACTCCTCCAGTATATTAGCATGTTACTGTGTAACATGCTTAATATTAAATGAATAAAATTATTCTTTAAACAGCGTATGGACATTTATCATGCGCAATGCTGCCAATCCGTGCATAGTGAGAATAGAAACAAAAGAAATTTGGCACGAGAAAACATTGCTGATGGCCTACTGCCTCCATCCATGAATATGTTCCCGTTCTTATTTGCACACTGTTTACCAAGCATTTACCTGGGAGCCCACCGTCTTCTTGTGTTGCTTCTTTGACGAAGTCGCCGGTTGTGCAGCTGCAACTTTGACTGCGGGTTTCAGCCTCTTGCTTGACGACTGCTCGTCCTCAAACAACTCAGCGACCAGCTCATACTGTGCAAATATAGACAAATAAGTGCACGCAAAACACATGCAAGTACATGCACTCGCTTGAAGCCAAGCTCTCTAGAGTAGTTTCCAAAATAGTTCCCAGTGGCTCTTGCAAATGAAAGCAGGAAAGCAAAACTTTTCCTTCCAGAGAAATAAACACTGCTTGAAGAACTGTCCAATTCTCCATTACTCCTAGGCGCCTACTCCTGTCGAGCAATTATTCTCCTAGTATTCAATGAATAGATCTCTTAACATGGAAAAACTGACAAGAAAAACAGTCTGCTCCTCCATGCTGTCAAAATAAGTGCCTGCTCGATTCCAGATAAGTGAGATAAGACTGCCTTGACTGACAACTACCAGTGTGCAAAGCATTGATGCTTCATTAAATGCCATAGAGCTGCTAACCCAGATGATAAAGGTTCTAAGAAAATGGGATAACAAGCATAGAATAGGGCACAGCCCTTTCCATAGTTTAGCACAGGCAATACAAAAAAAATACATAACACAACAAAGGTTTTATCAATAAGGCCATTTTACATCAATTTACATCAAGTAATTAGACAAGGTGCAGTGAGAAAAAAAGAAGAAAAAAAAAAGGATCAGTTTCATCAGCAGCAGAATGTTTGAAGCGAGTGTCGAAGTAAGAATAAATAAGATACCGCCAGGAATTACCAACAATTCCAATGACCCATCATGAGTGAAGCAAAGAGCAACACAAAGAGGCAGCGAGAAAGAAATAGTAGTCGTCTCACTTGACTAGCTTTGAGGATGTTGATATGCTCCTCCAGCACGGTGTCCCTGTTCTTTTCAAGGAAGCCGCTCGACTCGTAAGTTACATCATCCGCAAAGTGGTGGATAATGAAGGCAGTGTTGGACAGGCGGGGCTTCTCAAAATGCTTCCACTGCTTGCATTTCTCGAAGAGCTTGGCACACCACGACTTGTCGCTCCCCTTGGGAACCTACGAGGGAAGCACCTTTTATGACAAGGAACCACAGGAGACCTGTCATTAATACTTTAGCAGCAGTTTTTTTTTTTTTACTTATAAAGCACAGCAAACTGAATTTTCCTTCATAAACTAGTAGCAACTAGCAAGCTGTACATTTAAATCTTATTCGTCACGATGCCTTATTGATCACTTTGCAGTTTTTAAATGTGAGAAATATAAAGATAATTATGACTAATTAATTAATATAGACTACTTGCACCATCTTTGTTTCTCAGGCAACAGCGCATTTTTGCTGCCATCACTTTTTCCTTTGGGACACTTCTTAATCAAAACTTCCTGAATCAAGAGCCATAAAAATAATGTTAATAAACAAAAATGATAACAAAACAAAAATGCTGCACTTTTGCATCAGTCTGCCATGTCAAAGAAACCAAGGGCACAACACCTACAGAAGACTCTATTAACATTACATTACATTACTATTACAGAAGACTCTATTATGCCAAAAGCGTTCAAACATTGAATGTCACAGCTCAATGGAATAACAGCTAACTTACTAAATACTAAACTTTGGCAGCAGAAATTCTTCCCTCTTCATGTCATGTCTCGAACGTTTGCCTTGGTAAGTAACTGTACATCTTGAATATTTTTGCACTTGTGAAAGTAATACAAATCATAATATTTTCCAACATCCATTTCAGAACATGTAGTGCATTCCAGGTCAGGTTCAAGAACATGAACGTAAACAAAGGTAGCAAGATAATGTGGGCAGACCAGTAAGTGAGAAGGAGTTTGCACTCACCCGACATTCTTCGTCCAGCAGATCCAAGACGCCCAGTTTACTTTCAATGAGATCAATACAGGGCTGATTGTCGTAGAAGTCAATGAACTTCCACTCTATCTGCTCTCTCACATACTCCTCCTGTTCTAGCTTGAAGACATGCTGTAATGAGACCGCAGTGTAAATCACTTCCATCCATACAGAGTCCGTTATTAAAGCCATGCACATGATTTCATTGTGAAGTGACTATTCATGGCAGTGCAGAAAAACAGGTTGGGCAACGTGGTGGGGGTCTGCGCTTCCAACTCGGCCGGCCCCCAGTTTACTACAAACAGTGCGAGTGGAAAGATGTGCCTTCACGTAAGATTTCGTTTTAGACTCTGTAACACGGCGCTATCAAGCATGCACTTTAACAGTGATACGAAATCAAGTTTCGGTTTGAAGTGTGGAAGAAATGACACCGAAACATTGCACATGCTCCAAGAAGTCTTCAAGGATTACACCATTTCTGAGTCACAGTCTGGGAAGTAGCACAAGGCGTGCAAGAAGGACCGGGAGGAGGTTGCAGATGAATTCCGTTCTGGACGCCCAACGACCAGAAACAACGAAAATGATTATCATGTTACCCGTTTTTTTCGTTTTGACCGCCGATTGATCGTCCAGAAAATTGAGTTTGTACCGCAAGAAGAAACTGTCAATGTTGCCTTTTACTTGAGGTGCTCAAAGAGTTGAAACGTCAGGTCGCACGTGCGTGTGACATCAAGGATACGGTCAGGCTCCATTGTGACAATGTCTGCAGCCACACGTCTACGATTGCTACCAACTTCCTGACCCGAAGCAACAGCTCAGTGATACCACCTATTCCCATTACAGTCCTGGCTTGGCATTGTTCTCCCTAATGGAGAGAAAGCTGAACAAAAAAGCAAAGAGAGATCGTTTAAGACATCAAAAGAGCATGTTACGAAATTCCTGAGACATTCCTACAGAGAACTTTCAGGGTACCTTCCAGACATGACAGACACATCTCTGCAAGCCTACTGATTCAGTGGGAGAGTAGAGTATATTCAAGAATTTCAGCCACTTGTACAGGTCTCATCAATAAATCTATTTTTTTCTATAAAATTCGCATTACTTTTGTCATGGACCCTATACAATAGTATCGCAAGCGCACTATAATGAAATACAGCAGACTCGGTAAATGGAAATCTCTTCAACAAAACTGCTGCTTAAATGGAACAACCGACTAATATGTTTGGTGTAGTACTCAATTCTGCACCCCTACTCATCTCTTGCTAACGTAACTCCTGTTAAACAAAGCACATTTTCCTGTAACAGTATTATGGTTTGGGAGAGTTGCCAGTCCTGTTGTACGTGTTTAACCCTCGTTGTTTGTGCTTTACAAGTTTCCACATGTTCTTGGTCTCTACACCCTTCATTTTATGAGAATCTACTACATTTAGCCACAAGTCTGCTTCATGACTAGTAGCAAAGGCAATGATAAAGCCATTTCTACTACTCTATTCAGTACTATATGTGTTTTCCTTGTAGAACCATCACATTGGCTTAAAAAGCTTAATCATTATTGGCTTAAAAAGCTTAATTGCTTGGGCTTACCATGTTGAACTGCTGCTGAAGCTTCTCGTTTGCATAGTTTATGCAAAACTGCTCGAAGCTGTTTGTCTCAAATGTTTCAAATCTGAAAGTAGACAGACAAATGATATATCAATACGACATGACAAAAGAGACGTCACACATACAAATCGGCACAGCAAGAAAAAAAGTAAGAAAAAGTAAATCTTTTAAAGCACAACTTCTCCCATGCAAGTGGCTTGACTGGTTGACTCATATTTCAATATAAATGGGCAGCGACCCAAGTTTCTTCATAGCATTTTCCAGAACAAGAACAACTGAAGCACTCTAAACGCAGCTCAGTGGTGTCTCCGAATATTCGTGTATATGCGTTGAACACAATTTCTCCGTTATCCCAGCTTCAGAGAGCCCTGTTACATCTCAGTTCAAATTCCAGCTGTGTATCTAGAGCCATCAGAACAGAACAAAAAATGGGTACACTGGTTTTGCAAATAAGCACTCTTTCCTGTGCTTCTATAAACAGTGTTTCAGTGTACTGCAATGCTGAATACTAAGTCATATGCCCAGGCTTCATAAAAATTTAGCCATTTTCATAAGTTTAATATCCCAAAAAGTCCCTTGCAGCCAATAATAAAGTTTAACTCATCGGTTTTGATCGTATTTTTGTTGGTGGATTAATCGTTTTAAACCTGAGTTTGTGCTTGTTTTAAATACGATACTGAAAAAAAACCTTCACCATTTATTGTCACAAAAGGCACTACTAAATGTGCAGCGTGGTTTCAACATTTGCCTTGAATCAGTATGCCAAAAGCTTACAATCTTTTTTTTAGGGTGGCACTAACACAACAGAATGTAATTTTTTATTTCCCCGATCATTATGAACGCACACACACGCACACATTTTTCAGTAATGCAACCACTGGACCAGCAAGTTATTTTCCTGAAAGGCGATAAAGGGCCAGCAAGTTGCCATAACCGAACAGCAGGTAGAGCCAAGGACCTCACCCATATATATCCAAGACACCAATGAAGCGGTTCACTTTGTCCTTGAAAGAGAGCGCTTTATTGATCCTAGAGACAATCCAGTCAAAGAGGCGCGCGTATATGTGCTTGGCAAGCGCGTCTCTCGCAAAGGTGGCCTGGTCAACAGTCATCGGCTTCGTGATCACCTCCCGCATGCTTTCAATTCGTCGGTTGCAAAGCCACACTGAGATCTGCTCCTTGTCTATACCCAGTAATGCACACATGGTCATAAGGTGAGGGTTTTGGGGCTGAAAACAGAAAAGAAGACTAGCTGCAACACGCGACTTCCATGCACAACATGGTACTATTTTCATTTATTTATATTAAAAGTATCTGCCACTTGCCAGAATGTCTGATTAGATTCTGACAGAAATGAAAAGACAGTGACTCATAGTAACCGATTTGAGCATAATTTCTGCAATACGAGAAGTATTCATATTTCTTAATTGCTTTTAACGTCCCAAAAACACAAAAGGTATGTCGTGCTGCCTAGCGGAGCCTTGAACCTGCATTATAGAATCGTTTTCTTTGCTGTACGTAGTTTGATGCTTTCACGTGCACCGTAATTAGTGCTCCCAAATCTGAGTATGCATACCGTTACCCATCCCCGCTCTACTCCATGCTGCTTACAAGGTATAACGAGTTGGTTGCCGAGAGCGGCTGCCTTCATGGCAACAGGCCAAACGTGTCAGCAGCTGCCGCGCAGATTACACACATGCGTAGCAAACCAGCGCACACACAAACAAAGCCCTCTCGTGTTCACCTCTCACTGTTCATAGCACGTGTGTGTACGCAACTTCATAATCACCGCAAATGAACCGTTTTTAGAATATAAATGGAACATGGTGTTTTCCACATTACCGCTCTGCAATTCCACAATGAATGTTAAGCTTTCTGTTGTGCTAAAGAAAACAGCTACAATAAAAGTTGGTTGTCTGTCCTTTCAATTACAATAGAGTCTAAATAATAATCGAGGACATGGCAAAAATTTTAAATGTGTCTTGTCAGTCTCACCATGCAACAAACATGTTTTGTCCTGAATGCTGGACATAGCAGTACTTTTGTGCTAGACATGACTATTACATTAAGATTTGCTATAAATAATTTGTCTCATGTACTTGATAGATGGGTTCAAACAATCAACAGATCAATACATAGCATACACACGATCACTCAACAGCTAGCATTTTCATGGCAGAAAAGAACATCCTTATTTGCATGGTTGCCCAAATACTTCAGAGATTAAAATGTCGAGCTCTTTAAAACTCAATGTAATGCAGAAAATAACAGCAAGTGTACTTTTTCTTTTACATGTTTCAACTCAACAATTTTGTCTGAACGAAAATTACTACAAAAATTTGGTGCTTGGTTCCAGTGAATTCGCACAGACCAAAAGGCTGTTGGAACAGCCAACACTCAATCATGTAATTAAGATATGCAAGTTCCAATTGTGATCCCATTAGTCATATAAACCCAGTGTGGCAACCTGGGCACAGAGATCTGTAAATGAAAAAGCATCACTTGGTTATTAGAGTTGTCGACCTTGTCAAAAGTTTCAAGTAACCTGTTTTATGGAAGCACTGGAGTTATGTTACAATGCCAAACAGACGTTTTCCAAGTGTAATGGTAAATTCGTGATGCTAAGGCCCACTTTCATAGGTGAAAATGTCCTACACTTTCAGTGGTCCATGGTGATGTCAATGTTACATATGATGAATATAACAATCTAAAATGACAGCACCCCAATGCTGCAAAGAATTCTTCCAAAGCTTTTCATTATCACCCAATCAAACAATATTTTAACACATGCTTCACACATATCAAGTTTCGCACCAAATCCTTTGACAATAATAATAATAATAATAATAATAATAATAATAATAATAATAATAATAATAATAATAATAATAATAATAATAATAATAATAATAATAATAATAATAACACATTATTATTATTATTATTATTATTATTATTATTATTATTATTATTATTATTATTATTATTATTATTATTATTATTATTATTATTTATGGAGTTTAAAATCCCAAACCACGATACTATTCTAAAAAACGCCATAGTGGAGGGCTCCGGAAATTTCGACCACATGGGGTTCTTTATTTTGCACCTATATTTAAGTACACAGGCCTCAAGCATTCTTGTATTCATTGAAAATCAGTAAGAGTAATACAAGTTTCGATTGTTTCCCCATGCAAAATTTAAAAGGTAAGCTTTTGTGGAAACAACCAAACAAAAAGTTTATACTTATGCTTTTACAAAGTAGAAGGCATGAACACAGAATGCATCCAGATGGTTTGATACCTGGCATGGCTACTTCAACTGCGACAATGTTTGAACAGTTAGTTTGGTAACCTCTCCTAGGTAGTCGAGATCATTTCTCATTCATTTGTGATGAGCTTCAAAAAAAGAGTAGTCGAAGAGAACTCAGTTGTAATAATTTCACAGCTAGGTCAATCAATTGAACAAAATTTAAAGTATTTAAGGCACGCAATTTATTTGTGTTCTTACCTGAACCATGCAACATTCTGTGTCGTCACCTCGCTCACCACCCTGCACAACTTCAACGTTGCCCAAGTGTAAAATGGCAGCCAGTATGCGGAAGATCATTTGCTGCTGGTTTTCCGTGAAACCTAACAAGAAAACACGTATACAATCGAAAGTTTATTAAAAAGCCATATTGCTCAGGGCATTTAGTGAGTGCCTCTGTAGAAACTTTTTTTTCACACACGCAAGCAATAAAGGAACACCGGCTTACCAAGAAGAGTGAAAGCGTTCCTGGTTGTCTGAAAGGAGTGTGCATCATCAACACCCGCAATGTGTGGCGAGTCGCCCTGGTTCGTGTAGTGAAATGTTGTTTGGTCACCTGTAATCCAGCAATTCAAGGCAGGCGATTCGCATTAGACACATTCACAAGTGAGCACATACCTATAAAGCCTCAAAAATTCAACCCACTACAGATTTCACTGCAATTACTGAACTATGCCACTCAAGCAAACCAGTACAGCATCTGCAACTTTCAGTAGAAATGATTAAAAGACTTGATATGAGTGGCGTGGTTCACTTGCACAAAGTTAAGCTGCATCTATACGAACTGCTTTAGCAACACGTCTTAAACATATATTCTCGTGGAAAAATGTGTCCATTCTGGCATTACTTCATATCCTTTTATTTTTCAGATATGTATTCTACACCGCATCCACTGCTGCACAAGCCCGAAGGGGGCCTGCAGTATTGTAACATAACTAAGAAAATAAATTTTCATGGGGTTTTCATTGAACAGCATGTGTGAGTAAGTATAAAATACTTACTGTACATAGCTGTACTACAATTGAACAGTTCCTATCTATGCTAAGCTTCACAATTAGTTAATAATGTCTAATATTTAGTTTAGCATTATAACAATTAGTGGAGTAACAAATATCAGCGATGCACATTATAGTACAAACAAGAAAACTTTACCTAATAATCAGTGACCAAAGTGAGCAATACCTAGCTGCAGATCTTGTAATTCATCGAGATCAGCAGAAGCACACAGCTGGTAGAAGATGTGGTAGTTGCGCTCCTCGGAAGCCTGAAACACGACTCTGGACTTTTCCAACAAGTACGTCCTCATGTTGGCACCAATGATGTTGAACCGGGAGTTGAAGTCTATCTCTATGTACTTTCCAAAACGAGAGCTGTTGTCATTTCTCGTCGTTTTCGCATTGCCTATCGCCTGTAGCAGACAAGAAAGAAAATACATCAGCATACAGTGGGGGCTGGATGTCCTCAGGACTACATTCATTTCAACATCTTTATCACCCTAGGTTTGGGTATTACCATGCCGAGATTATCATTCTGACTATGAACGACAAATGAGATTGCAGAATGGAGAGTTATATCGATATCTCACTACGAAGCATAAACCTAAAATTTATCACCACTTCTTAACATTAAAATCAAATTAACAGTCCAAAGTATTACTATAAAGAATTATTTCGAAGAGGCACCACACAATCGAAACAGGATGCAAATATTGTATTACCATTAGTTTGTATCAACGATCACAGATGACTAGAACCAGAATGCAGGCGGTAATCAGTTCACACTAAAACAGAATGGCACCATTGACTGTAGGTTTAATATATAGAACACTGACTGAATGTTTCAGTTATTTGGAATAATGTCCTAGGGCAACAGATGGGCAATAAAACACTCGAGTTGGACACTTTAGATTATGTTTCACGTCATCCAGACCTTTAGGATGTGCCTAAACACAAAAAGACAAGTGCTCTTTCACTCGGCTGAAAATTGAACCCTCAACCTAGTTCTCAACAGGACCACCAGAGCAGTGGAGCAACATGTTGCAGTGTTCCAAGGCATTTACTCCCGCCACTATTATGGCACAATACTGGCAATATGAAACGTGAAACTGATATGCGAATACTCAAGCAAATAATGCAGCACTATGCATTCAGGCACAACAGAGCTTTGCTGCTGACAAAGGTGAAATATTTTTTATCATGCAATATAGCTTTTGTTACCCTGATCAAAACTTTTTTGCATAAACAAGGAGTTAAGCTCACAGGTTTGCAAATGTACTTATGTATTGAATTAGGTGGTTTACTAATGTTTAAGTATTTTTTAATCCCTGGTCAGTTAGTTTAATTTCAAGGCCATATGGCATTAGACGAGAGATTGTGTAAAGAGCAAGAGGTAAAAGCAACAATTACCACAAAACAGCCCAAAAAATTTTCTAAGTTACAAAACACTGTGTTTACTAGGTAGATTCTAAGCACAGAAAAACACGATAAGCATACATAACTTAAAATTTTACACAGTTATACAATGCTTGCAAAAACTAATAAAAGAGTTGAAAACTACCTGACAATTACAAGGTTTCTCGCCTCATCCTTAGTGAATGCAATTGCATAAGCTCAGGTATGGGCCTATAGCCAACATGGCGGTATACTAATAGGCACAGCTAGGTCTTAATCTGGTGGCAACGGAAGATCATGTGTTAGATATATACTCTTAGAAACAACTCGCAGCCTATCTTAAGCTGCATGTTAAGTGAACTAGGACCATTCATGGCCATTACAAAATTCGGGTAACCTTTATTTTAAATAGATCAGAGAAGTCTGTGAAACATCTTCTGCTAAGTCAGTGCTCTTTGATACAATAAAATTTATTTTGTTTCAGTTTTTTTTTTTCATTATTCTACACTGCTCAAGTAATTGGCCTTTTCATGGCATTAGTCATGGCTGAAAAGTTAACCATACAGAGCAAACGCATCTGAAATCAGGGACTAAATTCTGGGAATTTAAGCGAGTAGCCTCACGCTTGACCAGTCAGAAAAAGATCTAAGAAAAATTGTAGTGCTGGCACTATTAAATAAAGCAGCTGAGAAGTTTAGGGGTCATTACAACTGTAACGGCAGCCATTTGAACACACGAGCCAGTGACAAAGGTTTCAGGCTGGCACCTACATTTCCGCGACTTTTTGAGTACTTTTTGGTCTGCAGTTCACAATTACAGCGCTTTAGATTGCAGTGTACATCAGTGTACCTATCACAGCAAGACAAATGCTGAAATAAACATTATTTTTGTCATTTTATCCAAATCGAGAAATAATTCCAGTTAAATGCTCACCTCCATAATAGGGTTGGATGCCAAAACTTTCTTCTCAATGTGAGTCTCTGTAGAGGACCCCCCCACAGTAGCAAAGTAGCGCATGGCATACTTCGCAGAAACGGTCTTTCCAGCTCCAGATTCTCCACTGACTATGATTGACTGGTTCATGTTTTCCCTAAGAAAGAGAAACGCAAACCAACACATTACACTACCTACAGGAATCAGCAGACAAAAGAAGGTTGAGCATTTCCCTCGTGATCACAGCACATCTTAACATGGCTGTATTTTGATGAGAAATAGCTATACCCTGAAAGAAAGTTTGTACATGAGCGGTTCACATTATAAATCAGTCTTCAGTAGGAATCAAGTAGAGAGACTCTAATGCACCTACTACACATCAGTATGCTCTTGCTAACAGCCCCAAAAGTAGCTGCAATGCTCCAGCTGCACAGATTAAAGTGCTAAGGTGGACGAGGCAAGTAAACAAACAAAATCATCTTCAAGAACTAAAAGTGCACCCACAAAGAAAATGATGCCTAGAAAAATATGTGAGCTACATAGTTTAAATACCTGAAAATGCACAAAAGAGTAACCTTCTGGGTAAAAAGTGAATAAAAATTTTTCTGGTGTACACCTCAAGAATTTATTTGAACACACCTCTCCATTTTGGTGTACGCCTCCTCGGACACAGCAAATATGTGAGGGTCCAGATCACCCATCGCTTGTCCTCGATATGCGAAGATGGTGTCATTGCCATATATGGGCAATTCCTCATAAGGGTTAATGGCCACAAGCACAATCCCTAAGAACAAATGAAAAAAATAGAAACACAAAACGAGCAAATGAATTAATCACTGCTACAGAATAACTGCTTTTGCTTTAATGTGCAGCAATATCAAGTGAAGTGCTTCACAACAGTCATGAACGATCGGCCAATTTGCTCTATGAAAATGCAACGTAAAAAGTAGTGTGTGACTGCGTGAACAAACATGGCTTGTAAGTATGCAACTGTGTTGCACCATTCTTTGGATCATTTTTAGCCTCACATTTTACAGTGAACAGCTCAAACTGCAGTAAAAACTTTCCCAAAAATAAATCTGTGGAGTCTAAATAAAATTCCTTCAAATGAGTGTAGAAAAGATAACTTTTCATGTAAAATTTTCTCAGGGATGATTAGCTTCTAGTTGCACTAGAGGCACTAGTACCACAATTACTTGTTCACCACGTAAATTTCCACCTTAGCAGACACAATCATGATGCCAGATGCTTAAGCCTCAACCTTTTTTATGCCAAGTTTTCTCTTTTTTTTTTTCAGTGCTGCAAGTTCAAACAGTAGCATAAAGTTGTGGCATACCGAAGTTGCACACACGCAACCCAATGTTACAGAACAAAATCAGTAATTCTTGAACCAAGCTTTTCAAGCGCTTTACTCCAAAGAAGTTTTTTTTTTTTCAGTTGCCAAAACCAGGTGTACTTTTGCATATGGGTTACTCTGGAAACATTCAATTGTCTAAATTCTACACAATACATTAGTGACAGACTGCTGTACCCCCCCCCCCCATCTCTCTCTCTCTGAGAAGTTTCAGTACACAACTACCTACACAAAGGCCATTTACTGGGCGAAGTGGTTTGAAGAGCGTATGGCAGATCAGCTGCAACAGGATGCGAACAAGCGCAAAGTTCCAACTGAGATTGCTTAGCAAAAATGCAGAAACGCACATTGTTTATTACATTAACTCTACCCCTTTTCTCTGAGCTTCCCATCTTTTTAGAGCTCATCAAAGGTGGTTATAAGAACTCGAACTGCGCTTCCAGGCAAAACAACATATCTACTGCAATCATGGTGGATATGTGTCAAGCCAAAAAAATACTACATCCTTTGTTTAGCCTGCAGTCTTTCCTCTTTGTCCACAAATAATAGATTCAATAACTCTGTCGAGATAGCTGGGCTTTAAAGGACAGAAATATGACATGCAATAAAGTAAGTAGCTCTTCTTATCTTGACCAACGGATAAGGAAAAAAATGTGTATTGTAAAAAGAGGCACTCAGTTGAGGTCTTATGGCCAGCAATGGTAAAGAACAGGCAATTTAAAAAAAGTCCT
Source organism: Rhipicephalus annulatus (assembly GCA_013436015.1). Lineage (NCBI taxonomy): Eukaryota > Metazoa > Arthropoda > Arachnida > Ixodida > Ixodidae > Rhipicephalus > Rhipicephalus annulatus. The sequence continues at coordinate 64,111 of WOVY01001060.1, read as the reverse complement.
CACCGCAGTATGTGTAGATGACATTGTTATTGCAGAATCGCACCTGGAGGTTATGTAAAACTGAAAAAAAAAAAGAAAATGAGAGCAAGGCAAGTTTTGCATGCCACTGCAAAATTGACCATCGAGAGAGTTGCTCAGTGCAGGGCACAGAGCTTCGAGAAGAGGAGGAGGCTTCACCTGCAGGTTCGTGCAGGTATGAGAGAGATGTCAAGTCATTGCCGCCGATGAGAATCTCAGGGTTGCGCAGAGGCGGCAGCTTCTCTGGCGTGTCGATGGTGAGCACCACTCCCTGGCGAATGAAACACAAACAGTGCAATTTTTTTCTTATGTCGACTACCTTCCAACCTTGTACGACACGTTTCATTTTCTTGCTGAGCAACTTGTCTAATAAAAAAAAAAGCAATCCAGGAAGAACAGCATGCCTTTCAGACTCAACAACATCGAATTACATGAGTCAGTAGAAAATATCCTGCCACAACTTCAGATTAATGGACATTCACTGTCAGCATAACTTACACTTGCACATATGCAATTGTTTGTCATACAAATGAGCTTTTATTCATTTTAACAACCTTGCACTGACATGTTTGATTAAGTGTTTACAAGAGATACATTTTTATTGCTCGAAATTGCTTAAATATGTGCATGAAATCTATTCATATAACGTACTAACCTGCTTGTCCTCATCTTCCACTTCAAGGGTCTTGCCATCAAAGCCCTTGACAATCTCTGCAGCCTTCCAGACAGCTGCTGGGTCTGGCAACCATACCCTAGCACCCTGCAAAAAAAAAAAAAAAAAACATTCAAGTAGTTACATAGTTCAAAATGTGGCAAATAACCTTTTTTTTTTCTTTTGACAGCGGAGCTTTTCAGGTTGATCATTGGCCCGTGCAGAGCAAACAGAATACACCATCATTGTGAACCGGTATGCATACACTGTCTGTCCTCTTCTGCTCCGTTCCGACAACACATTTGCCGATCTGTCCGGCATGGGATGTGATAACTCTGATTGGCGGGAGAACAAGTGCAGAGAGAGGAAGAAAGAAATACGGTTGGCAGGTAGAATTTCTTGGCAAGGAGAGATTTGAACCTGCAAGCCTCAATCCAAATGTAACGACAGTAACCACTCCTGTATCCAGGAATGCAAGCTTTTATATTTAGCACAGCAAGGGGTTGGGAAAGGTAATGAGGATGAAGAGTGAAAAGGGAGAGAGTAAAGCATAGCACAGAAAGAGAGAGAAATAGAGCAGGAGAAACCAGCAGGAAATAGAGAGAGAAATAAATACATAAAGGGGGAAAGAGTAATAGAAATAAACAGACAAAAAGCAATAGGAAAAGCAGGTGACCGGAAAAGCAAGAAGCAAGAAGAAAGAAAATGAACAAAAAAAGGCCACTGAGCTCTGCACTTACTTCAGGCTTGCTGCCACTAGTGCAAAGCTGCGTTTTTTTTTCCTGGTGTTAAATAGAATTGCACTCACCAAACTATAGAAAATATACCAGAAAATTAGAGCACCCTAAATATTTTACTTTAGCACTGGTTTCTATGAACTAGTTCAGGTTTTTGCACCTGGTGAGGATATGCCACACTTTACGATACATTGGCTCACTGCACTTTTTCAGTCATTTTGGTTGTAGGCAAGTGCAGCCATAAAAATATGTATGTTAGAGTCTAGTTCATTTCTTTATTATCGATGTCTTCATCGAAATACTAAACTACAGTTGCTTAAGCTAAACAACAGTAGAAAATTTGGCCTATGTAGAGCTGTAAATACAAGTGCTGCCAGATGAAGTTAAAAAAACACCAGTTTCATTTAAAATGCCATGTTCTGCAGTTTTCACATTTTCTGGGTGCCGTCCTTTATGTACAAGAGTCACAGTGCACAAAAACATTGCTGGTACTTTCAATGTGGAGGACATAACGTTTACATTGAAAGATTTTGCTCTCAATTTCATCTACATCAATAAAGAAAAATTCACAGTCACAATATGTAGAAAGTTCGAAATTGTTTACCTCAGATGAACCTACTGTACGACAGAAATTTTAGCTGTCGATTTCTTTTGCTTGCACGGGTTTGACAGAATATGATACATTCTCAAAAATCATTGAAAATGTTCTAGTATTGACCATAAAGTCAAAATGTTAAAAGACAACATTTTTTACTGCTTCATTTCACTTAACTCTGGTGTCACTAAAGTCTAAATTTATTAACTCAAAAAAACAGCACTTGAAATGTGGCCTCTACACATGTATGTAAAACTCTACAGCAACAGCCAATTAGGGAGTTTCCGAATAGGGGCCCCAAAGCAATAGCATTGAGGCATATGCACATGCGTGATACCCAAACAGGGTTTGGGTTTCGCATCGTACCTACTTCTCTAATTTAGCGGGAGCCCCAGATCCTATACCAGAAGCTTTGTGTCAAACAAATGCAAGGGCACCCACTGAAGCGATGGCCCTCAGCTGAGACTAGAGCGACTAAGATGAGGGCAAGTGTCCAAAGCACCGCAGACCGCATTAGAAAATTCTTAGCTCCTGCTTGACCCAGAGCAAGCACACGTAAAGGGCTTTGGGGCCCTATTCGAGAACTCTCTATTATCGGAAGTACTCTTATCAGTACAATTATGCAACTGCTCTTTTGTGAATACCCTTCCATAGATTCGTTCTGAGCAGGAAATGTACAAAGAGAGGATGGAAACTGATATGCACAAATGACAGGCCGCATTAGTTGTAGCAGCGATAAAACTGGCCCGAGAGCAATGGGAATTCAAATTTACTGTCAGTGCCTGTCGTATCCTAATTGTTCCATAATTTTCTCAGCAAGATAGGTCACTTGGCTCAGATACTTGGAATCGCTACTGACGAACTTCACTTCACGCTGGCGCGAAAAAACGAACGGCAATGCGCTTAATTATGAGCACCCGTGATCAACAGCACAGCTAGGTCAATAACGGCAATTTAGGCACACGTATGTGACGAATGCCCAACACAACTATCGATATGTTTGGTTCCAGAACGAAGGGCGCCTACAGCTAGCAGGCCCGCATACTTTCCATCCGTACGCAGCGTGTGGTTGCGCTACAGCTATTTCAACATACGGACGGACGTCTGACAGTCGTCCTAGACAGCTCATTAACCGAAGGTCTGTGCAGGCGCAATTCCATTGCATCGCAAGCGTGCGTACCTTTTCGTCGAAGCCTGCGCAGTCAGGAACTCTACGCGCACGGACAGGCCGAGATGACCAACATCAACGCCCACTGCAGAATTACTCACATACTTGGGGCCTGGCTTCATTCCGAAGATACTTCCATACACGGACAACATATCATCTACGGAAGGTTGAAGCAATGGGCTCTCGCAAACACGAACGCGTCATAGCGGAGCTGAATACCGTCAAAACTTTTAAATTCAGATGACAGCTGCCTCCTGTAAAGGTGCTGTTTGGAAACTTTGTCTGGCTGGTTTCAGCAGGCTCAGGCGACAGCTGATTCATTACAGCCACTCGAAACAGTTGCAGGACGCATTATTCCAAGTAATTTTCATGGGCAACATAGCAGGGCATCAAGTACTGAATTACAAACGAGGAATACAGCAAAGAATAACCACTATGTGAAGCAGTACTCAACGAAGCTCCACTGACCTTCGTGTAAAGCTCCTGTGTCGACATGTCTTCTTCTCTGAGGCTAAAAAGCCGACTTTCGGGGAACTAGCATTCTGGTCTGGTCTGTCGTGCTTTTCTTAAGAGCTATCTACACAGAGTAGGCGAAACAGCACAAGACATCGCCGACATTACATTAGCCCGTACAGTTGCCGGACAACCAGCAGAAGCAGCAGCACTTTGGGACACACTCGCTTGCTCTCTCGCGTTACCCTCCTTTCCTATTTGCTAGCAGCCGCTCCATTTATGTGTTGTGAATTTTTTTTGTGCCTTCGATGAGCAAGAACAGTGATGTGTGTCTTTAAAAACTTTCCAAGAACCACTATTACTTGTAACACCGCTAAAATCAATAGTTAATGTCAATTCGCAATTCTATTGCTTCATTTTCAGTTTTGGTTTCGGTTGCAATTTAGTGCTGCAACGGGAAGTGAACTTGTGTATGAATCGTCGCAATTTCGTGCAAACTATCCATTCTTTTCACTCGTTACTTTAGCACACTTGCTGCAAGGACAGTTGGTTTTCGAAACAGTGACTAATGACACACGATGCATGTGAACGAACCATCGTGTCCGCATGCACCGATGAACTCACCGTCTTCCAAGATGTGATCTGATAATTCGACAATCGTATTCTCCGCCTTTGGTCATCGCCAGCCTCAGCCCCGTAGTTGCACGTAATTATTTCGTCAGAGTAATGGAAGTTGCGAAGGCAGGCATTACCCATCTGGGTTTCACCTGACATCCCTTCCTCTTGCGGCTGCTCGAAATTCGCGCGCAAAAACAAACACGATTTACGACAGTAGACATTGACTAGTTTCAAAACGAATTAACGTGCCCTGAAATACCACGAATACGAGAAGATTGTGCAACGTACCTGGCGGCACACGGTCGCGGCAAATTCATCTGATGCCTAGGTTCCAAATGCGTTCAGCATTGTATAGGCACTATCTAAAGTAATTAATTTAGAGATACACGGTGTCTATAAGGTGGGGGCATCCATAAGGGCTTTCTTCTTCGTCTTTCTCCGACACCTCACATCTGACTGCTGAACTGCAATGTCTACCTTTCGAGTGAATTCTTTGCGTACACAGAAGAAATGATCGCCAGTTTGCACTAGGTGCAAAGCTCCACGGCTTGCTTATGGCCACGTTATTTGGCAGAGCCATCGTTCAAACCACGGAGGAAAGAAGAGAGACTCAAACGACTGATTTGACCCACTGCCTGATATCTTAACGAAACCCGAACACCACGGTGTTGTGGTAGTTATGGTGATGATGATAGCCTCAACTCTCCTCGGGCCGTTTCAACACGCATTTCGCCTTGCCCTTCGTCCCTTCGCCGGCTTTCGCTTTTTGCAGTGTGTTTCATCGCTTCATGCCACGCATACTGCAGTATAAAAGTGTGCATCCCCAGAATCGCCCGCCTGAGTAGCCTGAAAGACAAAGGAAGCACGCCAAACTAGTCACTGCCAGGAAGTATGGTCGTCAAGTAAGCAGTTTTGATTCGTCTCTCAGCTGTCCTTCATGATTACAGAGCAAACCTAATGTACAAAGTTGGTTCTGTGGCATTTCAACGTTTAGAATGTAAGTCACATTCCCGGTCACTCTATTTTATGCTCCCTCGCGGCACCACTTTCGATTCTTCCCTAAACCTACGTGCAACGCTTTTAGTTACTCTTGAACGAATAAAACTGAAACTTGATCTGTCGGTAAAGCGTGTTGTGTTGCTGAATGATGTTATAGAAATACTCGTCTTTGTTGCTCGGTGTCTGTGGACTCGTAACAGAAAAGTCCGTATGGCGTACCGTGCAGTACTTTCGAATCCGCGTGATGACATCGTAAACGTTGTATACTTGTGTATGCTACCGAGATATATCTGTACCGCACATTTTCTTTCTTTCGTTCTTGCAGGGGCGTCCTGAAGTTGAGCATTCTCGGCGGAGCGATCTACGCGACGCAAAAAGCCGGTATATGGGGCGATAGTACTCAGACTACCGAAAGCATCAAAGCCTACATCACCACCAACCCCACCTTGAAGTACTACTGCACTTTGGCAAGTTGTGCTTCGTGAATGCGTTATTCATGCATGCACCTTACTTCAAGGCGTTAAGACGTGTGTTGGAGTTTCCAACAAATTAATTACCTTGTAGGGAACATTGATGATCAAATTACAATACTTGAGACGTGATGGTAACTGAGCTGGGATACCTGACACATAATTACTTCTTACAAGCTAAGTTGTGCCATATTTATTCTTAATTCCTGGTTGTGGTCCAGGCACCAAGCAGAAAAGAACTTGGCATGAAAGCAGTGGACTACTGGAATGACGGTAAGTGTAGATGTGCTTTCCTCTTTGCAAACATTTTTTAAGGCATATCTACTTCTCATATTCCACTGTGTTGCGAGTCTACACGGGAAAAACACCTTGACTAACGAGTCCTATTCATATTTAATTGCACTCGAGGATTTTTCATTTCTGCATTGCATAACATTCAGTGTAGTTACCCTGTTAAAAAGACTGCAGCCCACTGAATCATCTTGAAAGCATGTGCCAAAAGTTGCACCTCAAAAGTAATTTGTCAAAAATAATTAAAGCTCTTAGATTGTGCAACATTTTACTACCACTGGCTGACATTGCATGACCGTGTGTCGTATAACAAGATTGCTGTGGAAGCTCGGCAACATGGTAGAAGCCTCAATTGACACGGTAAACATAAGCTGGGTGTTAAAAGATTCAAGTATGTGAAGAGCCTTCAGGTTTGAGACATTGCATAGGAAGGGGCGGTCATTGAGGACAACACCATCTTTATGGAGGAGAGATCCTGTTAGCAGCTGATTTCACAGTGAAAACCGTTGTGCTTTTGCGAGATCACAACAGCCGTTTTCGGTGCCGCAGTTGTCCACCACCACCGATGTTTGTAATTACTATAGGGTGAAACGATAAAAGAGCAAAATATGGGGGAAAAAAAAACATTCAAGAAACAAAGGTTTTTGAACCTGGACCCCTTGCATAGCAGTGGAGTATTCGAAGACGAGCCAGGCTAATGCTTGAGACTGTGTTCCAAACAGACCATATGAAGACTTCATGTAGGTGAAATAATTTTGTTAACATGTGTAATATAGCATTTTAGAAAAGTAAATGTACAACCAGGCGTCACACAATACGAATTGCACAACAAGAGGGCCGTTGAATGCTTCCAACCTATTGCAAAAGGTTTGGCCATAATTCATCAGCCACAGCATCAACAGAGTGCGCATAATGCCTTACAGGTATGTAGGGAGTACAACACTTATCGGAAGAATAATGGCTCAATAGGTGCTTCCCTACATTACAAAAAATATGATTCATGGTGTAGTTGTTTCAAGTTCTTTCTTTCAAGGTTTAAGGATGTCATTAAATCCAAAGTGGCAGGACACTGGGAATTACTCATCCTAGGTGGAAATCATTCATTCTTGTAGATAGCGAATTCTACACAATGTTGCAGTACTAGAGTTCTGATAAAGGAAGGTTGCCCTCACAGAATGGCAATGAAAGTTCAAGTATAATCTAGGTTACAGGGCACAGGATAACTAAAGACAAGTCCCAGGAATTTCTATGTCCATGATAAAAACCCTAGACAGACAGTAGTGTATTTGCACGATTATAACTTCTCATTTTTATTTCTTTCTAAATGTAGCCCTAGAATTTCTGTGCACATTACCACTGGACCCAAAAGTGAAATCGGTGTCAAGTTTTGTCTTTCTCAGATTTTTCTAATATAAAATTACCTGCACATTAGAATTGGAGGCACGCCATAATCATGAAAACGTGATACGTTTCCTCCCAACCTCGAAGAGTTGGCTCCTTTATGTGCTTACAGTTGTTCTCCCCGCACCTTCCCATTTCCTGTAATTGCCGTGTTGAGGCCACTGGCAAGCAAAAAGCACTCATTCATCACCAAGCTGGTGGATGGACAAGCCCATCAGCTCAAAGTGCACAGCAAGTTCTGGGTACCTTGGAGCCAGTCCTTGCAAGCCTTCTTTGACATCATGGATTGTAATATACTTCGTGTAAGACAGTCGAAGTCGTCCTGTTCGAACCCTGCGACAGTTCAGTTTATGACCTCCTGGGCCTGATTGGTACATATTGCTATGCATTCAAGCACATTATTTTCCCTCTCTTTTCTTCTCTATTCTTTCCCCCTTCTCCTTGGTAAGGTAGCAAACTGGGTGCAACCAGATTAATCTCGCTGCCTTTCCTTTGCTTTTCTCTCTCTGCCTATTTTGTAACTTTCAGATGGAGTTAAAATGTTTGAGAGGTGCAGAACGATGCCCTTCCTTCCTTCCCTGTCCTGCAGGTGTCAAGGCCACATTCAAGCACCTCCTGAACACGCCAGAATATACGAAGCAAGCTGCTTCGTGGTGTGTGAATGCTGTGTCCGAGATGATGGAGGAGCCGAAGACGCCACCCGCCGACACCAAGAAGCCATCAAAGTAACTTTCGTAGAGCCTAGGTGATCAGCTGTATTAAATTGATAGCAGTGTGCACAAATAAAGCCGTAAAGCTGTTCTATTCCTGTTTCATTCCTGTTGCACCTTTATTGCAAGAGCACATAGAGCATAACACAATCAGAGCGTGGTGAGGGCAGCTTGAATCGTTCACAAGCGCGACAGGTGTGTGTACCTGCTTTTAAAGTATTCGTTTAGACAATACAGCTTTTACATGCATATCAGCCTCGATCATGCGGCATATTTTTGTTGAGTGCCACCATTTATTTAAAATTTGACCCTGCTACATAAACTTGCATGTACATTCTGCAAAAACCATAAGCAGCAATTGCGATATTAAAAAGCAACAAAAAAATTAATGTTACTGTGACTGGTTTTAAAATTTATCTATGCAAACCTGCAGACTAAAGGCACTTAGGCATGCTTCACTACAATGCCTATCACACCACCCATGGAGCTTTAGCACCATGACACACCAGCAAACTCTTCTGAAATTGTTGCAAAGTTTTCAAGTTCAGCATCAAGTCTCACTAAGAATTGACTCTGTTTGCAGAGAGTTTTTAAATTATAGGCTGCATGAGCAAAAGCAAAAAAAGAAAAAACGTGGCTGATCCCTCTATTTAGAAATCAGTACAGCACGAAAGTGAGACGTGTCCTCCCATAGATAGTTGAGCGTTCATTGTGCATTGTTTCGCCACAAGGGCAAAGGAATTAATGCTACAGCAACAAATTGCTTTGTCATGCAAAGAACGGCAAGCAGCTCGAAACTTCTAGCGCACACCTCAAGCACAAACCATGCACAAAATGAGCATGCACAGGACGTGCGCGGACAAACTGTCACAGCTTGACACTATGCTGCTCAAACAGAAAGAAAGATGCACGAAATGAACGCACAGGTATACCACAGGACGAGCGTGAACAACTGTCACAATTCTTACTTGGTGTGCGAACAGCGCGCTAATCTCGTAAATGCGGTGAGCGAAGAGACATTTGTGCTCACTTTAACTACTGTAACTTCAAATATAATTTGCGGTGGAAGCACAAGAGGTACAAAGCACCCAAATCCCGAGATAAGCGTGCGCGTGAGTGGGCCACCATGCTAGAAAACATCAATACGTACTATGACCACGCCACGTGGTGGCACGCATGCATAGCGACACGTGGGATGGCGCCCACGAGGACCTTCAGAGCGCGCGCGCCTGCCGTGCCATTTCGCTACTGATGATGAAAATGTTCTGTAGTTGCTCAACTTTGAGGATTGCCAGTGGTACATGGTGTATATAAATGGCTCGCCGTTGACAAGTTGGAGAAAGGTCATTCTGTGGCTTAGTGGTTAGCGTCGCGCGCTGAGGAGCACGAGGCTGCTGGTTCGACGTCCTGCTGCAGAACTTTTCCTTCCCATTTTTTCTTTGCAATGTGTTAGTATATATTTTACGTCATATCTGTGACCGAATTATGTCAGCAGAGTCATGGCAAACCCCGGCATAAAGCACTTTTGAGTTAAAAATGTAACAAAAAAGCCAGGAGTCTGGAGGAGATGGAATCTTGTGATAAATAATTCGTCACAGGCTGCGTACTAGAGCCAACAGGCAAGTCTGCCTGTTGGCTCCAGTGCACAACCCCGTCAATGAATATTACACAATGTGCCTACTGTGCTTACTATTGTTATCACATGAGCAAATTAAAAGGCATTTAATCCGAGGATTATATGCCACAAAGAATGAATGAAGAACAGTGTGTGCATCAAGATATGAAGCAAAACCTCGTTTGCATTTTATAATGACAAATTTGCCTAATAATACTCCACTGCAACATGGGCATGTATTACAGTGAAGCCAAGTAGTACTTGCGCCTAACATTTTTTTATACTAAATTACCAGCATAATGAACTTCCAAGTGTATTCCTTCCAGATGCTATACATCCAGAGTTCTACTATGCACCATTTCCAAAATTGAGATTTCACCAGTTCCACGTCTATCCGCCTTAGAAAGTATAGGTCAGGTTTGAAAGTTCTTTTTTTTTTTTCATTATTCTAATAACACGCTACTTACGATTTCAAGAAAAAATTATTTCGGTGGTTTCCAGTGCCTAAACAACATACTCATCTTCAAAGGTTCCAGGGCTTTCAAGGGTTCCAATGATCTACAGACACCCCGAATCGTGGTGCCTACTACAGAGTCCGTGGGTGGCGATTGCCGATTTTCCCAGGGTTAAAGAAGAAGACATACACATTGAAGAAAGCTAATGGCCGACCAACAGCTGTCGAAGCATTTCTAAAGGAAAAAGACTACATGAAGATGGTTTAGGTCCTGCCTGCACAAAGACATTTCATCCACATTTCAATCAAAACATTAATATCCCCATGCTATTTCTGCCTTTATTGTGTATATTCACTTCTCATATAACAAAAAAAAAATCCAACCCAGCAGCTGCATTAGTTGCCCTTGCTCAGTATGGGTACCCACACGCTGTGGTTATTTAGTCAGTTTGCCCAAACTTTTCTTAAAGGCACTTATTGGAAGAACACAAGGCGTGCATTTATGTACAATGCTTGTGCTTAAAACACAGAACAGAAATCAGATGCAGAATGCAGCAATGTGTTACCACAGGTAGTTTTTAATTGAATACGCAACTGTCACGAGTGACTACAATAATATTTACAACATACTACATTTATTTATCTGGTACACAATCCTGGCACAGTCTTGAGAAAATGCACACTCTTGCTACATACTTTAGGAACAGCTCACCACATAAGGTGGGGAGAGCAAAAATTAAAAAGTGATAAAAAGCATGCTTTTGCTGTTATCACGCTATCTAAAAATGCCTGCACAGTGACTGCATCATGTCATATTGTACATTAATCGTGATGCCTCGTGCAAATGAATCTAGAAGCTGCTCATGTGTCGTAAAAAAAGGCTTTCAAAAATATATAAAACATCTAGCACCAAAGTGCAGCGTGGCAAAAATAGCTTACAAACACTTGAATAAAAAAAGTTGCTCGTAACATAATAAACGTCGCGTCTACTGAGGTCCACTCATTTCTTGTGTCGCCTGATTGAGTGATTCCATGGCTGTCCTGGGAATTTCGCTTGGCCTGGTGCTAGCTTCAGGAGCATGACTTGATGCGTCCTTGCTTTCTTGGTCCGAAAAAGTCCCATCACTTCTTTCCTGCAAAAGGCAACACACGATAAGTCCGGCATCATGTAAAAAGCAAATATGGCACGATCTTATTAGACAGTCAGTCAGTAATGATTCAGCTTTACTCTTAAGTTTCTTCATTAAAAAGAAACACTACAATGCATTACAAAAGCTATAATGTGTAATTTCGTGACTAGTAAACAGCTAGTTTGGTCGTATGACGCATTTTTGTTCTAGCACAAATATAACATTGGTGAATGGCGTTCAGTAGCCGCACAGGAAGAAGTGAGCTTTCTAGGTCGTGAAAACGAGCATTGTAGTCACCTGGCAAGTATTACATTAGTTAAGTTTGCAGTCCCTTTCAGCTGAGATTTGAGCTCGAAAAGCCACCACACAGATAAATCATTTGACAGAGACGAGCTGATATAAAAAAAAAATTCTGGGATTTTACTTAACAAAAGAATATGATTACGAGCATGTCATAGTGGGGGACTACGCATTAATTTTGACTGTATGAACTTTCTTAGCAGTAATGCACATATAATTACATGAGTGTTCTTGCATCGCGCCCACACTGAAATGCACCTGTGGCGATTCGAAGTGGAACATGCGTCTTCGAGCTTTGCAACATAACGCATTTGCCACTAAGGTATTATGGAAGGTACAGACAAGACGAAAGGTAGTGAAAGCCTCGCAGCAGGTATTTAGTGAGCACAGTGCAAAGGGCAGTGTACTAGGTTCAGTCACCCTTACCACCCTTTTCTACATTTCACTCCCCTCCCTTGTGACACTGCACCATGTTCTTTCATGGGTAGCAGAAATAAGTGTCTTTCCTGACTTCAAACCATTACCCTCACAATGTGAAAGAATATAAAGTTAATAGAATACTTTGCTGGGTGAGTTAGCTCGTCTCAGTACAAAATTGGAGCTCAATAAGATACCACTCACTACCAACCGGTTTATTAGAAAAAACCAAAAAAATTATGCACTCAATGTGACACAGGTGTACCTGTGCACACATCAAAAGGCGATTCTGATCAAAAGATCTGCTACAGATTATGGCAAAGCAGCTCGAATTCGCCCCCACAAACACACCGACGTTTGGGTGACACCATCTGCACCCTTCTTTTTCGCGTGACAACTGTGCAGCTATTTTCCTGCTCCTTTATAGCACTCCAAATTTTGAAAACGAAGGCACACAGTCACACACCTCACAGTGAACAGAAAGATGTGTGCTGGTCATAAGAGAGCCTGTCCACAGCTGGCTTTAGTAGTTTACTCACCTGAGAGTCTTGGCTTACTGCAGTGTCCTCGCATTCCATGGGGGTTGAAGGAGGCTGTTGTTGCTGCTGCTGGGTGGGTGCTGTGGTTGCCTCACTACTCGCTTGTAGCTGAGTGTCCTCTGTGGGAGATTCTTGGCTGGTGGCAGGAGGAGGACCACTGCAACCACTGCCTCTTTCATCATCATTGTCCTCTTCTTCCTTGGGCACAGCCGAAGCTTCTGTTTGGTGCTGCCCCCCCGTGAGGGCACAGGGGGGAGGAGACGACGATGTGTCCATGGGTTCGGGCAAGCTGTTACCCTCTTTGGAGACACCTCCATTGTCTTCCAGGCAAGCTTGTCCCGCCACCATCAGTTCCCTCTTCCCCTTCCTTAGGTTTGCTGTCGCCATTGCCACGCTGCTCCTCCTTGGCTGCATTGTCCTTCTTCAGCTGCTCCAGAGCACGCTCCACCATCTTCTGGTACGTCTCCGTGTCGACAGTCTTTCCACAAAGCTGCATGTACAGAGGCAGCAATGTTTCTCTTCTACTTGTTTATATGCGTGCGTGAAGGCGTGTGCACCATATTTACTTTCTTGTGTACTTAAATACAAAAAAAAAACATGGCTCATATGTTTCTCATTCGGCCAATTTTCCAGCTGTTGTGTCCCTGAAGTATTGTCACTGTGAAAAGCTCTTACACCGATACGTATGTTACTAGCTCGCCTAATTCATCACTGCGTAAAAGTACGCAATGCAGCCAAGGGCAGGCAGGGGGACGAAAAGATGTGTAAAAACGCTAACTGCCAACTTAGCTTTCATTAGACACAGAAGTTTACACAGAAAAACAAAAAGCAATACAAAATGCAACAGAAAAGATCACCACTTCCCCCCACCCTTCATGCTGAAGTTCAGGGGTGCGAACTCTTTTCGCAAAAAGGCAATCGATGGCTTACACACACCTCTTTCATGTGCAAAACCGGCTGCTTCATATACAAAGTCATTATTCCACCATGCCTACACAGCTCGCATTGCAAATTTAGTGAAGATTGAAAGATATTGCACATTGCAAGGGCAAGCATTTTTTTTATATAATTAAACACGTTTAGGGCATTGCTCAGAAAGAAAGTTGACCTTTACAAGTAAAATGTGCACCATCACTACCTCCACTTCTAGTAGCCAATGCTGTTGGCAGAAAATGTGCATTGGGTACAAGAACGACGATGGAAGAAACTGCAGGGGAAAGCAGTAAAAAAATTTCGTACCTTTTTTAAGTCTGCCTGAAATAGCTCGCTGGCATCAAGGAACTTTCGCTTTTTGGCTTCGAATTTCTCCTCAATCTGCTGTAGTTCAGCTTCCAATTTTTCCTGAAAGAAAGTTCTGCTAAGCCAACCAAACTGATAACCAAACCTTATATGTACTTAGTGAGGAGAAAATACTGATCTCATCATACTCCGCAAAGAAACACAGCCAGCCCTCAATGCAACAATACTCGAGACATAATGAAAACTGGTATTCCCAGCTAAGTTCCTAGAAAAAAAAATGTTTTTTTTTGTCAATAAACAAATCAAATATGCACAGCAGTTATGATTTAACTAAGCCTTTGTAACAGAGCCAAGCATGCAATACATTGTTTGCAAGGTGCTAGGAATGAAGGTGGCTGTGGGCCACATTTGATGCCAACTTATCGGAAAAATTGCCATGGTGGATACTGGAAAACATGGTGGGCATAGTGGAAATAATAGTGGGCATGGTGGAAATTATGATGGATATGGTGGGACGTAGTGGAAAATATGGTGGATATGCCGGGACATACTGGGTGGTATGGTGTACAGATGATGGGTAAAGTGGAAATGATGGTGGAAAACAGAGGCTAGATAGTGGGCAATAATGGGACACTCTGCCCACCATTGCGATAATGCTGGGAAGCCCTAAGCATATGGTGGGTGGTGCTTATTATGGTGGGCCACGTGGTGTACCATGCGAGAAAGTCTTCCCACCATTGCGATAATGCTGGGAAGCACTAAGCAGATGATGGGTGCTGCTTGTTATGGTGGGCCACATGGTGTACCAAGCTGAGAAGCTCTGCCCACCATTGCGATAATGCTGGGAAGCAGTAAGCAGATGATGGGTGGGCTTATAATGGCGGGCAATTCATATAGTGTACCAAGCTGGGATCTGTACACTACATGTTCTACCACCATGATTTCCACCACAGGTTAGGCCTACCGACCGAGCCCGTACAATTGTGTTATCCGCACTTCCGGGTTTCAGAGTACACGATTTCGACGATTCAGAATGACAATACAGCGCAGCCATGGCATCAATTAACCTAAATGAAACATTTTTCATTGTGTATGGCGTCCGCTCAAGAAGCAACAAACATCGATGCGACGCGATTCAAGCATTCCCAGAGAACGTACGTCTCTTCTCACCGACAGCCGCCGGTCGCACTCGCCGGCACTTCTCTAGCTTTTGTGCGAGAACTGAGACGTGGCAATTCGTATGCTTGGGGAACCAATATGATAGCGTAATGTTTCCGGCACACTTCATTCGTTTTGGCCAAGCCGTTATGTAGTTGTTGCTTTAGCGAAAGAGCTAAAGCATTGCGCTGGCACGACCGCCCTCTACATTGCGCGAAAAGCATCCCAATACTCAATCAAATAAATTAGGCGGGCGTATCTATGGAATGAGCCCTGAAGCGTCATAAGGCGTGAGCAGATGTCGCCCTTTAGAACGAGTGCGAAACGAATATTAAACTTGGCAGACCCCGCAGGTAGCCAAGTTGGCAGACCCCGCAGGTAAACTGTTGCTGCTCCCCAGTCCACTTGGGTTTTTTTTCTTGCAGTTGCGAATTGTAAAAAAAATAGCACTGGTGCCATTAACATAGTGGCAATCATTACAGGCAGCAGTTGCTTGTGTTTATTGAATGTGCAAGTTTTAGTAGCAGGTGCAGATCTCATCTATGTGGTGCACACGACAAACATAACTGAAGTTGAACCGTAAGTTTGTACGCCAACTATTTAACACACAACTGACCTCATGTTGGTATGGCGCAGTGGTTAGTGTCTCCGCATGAGAATCCGCAGGTTGCACGTTCGATCCTCCGCAGCACTTTTTTTTTTTACGGGACGGGTGTTTTTTTGTACCGTTTTTATAGAATTATTTTTATTTTTTGTGGAAGCTCGTCACGGTGATTCTGACGCCATTTCGCGCTCAAGCGTTGCCGGCACTGCAGCACCCACCATACCCACCATGCGCCATGGTGGGCGTTTCCCACCATTCACCCACTACATTAATCCACTATAATGGTGGGTGGTGGTTTACACCATGCCCACCATTCGCTTTTTTTCCAATAGGGCAGTCATACGAAATCTCATAAAAGTGGCATGCATTCCCTCAAGTGGTCACCAAAAAATACTTTTCTCCACTTCAGGTGCGAATCTTCTCAGATTCTGCGTTGTTAATGGTGTACCGCCACAGCTGACAAAACATTCCCATTTAATTAGGGCACATGCAAGATTTACACAGTGTAAAGCTCAGCTAATATACTACTAAGGATGAAGACAGCACAAAGGGACATACATACCTGGTGCATAGTGAGGGACTGCACTTGACGCTTAAGAACACTCATACGCGCTGTTGTGACAACCGATCTTACGTCAGGCACCACAGCATCACTGAAGATTTCGTTGATCAACCTGTGATTCCGCATGTATCGAGATGCTGCTATATGCTTCATGGAGAACTCATCGATATCTGAAGGGCAGGAGGCATCATTAACACATGTTATCCACAGGAGGAAGTGGAACAACAAGTACAACAACAATAACAATCCTGACTGTGACATTCCCTCAGTAAACAACGATCGTTCATCGCTAAGTGCTCTTTTTTCCACTTACATTTACTGCGACAATTGTATAAAACTAAATACATGTGAATCTTTTGTAATGCTCCACAAAAATGATGGTCTGTAAATAGTAAGCAGTCGTTTTTTGATGCTGGTGTTACTAAATCAAAAATTTTCTGTCTGTAAGCTCAGCTGCGAATGGTGTCCCTCTTTATGTCATTACGGTGGAGGGGGCACCTTGATGTGATACGACGTGGCACCATGCTAGCGATGGAAACCTACCCGCATAAACTAATGTATCAACAAAAATATAGTGAAAATTTACTGTCACATAGCTGCTGCAGTTGAGTGGCATGCATTCTTTCATAACAAATATGGCCATTGTCAACTGGATGAGGCCACACTAGTTTGCTGCATTGCATTGCTCTTGCTGTGCTTAAATGCTACACACGAGTACCAAAGGAGACGCCAACGAAGTTTCACAAGGCTTACACGGTGATGAGCCAAGCGTAGTGACATTCCACGTTTTTTTTTTTTTTTCCGTGGAGGTCTTTACACATGCTGTTATTTAAAAAATTTAACAAGACCGGTTTGCTCACACTTGTCTTCCCTTTTTTTTTTTTTTTAAACCCTGCTTTAAATATAAGAATCGATAGTAGTAAGCCAGTTTTATTTCAACACGCCATTCATGCCAAGAAATCTTACAAAATTGGCGCGTGAGAACAAGACAACCGTAGCTAGTGATAACAGGTTAATTTGGCACTGATGACACCTACTGAACAAAGCCATTGCGGGAATGTGCATGTCACTGCCAGTGACGCTTAAGCAAGCATAGTTAACTCACAAAGCCCCCAATGAGAAATACTTGGAAGGAGACCTACCACTCAAACCCTTGACTTCCAAAAGGTAAATGCTATTGCTCATTGAGCCAGAGCCTATCCCTACATAAACGAGACAAAAATGGTCGCAATTACATTTCAATGAACTCATGCTCCTGCAATTCACAGGCAAGGGAAGAAGAAAAAGCAAGTTCCGCATGTGCAAAAGCCACATTCACACAGCTGTCATGTACTCGGCTGGTCTAGAGTATAGTAAATATGAACCGTGTAGCTAAAGTTATCTTTTCCACTAAGTCACCTTAATTAATTGTAACCGGTCTTTTTCAGTAACTTGCAAATATAAGTAGTTAAAACATTTTTGGCAGGTAAGGTGCATACTGAGGTTTGTTCAGGCTTTTGAGATGTGGCTTTCAACATGCCAAACCATTTCACTAAAGCAAGCATTTTCGCAAATGTGATAGAGGCCAATTTAGGAAATTAAGAATAAGAGGGGGGTAAGTCTCATTCTGATATCAATATGTTGAGAAGCAGACCCATATTCTCTTTTACTTGCCTACGGCGAGACGAAGAACATTCGTTCAATCAAGACACTGCTGCTCAGACTGAGGCTTCACCCTCTTTTGTTCTCTAGTTGATTTGTTCAACTCTCTGTACTTCTGAGCAACCTCCAGTCTCAATTTGACATTATCCAGTTCATTACAGACAATCCAACTGTTCTATTTGACCTTGTTGCTTTTTTTTTTATCGTGAAGATAACAAAGAAAAAAAGTTTTACAAATGCAGCTGCTGTTATGCAAGCATAATGCTTACTTGTTCAAAGTGTCAAAAATGAAAATTTATTTCAATATGTGCCATGTGTGTCCCAAAAATGAACACATGCATTATAGTCATGTCTCAGTGCAAGTGCTTAAAAACTTTAATTCTACAGTGCTAAGAACAGATCAATACAGATAAATGGATGATGGCTCTGCACTCCCTCTACTGCCCTTTGTAAGTAAACAAGGTGCTAGAGTTACAAAACAAAATTGACATAAAATAGCCCATCAATCAATATAAAGACTTCAGATTATAGCAGCTCAATATAATTATGATGATAGAAATAAAATGAGACGTGGATCATACTGAGCTGAAAATACACAGGTTCTGTGTATGAAGAAGTGGCCCTAGCATTCATAGTAGTTGGAAGAAACAAACGAGAAAATAAAGTATGACCACACTTGACAATATGTTTCATAAATGAAAAAATTGCCACTAAACTGACAATTTTTTCGGCCCCTTGAGTCAAGGTACTTCACATTAAGCACAACACTGCGAATACATTGAATGGGGAAGCTAAATATTTCGCAATAAATACCAGCCCTTGGGCTTATCAAAGGCCATAGTATGAATGAAAGAATATTCTCGCACTAATAATAACTCTTTGGAAGTAGCTCCTCCACAAATGCGGAAACTACGCCACACGTGCAACTTGGTATGAAAGAAGACAAGTCTCTTAATCCGCTGAATAACAATAAAACTCGGCAGGCACCTTAACTACCATCATTTTGCAGACTAGATTAAAAAAATGCAGTTTTCTAGTTATCGGATACAAGAAAATAAACAGAAGAAATGTATATGAAGAGAAACCAAAACTAAGGTTTTCCCAAGAAAAATATCATTATGAAAAAATAATTGACGACACACACACAGATTTGCCTTTTTTTTAATTTCTATAGGCAGACATGCTCAGCTTAGACTTGCTCTTTTACACACTTAAGGTGTGAAAATGGGGCATGCAATCGGCATCAATAGTTAATACTGAGTGGGTACACGATACCGAAACTAAAGAGAGGGAAGAAAGGGCAAAGTGCAGGGGCAGAGCTTTCAAACAGCATTATTTTAGAAACAAAACAAAACAGCCAGAAAACTAGGAAAACTTCTACGCACAGGGTGAAATAAAACACAGACTTCTCTGTCACGCATCAGCAGCAGCAGCAGCAACACCAAACTAAGAATGCCTTTCCAGTTGACAAGCACTGGCCTCCAAATTTACTGAAAATTTCACCGAAGGAAAGCAGCAGCAACGAATTTTCGGTGGGAAATACACTGCCTTGAGGCTCTTGCCAATAGTGAAGAGGAACAAGCGTGCAACAAGAAACCGCCTCACGCCCACCGCACCCTCGTTACAAGCCTACCTTTGACACCTGACGAGACACAACTATAAAGGATGTGTTCAGCACACACACACACAAAAAAAAACACAAAATGGCACGAAGTAAACCCGTGATGCAGCAGCTTTTGCGTTATGCAGTGCACAGGTGTTATGCAAAAAAAAAAAAAATCATAATTCACAATGAATTATGAATTCAAAAATTCACAGCTTCATAATAAGACAGAACAAATTTAGTCTGCGCATATCTCACCCAATGCAAAAATGTCTTCTCAAACACCTGAAATGCCATGCTGTGCACCCTATAAGTTATCAAAACATTCAGACATCTTAGTCCAAAAGGACGATTCTCATGTTTACAAGTTGAATGCCTTTCAGAAGCAGTTCCAAAGGCAGTCTTATGTACTTACAACATTTCTAGAACTGGACTGGAATATCATTACCAAAGACTGTTTTAAGTTGGAGCAGCATAGATATAAGCTAACAAGCCAAAGCATGGTCTCAAGCCAATAGGTTTCACAGTACTGTTAAACTCTCTTATAAGACGCATGGTCTGGGCAGCAATCCTTATCTTTTATATGAGATCTCTCTTTTAAGCAGGAGACCTCGTATGCATTTTCTTATCAATCCACATTTTACTCTAGGCACTCTGGTGTCTCTTATACCCATTTGTCTCTTATATCAGTATCTCTTATTATGGGGTTCGACTGTAATATGTAGTCGAGCGACATGCAAGGGCCTGAAATAGAACAGTGGCAGTATCGTGCTAAGACTGTAAGTGCACCTCACTTTATTCAGGATTTCAAAGCGGGCATTCAGATTTTATGACCGAGGGAGAGAGAGAGAGAGAAAAAGAAACGATGATATTCCGTAGAAGCAATATCTGCATCTGAAAGCTCACCATCTTCATCTTCTGCCGGCTGTATGCTAACCTTGCCATCACTCTTTTGAGAACTCATGAGGGACTGCAAAGGAAGGCACAAGCATGAGGAATTAAAGGAGGAAGAAGTCATCCCTAGCGATGCCACGAAGAAAAAGAAAGTGTCTACCCAATTTTTCGGCATGATGACTAATATTGATTTGAACGTAGATTTATAACACATAACCCTATGGACACAAAAATGTAAAAGCATGGACTGTTTGGCCTTTACAGAGCTATGCTTACAAGAAGTCTACGGCAAGAAGATACATGCCTTTCTTCTCAAAATCTAGAGAGACTTTCAAACCACTTTCAATTCTTCATATCTCAATGCTTATGTAATTTGCATATGCTGCACGTGCCTGCATTTCTTCTTTATAGATGTTTTTGTGTACATCTTTTTCATTTTTCTTTGTTTTCATGTGTTAATCATAGTTATGCATATATTCTTGCATTTTATGGCTTCATTTTCGATTCCTCGTAGTATGTTCACATTTGTTATGTCATGTACGAGTAATTATGTGTGAACAGCACAGTCCACTGTTAAAAGGAACACACGAATAGAGACTGTTCATATTGCTGACCTTCTAACAGCAAGTGGATAAGGAAATGATCTCCATGCACGCAACTAATCTGTCAAGAGAGTTCAGAACTTTCATTCACCAGTAGTTTTATGCAAATCAAAGCCACTATGCTTCTGTAAGATAGAAAAAATCTAAATGTGCTGAGCACATAAGTCTTCCCTTTAACAGTGGACGCATCTGTACATCGGTGATCGTCACTCTGTCAGGCTTTTTTGCTTTGATGCCGAACCTAAGGAAACTATGTGTACTGATTGTTGGCAATGAATATGAAATTAAAAATTAGAATAAGAGAAGCGCCGCAGCACTGACCGAACTTACAACCGACGGACTCCTTTCAAGGGCCTCCCGTTCTTCGGCTGCTTGCTGGGCTGAAAGGAGAGGACATACCTGTGAAAGTGTTTCTGCTTGAAACCAGCTAACGTAGAGAAGACAACATGTGCATATCCGGCTCATGTTGCCTGAAGAATACCACGCAAACTTCCCGTAGATTCACACTGCCCACTGTAAAAGATACTTAGCAATATTTCACATTTGTTCGCTACTAACAGTACAAAAAAACATGATGAAATATGTAAATCACACAAACTGAATTATGCTTTCAAGTGATGATAGAATGTTGCATAGCACAGACTGTCGTACACCCGTTAACACGAATTTTGCCAGACACTCACCCCTAACCTTGGCAGCCACCCATGCCTGGTATGCAGGGGAGCTGTGATAGGACTTGAGTGCCTCATTGTACTCCATCTGCAAGAATGACCTATGAAATTGGCACAACTCACCTTGAAGATGCGGGTTCATATGCAAAGCACTATGCGACGAAGCTGAAGTAGCCATGCATCAAGCAGGTTTTCATTTGGCGTTATGGGAAAGGCAAGAAAAGTCAGTGTGGAAGTACGCCAAGCTAATTCAAGTGCAGGAGAGGGCAGATCAATGATGTGCTACGACAGAGGGCATTTGGGGCACCTGCTGCTACTCTAGCATTCGGGGATGAAAAGAGAGAATAAAAAGTGAACAGGGCACAACAATTTTTACTTAACATTGGCCTACTTGTAGCACCAGTCTTCACCCAACAAATTTTAGCAGAAACAAATAAGGGAAGTTTGATTACTTTCGTTCCTAGGAAATTAGATTTACGAAAAAATCTTGGTACTCAGCTTTTCACTTCATAGTGAAGTTGCTTTGGATATGGCAGCCTCTGGTTATGGTCATGACACGCGCATGGTTGATAAAATTGAAATACTTTGTTTAACTTGCACTTCAACTCCTTTGTTCGGAACAGATCCCTATAGTATTAAAAAAACACTTCTACGTGAATCTCGGCAGTCACTATTACAAGAGCGATCTGCAACAAGTCGAAAATGGACAGCCAATGTACGTCAAGAAAAAAAACATCTGGTATCGTAACTTGATTGTGCGACAACCTGGAGGGGAAGAAATCGAGATTTAACCTCAGCTACCTGGAGTAATTAAATGTGCACATATATGCAACTAAATAACTTTTTTTTTTTGCATTTTACCGCCACGACCCCGAGCGTAGCAGTGAAACACCGTAAGGACACTGCTAAGACAATGGGCGATTAGAAAAAAGAATGCTTGCACATGCACCGGCATATAAGAGTCATTCCTTTTCTATGCCGATCCCTTTTTCAAGTGTGGTAGTGATATGGACCACTCGCACCCCACCCACGTTGGTTTGCGCTGCACTACATACCCATGTTCATGTGTGCATTAGCTCGATCTTTGCGTGTGCGGTACACCTTCTAGACTACAAAAGGTGTACCACACTTGTTAGTTATTGGGAAGGAAAGGTACACCCTTTCCTTACAAATAACCCTCCTTTTCAACATTCTTTGAAGGTTGTCCCTCATCAAAGGCACGCATGTTTCTGTCGTTACCTGTAGTTTTTTTGCACCTAATCTCCATGGCTACACTAACTGCAGTGAACTCCAACTTTTCATTTCCAATAATTCACAGGTTATCAACACTCTATGCAAGAAACTGTTTTCCATTTCCATATATACGGTGGAACGGGAATCAGATGCAGCCCGTTTTCGTGGAAAGCCAACCAACACTCCCGACTTGTAACTTACTGCACAGGTTAACTCTTCTAACACTCAAATCTGGAAGTAGTAGCAGCAGTAAAGAGGCATTTCACACATCTAAAGCACGACGCCAACAATTAACACTCTCATTATTACACATGGGTGAATCAGAATATGAAAGGTTAATGTTTCATGAAGAGCAGCTACGGATGTGAAGAATAAGGGGAAACGAGGGGCTCAATTTCTTTGTTAGTGACAACTGCATAAAGCCCACTAAAGCACAGGAGGAAATTAATAGTTTCTTTCAGCTTTAATGTAGAAAAAAATATAAGCAAAAGAAAAGACAATGGGTTGATGCCGAAACCACATTCTGTGCATCACAAGGGCAAAGCACGACTGTAATGGCCAACTTTCATTCAGATTTCTTGGATGTTCGCGTGTATGCATCAGCGGCCATTGTGGCAAATGTTGAACAACCTTTCAACCAACCCAGCCATCGACTAAAACGAACAGTTAATTTTGCCCGTGCTTTTCCTAGCCTCATTTTTGTAACAATCATGGGGTGCAGCACACGGTGACAATGACCATAACCAAATATGAGCACATGGTGTAGCATGGGGAGCCCAGCCCCGTTGCAGTGAACTTGTACTCCCTTTAAACTAAAATAATAAAAAAAAAGGAGGTGCAGCCAAGCAAGGCAGGCAAATAAGCATGTGTTGTGAGACACAGATGGAGGGAGTCGAAGGGTAGGGTAGGGAAAATGGTGCAGTCAGCTGACAACAAAGAAGAAGGGCCAGAGAGAGGGAGGGTCAGGAGAGGGCAGCCACGCAAAATGACGGCGACGATGTTCACGGGTGCCCACCTTCTCGGTTTCGTAATCATCGACGTACTCTTGCTTTGCCTCGTCTGGCAGTTCTCTCCACATCTGACCGATTATTTTGCCGATTTCCCACAACTTCAGGTCAGGGTTCGTAGCCTTCACCTGATCCCACACCTTAAAAAAATCACAGGTCAATGAAGCTCGTGCCTCCCCCTTTTCAGATCATCGCACCGACAAGAGAGGTGCTTGGAAAGCGATTAGGCAACCTCTGGGCCTCTGGGAAGCAGGAGTAACACGAGACGTGATCTCATTCGCAGTGAGACGACTGATACACAAAATATGCTGGTTATGCTAGGCGAGACGATTCTGTACCGCTCCCCGTAAATTGCCTATGGCACTTTTCTTAATTTTTTTTTTTTGCCACAATAGAGTTAGGTAAACTGTAAGGCCTGTTACCTAAGCTGGCACAATTAAGCATGCCAAATTCACGAACAAGATCCTCACGTGAAGACTGTGTGCGTAAGCACTAGTGGTTTTCTTAAGAGTTAGCAAGCAAACCAGTGCTAGACATTACTTCCATATAATCTACTAGCCTACTTAATGCTGACTGAGAATCGCAACTTGAGCGAGTTGACACGGATTCATCTTGATTTACTGACACAGCTTTTCCATGTCTACAGGACTCTTTCACAAACATAGAGCACTGATATACCAGCACAAATACAATCCCTGCCCTCATATTTTTTTTTTTCTTGGAACAAATAGCTTGATAATGTGCCTTGAGTTCATAGTTTATAATGAGGTTACAGCTGCTATAAATTTGTTCCTTTGAATAGTAGCAAGCTTTGCCGTTGGGTTTTTACTAAGCTCTGGAAAAAAAAGAAAAAGCCTGAATACGATCGGAGGCATGTGTCTACAATGAGAACAGCACAACTCGGTGCAATAAAGCTCATGAATACAATGGTAGAAAAGAACTAACCATGCCAGTCAATGGAGCATAGGTTAAGTGGCATCTATACAAAAACCCAACTAAGTGAATGCACATATGTCCAGTCCTACAGTGCATTGCAATGCTATTGAGATGCCATCACATGCTGCGTCGAGAAACGCAGCATTACAATGTACAGCTGCATGGGTTTGAGTCTACAGATTACACATACTGTTATGACATACATCCCATGGCTGCATTAGGCATAGTTGATGTGTTTTACAGTCATAATAGTACAGTAGACTCTCACTGAACAGAACTCGGAAGAGACCAGGAAAATAGGCTCCACTTAACAGGAGTTCCGTTTGCGAAGAGATGAACAAGGGCGCAGAATAGAAGCATAAAACCCATCTTGTCTGAAGCACTTGTTCCATTTGAGCTGCAGTTTTGTTCAACAGATTTCTGTTTACTGAGAGTCTACTGTATGTACAGTCTTCACAGACCTAAATGTGACATTTAGGAGTAATGTAATGAACAGACCTTTGCTTCCACCTCCAGTTCGTGCCATAGTGGCACAAATTTTACTCTGAACACTTACAACAGAATAAGCCATGTTTTAGCTGCCAGTTTCGTAGCGACATGATACAGTGATTTCAAGCAAATGTAAACACCTGTCATTATATTGCAAGTTTTGGTTTCACGTTTTAGTCCATGGTGACTGCACATTTCTACTTTTGTAAGTTTATTCACAACATTAGGTATATCTATGGGAATATGTTCTCAATGTCGATGCTGGGGAAATTAGCAAACACATTACTTGTATGGAGAGAGAGGTCAGTCATACATCTCAAACAAACGTGGTAGTTTTGAGATTACTTGTTTCGTAGATACATAGCATCGTAGAGCTAACTTCAACAAAGTACGTAGTAATGCCATTCAAGGTTTTACACCCATCTTCCCAGAAGCCTTTGCAGTTACCTCTCACCACAGTCTATTTTTCTTGTTTACATTTTGTGAACATATGGCATTACATGATCAGGATATATGTATGCAGCGAAGAAATAATTTTGACATGTTTTAATTATGACTTCACAAGGAAGCTTTGCAAGATGAAGCTCTTGCATGTTAATAACTTGCTTAACTGCGAAAAAGGAAGAAATGAGATTTCACGGTCTAGTTTGCTCAGCATTTTTCGGAAGACATGGTGAGAGGCTCAGCTCGCGATCAGAAGTCTGCAACTCACGGAACGTGCATGCGCATGCGAGTAAGAAAGACGCCATAACACGAAACGCAAGGCATCAAGGCACCTTGTTGACCTCCGGAGTGGCCAAATTTTCTAACAACTATTTCTTCAATTATTTCGATCTTTTCACTCGAGCTTTTTTCTAACACACTACAAACGTAACATTATGTTAACACTTTCAAAGCATCAGCTGTTGCGTGAACACTCTTAAAATTTGACCATTACAATGTTGGCATTTTCTTATTAGACATAGGACAGCATAGCTCACATAATGTATTGTGTCATTCAGCTAAAAAGCCATCAAAGTAACAAGAGTATGCTTCTGCAAAGCAGAAGTAATAAGCTGCTGTGGCCAAGCAGCTCATTAAAAGAAATATTTAGCTACCTTTTGATCAAAGTTTATGGTAATCAACACGAACACGTTCCTATAAACAAAAAGAAATTCAAAAACAATTGCATAATTTTAACGAGCCACACATTTCTTGACAAATGTTCCGCAACATGCTGTTTGAACATGCTTTGCATTGTATAGATATTTTATATATATTTATATATACACACACGTAGATGTTTTTGGTTTCTTCAGTTTTTTCAGTGTATTTTTGCAGTGCATCATTTTTTCTCTAACTTATTCACTATACACTTTTTTCTCTTTATTTCTTTCCTTGTACTTACTGATGTATTTTTCTGTGTTTACTTTGTACTTGTCCCCCTTACTCAATGTCGTACTAGGATCTGTAAGGTATGATGAATAAATAAATAAATGCTCAATATCATAAGGATTTCACAGTCTATCAAATGAACACAGCACCACACTTACAATCCAAGTTTCAAACACATGGCACATTAAAGGGACACTAAAGAGGAAACAAATTTTTCGCTTTTTAATAAAGCGAAATTTGACAATCTCGAAAACACCACTTTTACCGCGATACGATGCTTAGTAAACGAGGAAACGCGCGAAAAGAAAATGGGGGTGGCGACGCCACCTGGAGATTCCTGCACTAAACACTGTGACAAAACAAATTTCGAAGGCGTCTACTAGGTCCTACATGGATTCTAATTGATAAAAATAAAGTGAATTGTAATTTCTGGCATACGAAGTGCCAGAAAATTTCATCTAGCCTATGTCACGAAAATACATTTCGAACTTTTTTACGTCACGCACCGAGATTTTAGCACAAAATTTAAAAATGAAACTTTTAAAGGGCCGCTCACCAGGCCCCGTACCAAATTTCAGTGAGACAGTGGAAGTTGTTGGGTGTCCGATGAGGAACATTTTGCCACAAAAAGTTTTTGAATCGGGTCATCACGAGCGGAGAAAACAGGTTTTTTGAAGCCACGCAAAACGAGGATGACAGGAGACGAGCTCGAAACCCTTGCCGCTCCTCCGCGTAGCCTTCACAAGCCAAACCTCTTCCCCACCCTCTCAGGCATCTGACCAAGAGGTCACGTGCGCATGACGTGCCAAAACAAGTCTAACCCCCGAGCACACGAGCGGCGTTGCTTTGTTGACCAGCGTTATTTTGTGGTCTTCCGTTTGTTTCTGCGGGATGGTTTGGAAACGCTGGCTTAGACGAGGCAGAATAGATGAGCACAATGAGTGCGCGAACCGGTAAAAGCGTTCCATGGCGGTCGTCTGCTCGATGCGCTGACCGCGGGCACGAACACATGCGAAACGCCGACACATTAGCCCTGCATCTAGTTGCAATTCACGGGAGAAAATGGGGAAAAATGACGCTCACATTGCCTTATTGCGTCTAATTATTTATCTAGAGCTTTATTATACTCTTCATGCAACAAATTACACAAACTATGCATGTCGTGTTAAATCATTTTTGCCATGTCACAGGCCACTGTTTGCAACGTCACAGCAGAGTTGTCTACGTAGAGGAGCAAGGTCACTGCATTGCCATGTATGAAGGGCCATTCATACGCGCACGCCATGCCCTCATTCTCTGGGGACGGGCCGGCAGAATGAAGGGGGAGCAGCGTTCATCTTGAAATTTGACCGACTTCTGCGGCGCGTAGCGTTGCGATTTTTGGCAGACGTGATCATGAATGTGATCATGTCTAAACATGTCTAGACGTGATCATGTCTAGGCATTGCACTTGTCAGCTCAAAATTGTCAAACCTGGTAAGCGGCCCTTTAAGCTCCGATTTTTTTCCGCTAATAATGAACTTATGATGGTGAAACATATGGCATTAGAGTTCTCAAAGTGCATTTTGTTAATCTAAACCAAATCATTGTTCCTCTTTAGTGTTTCTTTAAAAGATGCTGGCAATCGTGGGAAAAAGAAAAACTATTCGAGGGGAAGAAGGAAAACAACATAAGGCTGAGTTGCAAACTGCTGGTCTTAAGGCAGAGGTGCCATGTTGACGTTAAGAAGCAAAAAATGATAAACCTGGGGGGGTTGTAATCCTTACCATTTTTCTTACCTTTCTACTGTACCTCATGTAAGGCATCAGGGGTTTATCAGGTGGCTTTGGTGGTTTGGGCACACGACTTTCGGCCTGCACGAGTAAGGGAAGCAACATCGAAATTTAATTTATCCTCCAAGGAACCGGCAGCCAAAACATCAATGCTTGCCCATCCAGATATCAGGCCGTGCAAAACAGAATAAACAAACATTATCAGACAAGGTGTTCTGAGCATTCAGAAGTATGGCAATCGACTTATTAGAATGGCGGATTGCTAATTTTGTTAATGATAAGAAGGTTTTATAAGACATTAAAGTGTTTATATTAATTTTAGATGCATGTAGCTATTCTTCAAGATTTTATTTATATTTGCTTGGCTGATTTACAATTTCATAAATTACAAAATATTTTTTAACCTTGTCACCGTATAAAAAAAATACTGGCTTCAAACCTGGCTTCTGTACGATACATTACCACTCATGATTTGTTGCAGGGACTTTGCAATACGAGTGCAAGTAATCATTGAATCGCTTCATCAAAAACAGTTTAGTGTCTCACGAATCGACCGCGGAAGAACTTCGTAGATTCATTCAATTACAAGCAGAGTTACAGGGACTTGTCGCACTCTTCAAGCGCTCCCGTCTCCTTTCATAAGCAGCCAGCGCATGGAGGAGGTTGACAACAAGGCTTGAAAATGCGTTCTTTCGTCATCAGCGAGCATCATTACCTTCAGCACTTTTTCTTCTTCAAACAAGCCATTTATTTTCGGTGCGATCACGAGCAGGCACGTGGCAACATCCCGTGGTGGTCAAGATAACTATGCAGATCATGACGTTTAAATCAGCCCACAGCTGTGGACTTTCGGCATAAGCAGCAGTATGCTGGGTATATGCCGCGAGATGACGCGAAAAGAGACTGGTTGCTATCGCTCCCACTTGAATGGGCTGCGAGCAGCCGCCGGAGTGCGCAGGCCAGGCGTCGCCATGTTCCCTTTGATAAAAATTGACAATGTACATGAAAGTTCTGTCTGTGTTCTGTACATGTTTCAAATGAAGGTTACCGGGAAAATCTCTTAGACAACAGACAACAAAACCGGCCAATTTGTCACCAAACTAAAAAACCCACTCAGCCAGTACTTTTATGTTTTCATTAGTGTTTTAATATGTGGGCCAACTTCATAAAGCAGAGCGTTCACAAACTAGATTTGGTTGCAGCTACCCCCACAAGAAAAAAAGTTGTCTAGGCAACACTCAACTTCTTTTCGCATGCTTCAGATGGGAACATACCCCAGCTTCTCCATTTACAGTAATTTCAGCACTTTGTCGGGGTTGTCAAGATCACAGAGTAAAAAGTTGAGACACGCGCTCGGTAGGCACTCCTTTTTACAGGGAAAGCGTAGAAAATTCTCTGAATATGAATTTCACTCCATGATCAAGAGCCCGGTCCTACAACTCGAGGCTATTCGGAAGGCCCATGTGACTTTGTGGGCCTCGCCAAAATGGGCCCACAAAGGGCGGTGAGGCTAGCCTCTTCATCCCTAGGTGGGAGCAGAACCATGAACTTCCCCTTCAGGACTTTAATAAAGTTTTTTATCTGTCTATTTCGGTTGCTGTGGAGAGAACACAGGACACAGAGATAGAATATAGGAAGCCTATTAAAGCAAATCAGCGAAAGTTATTGGGCATGCAAGTGCTTCCCATTATTCATTCACTACATTCATGCGCCATAAGCTGAGGTGAGAAACAAGGAGGGCATGAGCTTGCGAGACATATGTTAGAGATTTGCAAATATGTATCAAAGGGAGTGTTGGCATAGCAGCGCATCAGTGGTCGCAGGTCAAGGAGAGTTCCTTCCTTTGAATAACTGCTCCACTGGCTGAAGCCATTTCAAGCACGCACGGCTTTCCTTTTGCTACTGCAAAGAAAAGCAGTGAAGGAATATCGCACCTTCAGTCTTTTCTTTTGCAGCGATGGTACAAGCTCTAAAGAATGCAGATGCAGAATGTGTTTGCATTCGCTGGTTAAGAATAACAAATGAAGAATGATGAAGTGTTCTCATGGCATGTCAAGCCAGTGAGTGTACCATGGTGCATGATTTTGCTACACGTTATATGCGTTGTGGGCTGTGCATATTGGATGAAGAATGTAATTCACAGGCTACCGTAATTGACATTCTAAGCAGTGCTTACTATGCAGGCACACTACTTCTCTTTTCAAGTGCCTTTCCCTCACACGAGAGAGAGAGGGGGGGCTCAAAGTTCTGCTTTAAAATGCAGACTGTTTTCGCATCATACAGATGCATCATATATTGCAGGCATGCTCACTGCTAACTGACCTAATGGACTATGTTTTACGGTGAGGGACTTGTTTTCAGAAAAGTGATTAAGGTAAGTGTGATCACATGCACCTGAGCACTAAAGCTACAGGTGTCATTCAAAAGATGGTCAATCTAGCTTGTGGATGTCAGTGTTTTTTCCACGATATGAAAGACAAATATTCACCAAAATAGTGATGTGGGGAAGTAGATCACAGAAGATGTTTGCACATCTTGTGAATACTGTACGTCAGCAAGTACAGTTATACAGCGACACCACGGCCAAATCAGGGGTGCTACAGACATTTAGGGGAGAGGCAAATCCGCGAGTGTGCTCACGAATGACACACGAACAACACTTACGCCTCCAACGCCACGTGATCCCAACTTGAGTGGATTGAATGATGGGTGCCCATGTGGGGATGGCACGAAAGGGCTGCTGTTGGCAGAAGAAGGCTGCAGATAGCAAGATGCTCAGTCATTAGTAAGAACAGTGTGTGCGGTTAGCAGGAGAACATCATGAAACAGAGGGGATATTAGTATCTGCGGGCTAATATTTAGTTACAAGGTGACAAGCGAACAGAATTATTTGGGATTTTCGCGCACAATGTGTTCAAAACTGCAGTAGATAAAAAGAATGTACGCTCCAGCAGCATGAGAAATGTAAAACGTAAGAAGATGGTTGAAAATTAAATCATGGTCCCGTATGACATAACTAGTACAATTATTAAACCGGAGAGCTTTTTTTTTTTATTTCAGACAAGAACACATAGGAGGAAAAAACTGGAACGGCGCACAATAAGACGGCTCTGTTGAAAACACAACGCAGCAAATATTATTACTGCTTGTTTTACATCAAAGAAGATAATATTTTCTCTCATCTGATTGCGCAGCTTCAAAACTTAACACAAAACACTCTTTCTACAAGAAGATACATTCACAATATAACGAGAGACAACAGCACATACCATCGGCGAGCTTGAATTCGAAGTTGTGCCTTGCGCCCGAGGCCTTTCTGTAGATTACAAGGGAAAATAAAAGGCAAAAAATAAGACATCACAAATTCGCCACACCACTTGACATTCGCGAAGCACGAGGCTGCCGCTACAGAAATATGTATCGATTTTCCTGCGCACCCATTGTTCTTTCCTCCCTTCATTTCCTGCGGGAAACAAGAGCATCCTGCGGCGATCGCAAGTAGCGCGTAGAGACAGAGTGGCAAGTAGCTGCGCTTATCATGCTCGCTAAATAAACGGGCCCGAGCGAAGCCCTTCCTAGACATCGTTTGACCGAAAGCTAGCATCACAGAGAGCAGTGAGACCGACAGACTGCTGTGCCGGCTACTGCCTCGCTGAGCGCAAGAAAAATGGAAGACATGTTGCTTCGCTTACGGGGTGCAGGCGGGGTCGCAGCGGCGATCTGCGCTTGCCGGTAGTTAGGCGGAAGGGCCATTGTTGCGGGTTATAACGCTGTTACAAGGTTAATGTATCCGTAGTACATTCTGGCAAAAGGTAGCCGACGACTTAAGACAGCGCGATTAAGCTCGCGCACGGCTAACCCAGGGCACAGCCTCCTAGATTACCCTTGCCTGCCGGATTATCGGCGGTCACTTGGGGAGCGGCCGTCGTCGGAACTAAGGTGGTGGCGCTACTTAAGTAGGTATGTCCTCAAATAGGTTTTTACGTTTTTGGAGCCTATATGGAACAAAATTAACGTAAAAAAGATTTAAAAAGCCGTAAAACGTAATGCGTAAGTGACGCCACCACATATGACAGGCGTTTTGCGCTCATTCAACAGGTAACCCCTTCAAAACAAAGCATAGCCTCTAAAATTAGCAAACGCCCAAATTTCTTATTTTAAAGGCCAAGTACAAAAACCCTTACTCTCTGTAGGTAGCGCCGTTATAGATGATAGGCGTTTCGCGCTAATCCGGCAGGCAAGAAAAATCTAGGAGACTGTACTCAGGGCAGCGCCTCCTTTATTTTTTTGTGCTTGCCGCGTGAGTGCCGCCGCGCCCTTAGTGCCCTCTCTCTTTACAATCTCGATTCTGCGGTAAAAGGGAGATAGGTTAGATTTTAGATTCAGTAAGGAAAAATCAGCAGTCATGATTTTCAATGATAACGAAGGTAGGGAGCTTAGAATACAGGAGGTCACGCTAGAGATAACAGATAAATACAAATATCTGGGCGTATGGATAAGCAATGGGACCGAGTACTTAAGGGAACACGAAATATACGTGACGACTAAAGGTAACATGAATGCAGCAGTGATGAAAAATAGGGCACTGTGGAATTTTAATAGGTATGATGTTGTGAGAGGAATATGAAAAGGGGTCATGATTCCTGGGCTGACGTTCGGTAATGCGGTCTTGTGCATGAGATCAGAAGTTCAAGCAAGATTAGAAATTAAGCAACGTGGAATAGGTAGGCTTGCTTTAGGAGCTCACGGGAATACACCAAATCAGGGAGTACAAGGTGATATGGGATGGACATCATTTGAGGGCAGGGAAGCTAGCAGCAAGATAAAATTTGAGAAGCGATTGAAAGAAATGGGGGAGGAGCGTTGGGCTAGGAAGGTTTTCAGCTACTTGTACATGAAGAATGTCGATACAAAGTGGAGGAACCGAACCAGGAAATTGACTGGTAAATACTTAGAAAACAGCAGGGGGCCAAACAAAAAAGAACTATCAGTTAAGAAGAAGGTGAGGCAAACGGAGACTGGCATGTGAAGAATTGGCATGATTAAGAAGTCCGCACTAGAGATCTATCGAACTTTTAAGCAGGAAATTGCCAAGGAAAAGATCTATGATAATACTCGGGGTAGTTCTGTACTGTTAGAGGCCAGGACAGGAGTATTGCGAACCAAGACATATCGGGCCAAATACGAAGGGGTAGACACGGTATGCAGTGCGTGTGGAGAGGAAGAGGAAACTGCCGAGCACTCCTTCGAGCGCTTGCAAACAAAAAAAAAAAAACAAGACACTTTACGACGCGTTTTTTTTTTGTAATACGTTACCAAAACAAACGTACAAATGCGAAATTACTGAATACGAAGGAAAGTAATCGCATAAAATTGGAAAAAGCCAGTGGCTGCGCCGCATCCACCCATAGCAGTCAAGCAAAAAGAAACCACGTGAGAGGGTAATAACCTAGCGCCACCACATGGTCACTCCGAGTAATAGAGTGCCAATCGTAGAGCAATGCGAACGGGCGTGACGCAACAGACACAAAAATAGAGGAGGCGCTGCCCAGGGGTTCATGGCGGAAAGTTTCGAGCATTGAGCACACCACTGAGGAAGGAAAAACGTGGAGCACACCTTCCTCCACTGCCTTCCTCCGTGGTTGAGCAAAACGAAAACTAAACTAGCGTCACCGACGGTGGCGCGCGCGGCGACCGCTTGACGGAGCACGCAAACGTCAGGCGGCGGCCGTCAATGCGGAGAGCTACATGCTGTTACCCGGTTCATTGTAGAATGTAATTGCCACGGCGGTGGAAAACTGTGTAACAGAAGTACAGTGTACTAGTAACGGAAGTGTGCACACTGAGAGGGTAATAACTTAGCGCCACCACATGGTCACTCCGAGAAATAGAGTGCCAATCGTAGTGCAATGGGAACGGGCGTGACGCAACAGACACAAAAATAGAGGAGGCGCTGCCCAGGGGCTCATGGCGGAAAGTTTCGAGCGTTGAGCACACCTTCCTCCACTGCCTTCCTCCGTGGTTGAGCAAAACGAAAACTAAACTAGCGTCACCGACGGTGGCGCGCGCGGCGATTGCTTGACGGAGCACGCAGACGTCAGGCGGCGGCCGTCAATGCGGAGAGCTGCATGCTGTTACCCGGTTCATTGTAGAATGTAATTGCCACGGCGGTGGAAGACTGTGTAACAGAAGTACAGTGTACTAGTAACGGAAGTGTGCACACTGAGCGCTGAAATTAAAGAACTATATATGCCGTTATGACTATGCTTCGTTTGCCGCATGCATGACGTCAGCTGTCCGTCCGCAGCCTAGCTTTAATAATAATCTTCTAAAACACGCCAAAACCACAATATGATTTTAAGACACACCAGTGAAGGGCTCCGGAAATTGCGACCACATAGTTCTTTAACGTTAACGGGCGTACACCGCACTTTCGCCTAAAAAATATGGCCGTGATTCGATCTCGCGACCTTCAGAGAAATAGACCACCATGTCAGGTATCTCTGCAGCCTTGTAGTATGCAAGATGCCAGCGCATTGTTATAGGTAAAATAGGCAGTCTCTGTGAGGGTATTTTTTTTTAGGGAAGTGGCACGGGATGAGGGGAAAGGGTCATCCCTGCCAGCACCCATAAGGAAAAGGTTGAAGTTTGCAAACTCGGAGTGGCGGCCATGGCAACGTCCCTGTTTATGTATTAGATATTTAACTGCCACAAAACTCCTATGCCCACATACTTGATATCTCGATCCAGTTCCAAAATTAAGTTACATGTGAGAAAGAATATAAAGAGAACTTATTAACCAACCTGAATGCCAAGTGCTTTTTATTTGGTGAAAAAGCTTCAACATCATAGCCGTGGAGAAATATGGTCCATCAAGGCTCTTGTACCTGAATTCATATTGGAGCACTTCATCAATCAAGAGAAAGCTTTTATTCATGCATGCCGAAAGGATAGGCCTCCTTGAGTGGAGCTCTTAGTTCAGTGCTCCATTGGCTTGCGCCACAACACATGCCCGCTGGATCAGCCAATGCCGCTCCTGCAGCTCTGAGCTGGTGAGCGCAGTCTCCCAGGAGGAATGTGAGGGTGAAGGAACGTGTGGGGTGGAAGAGATGATGTAAAGGCAGGGGAATGAATTAGACTGAAGCTGCCACCAGGCAACCGCGTCCTTTTGGTTGAGCGATTTGTGTAGTGACGGGATGACCAAACGGCTTTGTCAGTAATACTCTAGCATAGTGGTTCTCAGCCATGGATGTGTCGGGGACCCTTTGTGGACTGGTGGATGTGATGGGGGACCCCTTGCAGTGGAGGGGAGGGAGGGGAAGTACGTAGGTAAATTAACATAACTGTAGCGTCAGACAAGTGCCTTTTATTGCTACCAAAAACATCAGACAAACGTGCCACATTACTTCATTTTGGACAGTTCCATCAATACGTGGAACAGTCATGCTTAAAGAAAAATGCGAGTGAGGGTATCGCGGATCATAGAAATAGCTTCGCGGACCCCCATTCGAGAACCACTGCTCTAGCGCGTCAGTGTAGTTAGATGCCTTGTTCGGTACATTGTCTTGGTTGGACAGCTCTTCCGATGGCACCTGGTTTGTAAGCTCTTGAGCTACCACATTAGAGAGTCAATTGCCATGGAGAGAGACGTGTCTATACGATACGTACCATGTGTAACAGAGTGGGATGAACAGACATCAGGATACAGTGTGTGTAGGGTGTCACCATTCCTTTCGCAATATTCCGGCAAGGCAGTTTGTCAATCAGTAACCGCAGCGATCGCTTCATCTGGTGCTGGTACTTGTGAAGTGTGTGTGATAGCAAGGGTGATAGCAGCCTCCTTTGCCGTGCCGCTGTCCATGGTTTTAAGTGTAGCCGATGCCATTACAGAATCAGTATTGTCCACGACGATGAGACATGGCCCGTTCCAGTAGATACCGGGCCACATCAGTGTAAAGTACTAGTGCGTTATATGTACCATCACCTACGACTCACATTAGAGTTTGAACTCTTGCCTATCTTAGGCCTTTATGTCGATCTGGGTGCGTATTGCGGGGTATGGGAGCTACTTGAATTTTCTTCACCATGTCCAGTGAAAAATCTTTTCGTTCTTGTAGCGCTTTGTTTGGCATGCTGTATCCCAACTGCGATAGAATGAGATAACCCTGTCTTCTCCACTGGAGGCGTTAAATTTGGCTGCTACGATGTCCTTCAATAATTTCACGTATGGTGTTGTGAGCCCCAAGCTGTAAAAGAAGCTGCGTTGATGCATAATGGGGCAGCCCCAGAGCAGTCTTTACTGCCGTGTAGAAAAAGATGTCCAATCTGGTTTGTCTCGGTTTGAGTAGAGAATTATGCCATCATGCAATGGCATGACATGACGTTTGGTTCCCTTTCTGAAATGAGTGTCCAAATCATATCTACCTTGCTCCATTTGCTGGTGCAATCTTTGATGAGCTGGCTTAGTACAAACAAATGTCTGACAAATGGTCCCTCCATTTTCCTTACGACAACTGGAAAATATAACTTCGAAGGGCTGTCTATGATCACCGTAAACTTTGAAAAAACTGCCTGGTCACAGGTCTAAATTTCAAGACACTCAATCATAGCTTTTCCCATTATTCTTTTAATTTAAATTTGCAACATGTTGTGAAAGTTATAAAAGAGGTAGAGAAAGAACAGCATCCAGACTACAAACTTTACTGTCCTCTCTTGTTTTCTATTTCACTGCTAAGCTGAAAGTTTCGAAGCATTCTGGGTGTTAAAAAAAAATCAAATTCTGAATTTCTCCTCTTTTCGAGTGCAGTCACGACTTTCAGATTTTAACAAAACATCTCAAGACTTCCAATAGCAGTTTTACCCATAGTAGTTTTGCAGTTTCCTCCAACTAAACAACAATTTCTTCCCTTTCATAACTCATTTAATTCAATTCAAGTTAACGGTCTTAACGTAGCAAACTTTGCACAGAATTTAACTGATCACCCTTAAACTGAACAGATAAATTGGCATAGCAGAATTGGTGCTTATGCAGACATTTTAGGTCTGTAAGCAAACATACAAGCACGACTGTAAACTGCCTTGCTTTCATGTTTAACATGAAAATATTTCTCTTTCTGCACTTTCATTTTTGAGTGCTGTCTTTAGAAGTAATAGCACATACTGTTTTATTTTTCATCACCTCATGCTTAATCAGGCAAGCCCCATCACTAGCATGTAGAGCTTCATGCGATTTGGTAAAATGCAATCAATTCAAAACTGTGTTTTACAGGACTGTTTGTGTACAGTGGCTAGATAAAAAAAAAGGAACTGACAACGGGCATAAAAGGCAATATTTACATTTTTAATCATATCAGCAATATAAGTTTGCCAAAAATCATAAATCTTTAGGTTACACATCATGTCAACACTGCCAATGTTGTGCGTTACCACAAACGTGTTACACAACACGATACACTGAAGAAACACGCATAGCACCAACATGGAACTCGGTTCAATATGTGGAAAAGAACAGAGATTGCATATAGCTGCTAGTTACCATCTGGTAATGACTACATAGGTAATATGCGTAGAGTTATGAAAATAAATACTGAATTTGTCTTAATCAGACGCACTGTGTAAGGTATCAAATGAAAATTGTGCAAAAGAAAGACATGGAACTGCGTGCTGCAGCACAATGAATGTTTATGACTCTGTCTTGATGTATTCATTAGCACATCATTGCACAGCAACATTTTCTTTATGTGTGAGTAAAATCAAATGTTGAAGCACTCAATGTTTAAAATCAGATATTTTTCTCTATATAAAGCTACTGAATGCATTCTTCTTTACTATGTTCTGCTGTGTCATGGTTTCTTCCTGCTACATAAGATTTCTCGTAAGGTACACCATAGAAATGCTATAACAAAATGCTGTAACATAAAGTGTATGAAATCTGGTATTGTAAAGTTGTCAATATGAGATAACAATGCATCTAAATAATAAGACAAGGTACAGTTACAAAGAAAATTTGAATGAAATTGCATTTTTTTAATTGCCCAGAGCATGTGGTGCCATCCGGCCTGTTCAGGTGGAATCGCTCAAAGAGCAGACATTACCTGCACGACAAATTGCAAAACCCGCTTAGCTCATGAAACGTTCCTGTTAACTTTTTTTTTTCATCATTTGAACTTGAGAACACTGTGAAGTTGGGGAAGCTCAGCAAAACGGTGAAGTCATGTAGGTTAGCAGCTAAAGCAGTAGCACCAATTTCAAGATATCCACCTCCAAAATAGTGTTACGGAATGCATTTGTCTCCCATCCTCTGCTTGCAAGTTCAGATGAGGTTTTTGCAAGTTCAAGGCAGGTTTTGGGGATGGATGTCCTGAAGCTATGCACTTTGAAATTTGTACTTGGTGGAGTGACCACACTGTTATGCAACTTCACTTCTGCAATTACAGCGTCACCCAAGACATGAGATTCTTGTTATGCATAACAAAGTTACGCATCACATAATCCACTACACATTAAGAGCATACATGTCGACATATAAAAAAATGTTAGCGAATTTGAAATATATGTTACTACAACATCCCACAATTTGTTATACACCAATACTTCTCCTAATTCAATTTTTAAAACTTCCTTTTTTTCTTACCCAAAGTGCCTGTTAGTACCTGTACATTTCTGCGAGCCAGAGCTTTTGTTATTTCAATCTCAATATTGGCTTTCACTGAGAAATTTGAGCTTTACTGTTCAACCCACATGTGTCTTGCTTTGACTGTGAAACCCAAAGCAATACCATTGTTGTGGTGTCCACTGTAGCCGAGCTTAGGCGACAGTAGACGAAACCCAATACCCATCGTTCCCTGCTGACAATACGCACTTTCTGCCTGCTGCAAAGAGATTTGCGAGGCTGCGTGGCAAGTTCAGGCAAAATACTAAAGCTTACCGATCTCATCTTATTGCCCTAGCTGGAGGCATGCTACATCTGTCATGCTAAATATTGAGCATTCACTGGTTTCCCACTTACTTTAGCAGCTCTGTCATTGCTACGTTGGTTTTCTTTTTAACATACATCATGACGGCATGCATTCGATTGAGCAAATACTGCCTGGTGAGTCAGTGTGGCGTTTCGATGCTGTTTCCTGCTGTTCATTACATTCAACCCATTTGTCGAGTCAGTCATCTTTCTCTGTCCTGTCGGAGACAAATTAACGAAAGCCAACTGTATGAGTGTTTTTTACATCAAGGTCCAACTGTAATTGAATTGGCGATTGCAATTTCTCAAGCAGGTAATTTCTAATGCTTCCACAACATCAATCTGAAAAGGTGGATCAGCACTACCTGTCGCAGGAGGTATTTCAAATATACATTCGAATGAAAAAGAAAATGAGAGAGCAGTTGGTAAGAACCATTTAAAGTAAAGCATCCGATGAGGTCTGGGCTTTGTCACAGTGTTTATCTTACACTAGAGAAGTGCGTCAATGTGAAATGTGCGAGCTGCCAGACGCCGTGCAATGGCAAAACTTTTCATGTAACAGTCAATAAATAACAACAGTAAGCACCAGTTAAAACTAAGTGACTGCCTTTTTTTTTCTTCTATATTATGGGTCCCCTAAACACTCAAAACATCGTGAAATGAGGGGTAGTGGATTGTTTTGTGCACAAGATCAGGATTCAAGGTTGAATAGCATAGGTGAAATAGCCTCGATCCCAGGTAGCACGCTGACAAGCTGTTGGTGCAAATCGTTAACATGATTACAACGATAAGGCAACCAATTAACCGTGCATCAGTATAGAGAAAATAGCGAGCAGTGCAACAGACAGACTTCAAGCACAGCCACGATTTCAAAATCTGACAGCAGAAATTTTACAAGAAGTGCTACATGTTCTTGCTTAATTTGGTCGCAAGTGACAATTTGTTTGTCTGACGGAAGAATGATAATGGTCTACGATGTGATATAACAATTTTAGTACAGCATTTTTTTTTCCCAGCAACATGTCTGTTAGTCAACAATATGGTATGAAATAATGAGACAAAAACAGTCTGCCTATCATTAGAGGCCTACATAGGTGCTTTTTCAGGTACTGATGATGACAGTTCAATGAGTATGTTGGAATGATGCCAGAGGGCTTCTACACAAAACAAGACAAGATGTGCCATTCACTGGCAATGCTTGCCGAGCCTCCTAGACAAAAAAATACTCTTAATGCTGATACTGCATCTAGGAAGTGAATGAATTCATTGCAGTTCAAACTGCTTCCAAATGAAAGTGTATGGACGATTTTGCACACCTAGCTGACACCGATGCATGCACAGACAGCAGAACCAGAAATCAGGCATGGTGTCGCAAACTCAGCCATTTGAATAGGGCATGAGCTGTACTTGTATTATCTAAAAAGGCTTTTTGGCACAATTGAAGTCTGACTGCACTTTAGTGCACCCTAAAAAAAATCTACTATAAAACAACGTGGATGATGAGACAAGAAAGAAGAGTGAACTTTCTGATTCTGTCATCTGCCACGTGAGCCACAGTGCACGGAAGCAACCTAGTCCAACACTGCACAAAAAAAGACAACGCAAGTTTCGCAATTTCTAACGATACACCACAACTTGTCAGGTGTTTAACCTCCTTTAATAAATACCGTCATGTGTTACCCGGGATCAAAAGTGCAGAGCAGCCATCGTCAGCCCAGCAGCCAACTTCCGTGATGGAAGTGAAGGACCTTGTACAAGGCATACCTAAGCGGCAAAATGTTGTGCTGCTGTACTAGCATCCGCGCATGGCTGCAATTCAGAATCAAAAAAGGCACTCAAATTGAGCTAATTGCAATTCAGCACAAGATCCAATTCTCAAACCTTAACTTCTGCTGCAAAACGGCAAAGCTATTCACCAATGACCCATATGTTATTTGTTTAAAGAAAAATGGTCATGTTCTTTCCAAAAGGGGTGCAGCGGCGCAATCACGCATCACTAATAAAAATTTTTTAAAAATTAACAGCACTGAACATCCATTCTGAGGTAGGGACTTATTCGGTTCGAAAAATAGTACATAAAAACACGGTGAACAAGGAAGGAAAAAAATAGTCATGAGTGTCCCTTCACAAGAAGAAGGGGATGCAAAATAAACATAACAACTCAACAGGTCATACAAATTAAGGCACATATGCGTTCTTGCTGTAACATTTTTCCTCATGTAGTACCATGCTTTGCAACCACAGTTTGGTAAACCTTCATTTTGTCATTTCTCATTTTCTTGTCACTACATGTATATTTTTTGCAGCCTTCATAGTCATAACTCAAATGTGCGCACTACAGGCTTGTCCTTCAGACCAGACTTTTCCCACTGCCTCTGAAATCAGTTTGAACTGCCTGCTCGAGGTTGTTGGCAAGATGGGAAGCTCAAAAATTCTGCCCCTGGCTCTACAACATTCCATTCCATTAGGATTCTTTCTTACACATCATTTAACTAAGCATACACGAATCTCCTTCTGCAGATTTCTTAATAGACTGATTCCGTCACTCACAACATGTGTTTGCACACTTTTCACAGCTGCCATGAAACTGGTGGTCGCTCCACTGCAATGCTTAGGTATGTCACAATGTTTACAGTTATTCTTTTTTTTTGCACCTTTATTGAGCTATTTAGCATGTACGGCTGTTGATTTTTTTTGTGACCTTGGTCAACTGATTGATTTACTGATCAATGGATAGTATTATAATGTTACAGAGCAGCGAATGAGCTATGGCTAGTGCCTTAGAAAAAGTTTCCATAATCAGGACTCTTTGAAGCAGACATAAATCCAAGTACACAAGTGTTCCTGCCCATTGTCTTTGTATAAATTTGGTTGCTATGACTGGGCATCAAATCTGCAGCTTTGTGCTCAACACAGATGCATATTCACTGAGTCATTAAAAAAGGCTTTTGCCAGGTTTCAATGAATGCACGAAAGAAGTCAGTGGAGAATCTATCCTGTGACAAATTAAGTGCTCCTTACAGCCTTTCCAGTCATTAAAGGGGCCCTGAAACACTTTTTCAAATAGCCATGGAATGGATTCACAAAAAGAGCTTATTGCCTAACAAATTCATTGCCGCAAAAATTTTAAGAATTCGTCCAGTACGAGCGGAGTTGCAAAGATTTGTCACACGCTGCAATCGCATACTCTCTTCTCTCGTCTAGACAAAAGCACTGGAAGCCGAGCATGGAGGGATAGCAGGGGTAAAGAAAATACGTCGCGTGCGCCTTGTGACCTTGAGAACTTTTTTTCTTTTTTTTTTCTGCGAACATGCAGCATTTTTAGTGTTAGCGTGCACGTGTGGACACGTCGCGGGCTCTCGTAGCGATCCCAGTAACGACCGAGCGCACCATGTTCAAATCAGCCAATATATGATAGATGGCCTTGTACGAGTAATTTTTTAGGGTCTTCCGTCATTTGTTGAGAGAAGGGAAGGCAATCTTTAGCTTGTTTTGAAAATTTATTGTGAACTCCAGGCGACGTGCTATGCTATAATATTCGGCTCGCGTATTCTTGAGAGCCTCTACTACCGATCAGCAGTGTTTTCTGACCCTGCTCGGAAAGTGTTGCAGGGCCCCTTCAAGTTCACTAGCCAGAACCTACAATCCTTCCAGCATCGGCAGCATGGCAAAGCTTCCAGTGAAATCAGTCTATCATATCGCCGTGGAGGTATGGGAAATTGAAGAAATTGGGCCATGCAGAAGGGGAGGCCCACCGCTCTTTCCATCACATTTGCTTGCATTACGACATGCGTTAAAGAGTTCAGTTTGTCCAGGACAGGGGCTTCCTGAATGCGGGCACGCCACACCGCCAGAAAAATAGGTCCACGGCGCAGCACCCCAGACACCACACCCGCGACAGCCTTGTTTTGCGCGTCTTGGCAACACATTTCGAGCATTTTACAAAGGTTACAGGATGCCCACACTGGGCGCTAGAGCGTATTTTCCAGACATATACAGCAGCTGCTTACCCGATACGAGATAAACATGACACAAGCAGTGCCCCCCCCACCGCACAACAGACACGACATCTGACAATCTAACCAAAGTCCACACAGGTTATTCTGAAACACGACAGTCTAAAGGACACCGAGTAAATGTAGATACAAGCTAAGTCATGCACATGGAATGGCTTCTCCCACACCAGGGCTGACTAACGAAACTGTTCAGGTGCAACATAGCTGCATGCAAGTGCCAAAAACACAACCAGTCAATATTAAGTGAGAGTTGATGATTATACAAACAGATATTTGGTGCTCGGTTAGCTAGGCACACCTACAAGTGATATAGCCTGAAAACTGACAACGATGCCTGAACAAATGGTGTCTAAAGGCAGAATAAAGCGATATGGTAGAAACTCAAGCGACACTTTGTAATTGAGCAGAGGCAGCACGACACCAACGTGCCAAACTCACCGCTGGCCATGTTGACCTCTTTGAAATATCCCTTGACATCCAGACGGCTACCATATCACCTTGCCCCAGTCCAAGAAGCAAACAAAATGAAAAAAGGAATTTGCGACCCCCAACAAAGATGGCAAGCTTTTGATTGTACCAATGAGACTGTGCAGACTTACATCAACATTTTTGTACACATAACATGATTAATGGGTGGTACAATTGTTCAACAAGAAAAACGGTGACCAATGCCTAGCATTGCACCAAGACACAGCTATCTGCTGGGCACGGGGGTGCCTTCTCAGGGCACTCTAGACAACACTGTTATGTTTCTAAGCACGACACACAACAGTACAAACTAGGGGGTCATAAAAACAAAAAATTGTAATTGACACATGCAGCTATATACAGCACACATCTGTTGCTCCTTTTAGCGCACACTACTGCTCTGCCAGCCTGCTGTGGGAGTA
Source organism: Rhipicephalus annulatus (assembly GCA_013436015.1). NCBI lineage: Eukaryota > Metazoa > Arthropoda > Arachnida > Ixodida > Ixodidae > Rhipicephalus > Rhipicephalus annulatus. Next base: position 19,896 of record WOVY01001060.1, on the reverse strand, counting down.
GCCTTTCATTGACTCTCAAAAATGCACTTTTTCCCAAACTCCTCACAGAGGTCATTGTGCATGTATGCCTTAAAATATACATGCAGCAAGGATATATGCAACACCATGGGTCAAACCTCGGAGACCGTCATCCAGTGCGGCCAACGCTGTTGCGTGGCATCGCACGCCGAAACATGCCCGAGTATCGCGACCTGTACACGACTTCCTCCTTCTTTTCTACTACGAGGAACTAACGCCAACTTATTCACAAGGACAACAAAAAGAAGAAAAATAAGGCTCTATGAAACAAGTGTTTGAAGTAGAAAAGTGAGCTCACTAAATGCACGAAAAATGGCTCAATAAGCGGATACAACATACATGTTTTTCTTTAAACAAGTCTCGAAATAACACAACACCATGGTCCACCTCTGTGTTACTAACGTGCCGTCAGACACACGTCACGAAAGAGAAAAAGGAAAGTGTAAAAAAAAGAGGTGATGAAACAAACAACGCTTATCATAACATTACACAAGTGAAACGGCATCAGCCACAGGGCTTGACGATTTCTTTTTTTCTCTCTTTCAACGCTTTCTTTCTCTCTCTCCCCTATTCTACGGCATCTCCTGTTCTTACATATTTCCCTGAGAAATGGCCCCTGCTATGCCATATGTTGAACAATGAATAAAAGTGACAAAAAATAACGTGATGTAATCTACACATACACAAAGGTATAAAACAAATTGAGGTAGATAAGATTGAAAAAATAGCTGGTTCAAAAAAAAAAAGAAAGCACATTCTCAGTGGACATACGCTCACGAACAACACATGTAAAAAAAAAGACTGATTCAACTGATACTCCTATGAAGCCATGTGTCCACCCTGCAGAAAATGCCAACAAATGAGTACAATGAAAAAAGCTATTAACATGTGCAGAGTGGACCTGTCTACTTAAGGGATAAAAGGTAAGCATCCAACAAAAGTACAGCCCTCAAGAAGAGAGAGAAGTATATTTCATTAATCTCTGGTCAAAGAAGAAGGCAGTACGTAACTGTCATTGACGAATAAAAGAAGAAGACACCCGACTTTAACAGCGCTACGTCTTGCATCCTTAAGTACCCTGCTACAGTTTTTTTTTGTCACTTTTTCCCCCCACCAGTATCGCTGCCCACAAGTCTCTACGCCTGCAAATGCAAGGCCCAATTTTCAGGTCCAAGTTAAGCGACGCCAGTGCGGCATTGGGCTCGAAACACAGCCCTCCAAATAAAGCATGCTTTGTATTTATTAGAGCCTCCTTTCAAATCTACCCCCTCCCCCTCCCCTTTTTTTTGACACTGCATCTTACAGAAGACTCTCGACACTGTAAGGCACAGGAAACAAGTGGACAACAACAAGTCTGATTGTGGAAAATCAACGCGCACTCGAGACCAACTGTTCACTTGTCCTGTGGCTTTTTTTCGACGTTTTTTGTACAATCACGCCCATTTGTCTCGTCGTTCGTGCATGCTTGTTATCACTGTCGTTCTACGTCGCCACATTCGTGGACCATTTCAAGCTGCCACATATTGCATGCGAGAAACACATCAACGTTTTGTTTCACATTTTTTTATCGCCCCGGAAAGATAGGCGAGGCTTCTGCTCAAACACATCGCAAACTTCGTCTTTTTTTTTCTTATTTCCGGGCATCGCGAGCTGTTTGGCAGCGTGCGGCCTATTCATTTAACAGTTTCACGCGTCAAAAGCACCTGAGATTTTCTTTTTAAGCTAGTACCTTAATGTAAAATATATCTTTATTATTATTTCTTTGCTGGAATGGACAATCTGTGAAAAAATGCGAAAAATGAGGTGTGTGACAACAAAGGCAACACGCTCTCCTGCAATATATATTTTGTCTCCCAGCACTTGGAGTCATCTGCCCTGTGAATCCTGAACAAGAGCTTGCAAGCAAGGCTCATGACAGAACGTCAAGCAGAAAAAAAAAAAAGAAATTCTGCCCCCCCCCCCCCTTTTTTTTTGCTTTCTTCAGCAATCGTTTTTTCCTCCCTCTTTTGCTCTTCCGAACCTGCGACATTGCTTGCCATCTACAAGAAGCAAATAACACAGAAACAGTGGCTAACACGTCTTTGAAAAATGAGAAAGGGAAACGTGTTTTCTTTTTTTTTCTCCTTTCCAAATGACTACATGTGTTTCTTTTGCTAAGTGATAAGCGAGGCAGTTGGCACCTTAAATGTGTGATGACGAAGAAAAGCTGTACATTAGCGGTTTTATGAGCAGTGACACCATGAAGACGAGATGATGTGGCATGCATGACATGATGGTGGGAGTCGTTTTGAGCATTGTGAAAAGGTACACGTAATTATATACACTGTCGTTGCACACCTATGACCCTTCTTTTGCTCTTTTCATTTCAGCTAAATATGAATTGAGAGAGAAAAAAAAGATAAACAATAAAAAAGAGGGGAGGTGGATTTTGCCATTGTAAAAATAACCTGCTATCCTATGGCAAAGTGAAGCCTCATTAGAACACGGTCTTTTTCTTTGAAACTTTAACTGTTTTTGTTTTATCTAATGCCGAGATTTCCCCCTGAACCTTAGTTATGAGTAAAACTCAATAGCAACAATTACGTGTTCGAGGCGCATTACATTCATTGCTACGAAGTTTTCTTGAAATATCCGCAAATTAATATTAATGTAATCCTGTGTCACTTTTCAGCCTCAGGGCACAACACAGGTGACAGGGTACCGTTAAGATTGCCAGATTCATTTCGTCCTAACGATACTGCACGTAGCAATTCAACATACTAATGAGAGTTCCTCGATAGCTGCACTAAGCCCGCCCCCAGCTGTTGCGGCAAAAAAACTGAACCTGTGCTTTCGAGTGCAGCAGTGGAAAGCACCCGCCTTTGAACCATTGCGAGGGACTGTAAGTGCTGGAGCCCACTGCACGTGCTAAGGATACTTCACAATTAAAATTTGTTTGTAAAGAAAAAACACAATGCACGTACATGCGAAATATATACTGTTTCTCTTTTTGAACATAGCGTGCTATGGTAATGGAACAAAACAGGAAATACCATAGGCTGCCTGTTGGCGGCAGTGTGTGTAGCACATGACGAGTAGCCATCTCTTTGGCGTACTGGGGCAATGCAGTACTTTGTACATTAGCGAGGACTCGGTTCGTGCGAGTCCCCTTGTGAGGGGTGGTGAGGTGAAAGAAGGGCAGCTCTTTGTTCCGCTCAGCATGTGCTTTTTTTGTGAGTGTGCGCACAGGTTATGTTTTAGCACTTTGGTTTGTCTGTGTGAGGGAGTGCGTGTGTGTGTGCCAAGGGAAGGGTCGTTCCCACAAACTTCTCTCTCTTTCAAAACTTAAATGCTTCGTAAAAAGCAGCACAAAAGCAAAAAGGTTTACGTGTACAGGCAGCTCGTTCCTTTTGTATGTGTGCTAAAAGAAAACCCATCTCTCTAGAGAGATTCTGAGCTTCATCTCTTCACTCCTAATGACAAGCTCGTTGCTTTGTGCTGGGGGCGGGGGGGGGGGGGAGGTGTGAAAACTCAAGAAATATAAGTAAAGAATAATAAATGACAACTGTGCACCTCTTTGAAGGAGAAATGGTTGTCTTTTCGATCGATCACATTTGGCAGAAATAAGTTTCTTGTGTTGATTGGCTGAGGTAATGGAAGTGTGCGTGATTAAAAAAAAGAATTGCGCACGTCTTTAGTGGGCATATTAATGCAATGATGCTGGTCATTCAAGCAGGACATCGGGCTTGTCATGGCAAGAACGAATGCATCGCCAAAAGTAGCAAATGAAAAACGAGGTGAAACGGTATTTCCAAATTGCGGCTTCCAGTTCAGAATTGCTACTTTTGCTACCTGTAGGTAGACTGACCTGCAAAATGTGCAAGTGTGTGTAAGAAAAGCAACTTGAAGGTGCAAACATTCATTGGAAGCATTATGCAGGTGTTACTTAAAGGCTTTTTTTACCTAACATTTCCAGGTGCCTGTTGCTACGACCAGGTGACAATTCACAAAAAGTAATTAATAAATCACCAGAAAGTCATGAATCGAAGTCAGCTGCCCTGGGAATATACATGACCCTCCCCCTAAACCCCACATTTTTTTTTTTTTTGTGGTTGCTATGTGGTGTTATGATGCGTGATTGAAGGGGCAATCTGAGGGTGTTGGTACAAAACGTGAAAGTGGTGTCGGTGCCCTGAGAGATGTTAGCCCATACGTTTCTGTGTCAGGCACAAATTTGGCAAGTGAAGTGCTTTTGTTTGCAATATTTCTTTTTCACCCAGCAACTTCCCCTGTCAGTAAAATGCCAATTCAGCAGTGGAGAGCAAGAGAGCCGAAATAAAATAGCAGCATCAGCATTCTGCCTTCCATTTGTATAGACACAATGGAAATGGCGTGAAGCCTTTGTATAAATATATGTGTATAAAAAATGGAAACAGTAAAACAAAAAATACCCGCTTCTTTTGTTGCTTTATGTGTCCAGAGATTTTCTTTTTTCTTGTACGACTGTTTCCTATTTATGGTCAACACTGATGCTTTTTTTTTCTTTACTGGGCGTGTGTAAAGGTTTCTTAGCTGAGTAACCTGAGCGTGGAGTATACCGAAAGATGAGATTCCCCGTTGCAACTCCTGCCACTTTTGGCCACGAAGCTGCTTCCGCTGCAAGCGTCGTCTTTTTAGCATGCCACCAGTGGCATGGAAGCTTTTCATGTTTGTCACCACATCAGAAATTACACTGCTGTCATCAGGCAAGCTGCAACCAGGGGCACTGTTGACAATGAAGATGCTATAAGGCATTTCTTTTCGTGACACTGAACAAAACAAATCCCCTCCTTCACTTTTTTGATGAAGTAATGAAGAGAAACACATGCGCACATAAAGCTTCAGTTCCTTTTCCACACAGAGCACCCCTGACTCTTCAACATTTGTGCTCCAGGACGGAAAAGCGGTCAACTGAAAACTAGGTAAATCTTGTTTTCAATTACACCGTGTGACCTTAACGACAAGTAGAGACATCACTCCAAGACCCAGCAAATAAGCAAGAAGTGCCTAGCTACACGTTGCCACCAGCATCATCACTGCCAATCCCCCATTCGGTCATGTTTGTACTGCTATCGGTAACATATGCTCGGAACGAGCAATACTATAGTGCCTTGCCATGATGTGTCGGGTCAAACAGCAAAACATGCTTTCACTCAAGCTACTGTGAGGGTCTGCACTAGTCGCAGAACATCTGGAAAGTCAAATAGACGACCCAGCTACCGACCAAGGTTTCTTGCGCACAATGTCGTGCCATCATATGATAACATGGATCTTGGACAACGGCCAAGTTTGGCATGCACTCCTGACTAGCATCTGCTGGCCAATGGGCCCACACCTTGAGGCTGTTTGATTAAGCGACAGAAATAAAAAGTTTTTTTTTACAATGTACACTAACAAGGCACAGAGCCTCTTTCTAAACGCACGAGCTCCAATGTCATTTTTTACGCCTACCCGCCGTTCCCCCTTTTTTTTTCCTCCGTAGTTTGTTGGCTCACACCAAAATTTCGGTGACTTTTAAGTGACATATGGCCAGCACACGACACTGTTGGCAAGGAACCTGCACAGAGGTAGCGCTGAGCTTTGTCCATCTCTCAAATTCCTTTCTATTTTCCCTGCAAACAGTAGGCCCCCATGAGTTCTGCTAGATGGGCCCCACAAGGTTTTTGGTCTCCTCTGCATTGTGCAACGTCACACTGGTCTGTTCGGAAGGTCCACTGTGCAGAAGACGCGAGGAGGCACTCCGGTCGTCGGCCGAGCAGATTGTCACGTCGATCGTGCCGTCCTCGGCGGCTGTAGAGTTGTCGGTAGCCTTCCACATTCTGCTGGCGACGGAGTCGTCCGCAAGGAGCGGCGTAGGCGCTGGCACAGCCTCTGGGTCCCACGCGTCCCCGTCTTCTTGCACGGAGTAGTCGTGAGCATTATATCGGTGTTGGCTGCGTGGCAACGGGAGCCGAGACTCTGGGTCGTTGTCAGCCCTTTGCTTTTGCTGCAGAGATGGGAGCATGACGTTTGTGGCACAAATTTAGAATCTAAGCTATCAGTGCGATTCAGCCTTGCTAACCTAAAAGGTTCACTAAGGTGAGACAACAAGTCTACACTCGAGTTAGCCTAAACACTAAACAAAGAGAATGAATAGAAGGGCAGCGTTTTCCTCTTTAAAATCAGTCACCAATGGCTAGTCCTCCCTGTGCAAACACTACGGAACGGAACAAAAGAAAAAATGGAGGGTCCCAAACTTTGTGTCACTATCACGTTGCCATTTTTAAAGTTCACACGCTATATCGAAAAAATTTTCTGAAATGCAATCCGAAATGCTAAATGAAATATAGCTCGAGGAATGGCCAAAAAGAAGCGTATTTTCTCAAAAACTTAGTCACGAGACACACAGACGTAACACGCAATAAAACAGCAGCCGAGACTTGCGCATGAGTCCAACACTCACCGAACTTGAAGGTTTCATAAAGCAAACGGCACTGCCATTGCCCACATGCCCGTTTGGTGCTGTGCCATTTGGTTGCTTCCCTCTGGCATGCCCGTTTGTCTTGCCATTACATTGCGTTGCTGGGTAGCCTCCCTGTGCCCAAAAAGAGTATATAAGCGAAGAGGCCATAAATCTTTGATCAAAGCTATTCATACTGCTATTGTCGAACTACAGACTCCCGATCCATTGAGGAACAGAAAATTCAGCTTTTACACATTTACATTCATATAGTACTTCAACTTGCATACTGTATAAAATTATTCCCCATGCAATATTTATTACTAAACTAGTAGTATGTAGTTTCTACATACAGCCTAATAACTATACTTATCAAAAATAAAACCAACATACTGCTCCTGAGCGATAAAGGCCCCCTGGCCTGATATACATGCTCCACAAAAAGGTGTGGATGAAAAATTAGTAACAAGCAAAGTTGTGTGCTTTGATACAGCATGTCTAAGCCATGCAGAGTTTTCCCAATAAGTTTAATATAGAAATATATTGTATTGTATTTCAGATTACTGATATATTGAAATAATTTGTCATCCTTTCCTGTTTGACATAATGAAGTATCGCTACACTGAAGTTAGATGTATTCAAAGAACTACAGTTATGAGGATAGCACATAAGAAGAAAATGGCAAAAAAAAAAAAAAACTGTCAGCACCTTTGTAAGCGACCTATGGTTGCTAACAACTGATACCCAAGCTCGAACCACTTACCTTTGAGTCAAGGTGGTTTCCAGGACTTGGAGAAGTAACTGAGAGCACTTCAAGCTCGCGAGCTGGGGCTGGCATCTTGCACTGACCGAAAAATGCTGCAAAGCACGATCTGCCAGTGGATGGTCCTTGCTGGTCCACGCTGCTACCAGAACAGCCGCACTTGCTGTGAACATGAAACGGCAAAGTCAATCATGCTTTTATGTCTATCGAATAATACATTGTGTACCGCAACAACAACAAAAAAAAGAAAAAAAAATCCTGTATGCAAAGAACCTCAGTGCGGATATCACCTGTGTTGCACCGTGCTGATTGACCCTAAACAAATCCTCTGGAGAATACAGGCTTCCCATAACACACTCGAAATTTTTATAACGAAGTTGCATCATACACAAAAATAAGTTTGTTATAACTGAAAATTCATTATAAATGTATATTTCTAACACTACATTAATTGCAACAATATTCTTCATGCACTTTTTCACAAGTCATACTTCATCATATCTGGGTTCATTTTATTGAGATTTGAGGTGCACTTTTGTTTTTGAATTTCGATTCCTCCATCACTGTCTGTGCTCCCTCTGAGCTGGTTTACCCTAATGTAGACCGATGGGCCTCTAAATTGCTACTCATCAGGCTTGTAACTAGAGAGGGGTAGCAAAAATTCTGAACCCTCCCCCCCCCCCCCCCACCTGAAATTTTCCATGCTTCGAGGTTATACCTCAAGTAATTACACGCCTTCACATCAACCACAAGTAGCCAAAGTTAGCTGTTTTAGACAAAAACACCCTTCAAAAAAAAGAGACACTGAAAAGAAATCTTTTTCTTTTCTTCAGGGATGTATATATGCCTTTCTCAACACCAAAAGTACCACTCTTGCCATGAGTGGTCGTTTGGTAAGCAAGGAAATGTGCAAAAGCTAACACTCATGGCGATACCATATTGAATTTCTCGCACCAATCACCAAGTCACAGATCATGATGGTCTCTCCTAGGGGTTTACATAGTTCCAAACTGTAACAATGAATACATTGTCCTTCGACGGGGCCAGAGACATACAAAGTTTCAGAAAATATCATTCAATCAGTTTCACCAAAATAGAGAAGATACATGTTGAATTTTGTGGCATCACAAGCAGAGATTTTGGTGAAAAATTTAAAAACGTTACAGACCATGATTTCCTGCTCTATTATCAAAACAATGATGGCAGAATTTACATTAGAGTTTGCAAAGTAAAATTTATCTATCCAAACTGATTTATTGTTGCACATTAGTAAAAGTGGTTTCACTGCAGTAATAGGGTGATAAGCCATGAAAACACTTATCCATGAAAAATCCGCACTGCCGCAAAGCCCCATTTCACGGCTAAATGAGCATATTACCTTCACATCGATTCATAATTTTTTAAAGTTTAGAAGCCTGTTATATTCGCTTATATGCTTAAAGTATAGTAAATTTTGAAACACGATATATTTTACAGGTTATCACTTGCATTCTACCAAATGTCAAATACTGCTACTATTCAAAGTTGTTTCTACTTAATTTGAAGCGAAAAGAATGGCATTAACACAGGCCTTGTTTCATTTTTTAAAAATCTATAAAGAATGGCATTAACACAGGCCTTGTTTCATTTTTAAAAATCTATCATGTAAGTCAGGTCATGACAAATGAGCTCATTTTTCTCAATAATATGTATGCAATATAGATCATTCAATTTCGATTTTAATCACTACACCAAATCACTATTTGCTTTGAATTTCCTTCGAACTTGAAACTTAATATTCGCACAAGCCTACACGTCAGACTTGCCCCTTAATATCATGGCCATTGAGCAGATGAAAAAAGCACCACATAACGAAAATCAGCTCAGCAGTCACCAAGCAATAAAAGAAAACAGCGCGTCCACTTCGTTTTAGGGGTGTGAAACGGGAGTCCCATGGACGCTAATGTAGTCAATGACTATAATCCCTAGTACATCACCTGGCACCTCACCCTTCCGTCAATTTAGCTTCAATTAGTTTAAAATTTTTGGTCAATTCTATCTCGACTGAAGGGGCACACTTTTATAGACAAAAAAAATCAGTAGCGAAATACTTTCGATTGCCAGGGCTCGAGGCATGTAGCTAATCTGTGTCCGGAAATTGGGCACGCGTTAGACCTGCAAGCATGTTAGAATCAGGTAAACACTGCCAATTGAAGCAGAAGAATGTCTGAACGTTCGTTCCTTCCTCCTTTCATGGACAGACCACGCAACTACATAAATTCGAGCACTTTCGTCGGTTGTGTCACACTGTTGCATCTTGTCTGCTTCATGGTCACCCGGCTCATTAGTTTCCGAAGCTTGCGTAAGCGGTGCCACCATTCAGAGAAGAAACTGAACGCAGACTTGATATTGAGCAGGACGCCAGTAGCGCTTACCTATTCTTGTAGAGTATGATGATTGCGCATGCAGCCATGCACAACAGGCCCGCCAGTACGCCCAGCAGTATTCCAAGAGATGGGTCGTTTGCTTCCTGGCCTGCAGCTGCATTGGGATAACGAAGAGGAGAAGAATTAGGAGCACCTTTCACTTTTCCCCCCTTCTCAACCAAAACTATGACAATGTGGTATGGAAGTGCTCATATAAACACTAATCATCGTGAGATAGCGTTCATGACTGAGAAGCAGAGAGATAAGTTTTTAGGAAAGGAAACATAAGGAAGCCAGACAATTAATCTTGTGTCAAAGAATTTATTATGAACAACGCTTTGGTAAGTTGGTACAGTCGATCCCAAATATATCAAACTTGAAGGAGATAGCAAAATAGTTCAATATATTGATAATTCAAAATAAAAGATATGCATACTTAAGGCTTATATTAACGCATTGCAACTCTCGAGACGGCTTTCTGAAATCGTAATAGGCGTTAACATGATGACTAGCTCACAGAGTGCAAAAAAAAAATGTGACAACTACTTCTGCAAGGTGCCGTACTTTATTTTATGTGAAAATAGTTTATAGACTTGTCTTGCCTCTCGAACGCCGTCAAGTTCATCAAGTCATACTCATTATTGAGCATTGAAGCTTTGAACATAAGCAAATTTCGGTACTCGGCTGCATTTTCGATGGAGGAGAAAATGCTGTAGGCCCGTGTGCTCAGATTTGGGTGCACATAAGAACCACAGGTGGTCGAAATTTCCGGAGCCCTCCACTATAGCATCATATAGTGGTTGTGGGACGAACCCCACATATCAATCAATCAATCGAACAATCAATCAATCAATCCATCAAAGTAAGCAAATTTAGCATCTTCAGCCACAACAGCGGTGATTGACCAAGTGAGCGCCAATGCAAGCTCTGTAGCGAGGTAAAACGTTTAGTGGTGTTGTTAGCACCTTTATAATTGCGCGAGCTCACTTTCGTTGTCACTTTCAGCTTGTGCACTTCAGTAGTTTGTGCTTCGTTACTGCTGAATCTTCCATCTGTAGTCGAACTGCTGAACTGATACCATGATATCAGCATCAACTGCACTGAACTCGCTTTCTGTACTCCCTTTGGAGGTGGTGCCCGGAAATGCTAAACAGTAGCAAAACTCACTGAGGCAACGTACACCGTTGTCAGCCAAGTTTACGCAGTCCAATTCGTCACCTGTCACCAAAGCCAACGAGGAAACTGTATGACAGCGCCATACTTGCCATCGTTCCAAGCACCAGCCACCGCTGTTATCACAGCGGGCGACAAAATGTCTAGTTCGACTCCGGATGAAAGATTAAGCAGTAATGAAGCACGAATTACTAAAGTACACAAGCCAAAAGTTACAACGCTGTTAATAAACAACAAACGACCGCATACTCTACCATTGGTATCTTTGCAGTGGCACTAGAAGCTTTGTAGCAGCAAGCAAAAAGCAAGAAAAGCGTAGCCTGCAAGATGTGCATTCTATGACTAAAAACACTGAAAAAACGTCACAAAGTTGCGGATTTCAAAGACCATGCTTTCGGGCCCGCATACCATCGTGTGCAAACAAACAAACATGGAAGGGAATGCACACATTGTGACGAGGCCGCACAGTCACTTCCCATTCATGTGATTTTGGTGCCCTCGGCAATGGACCCCTCTAAATAAAACGGTGTCCATGCATTACGACCTAAAGCAGATCATGCATCACGTGCCGGTGCAATCGCAAACGGTGGGCGACCTGTGCGCAACCAACGAATTACACCACGTCTTCGTCACCCGGCCGGAAAGAGGGATCCGAACTTGTGAGAACACGGCCAAAAAATGATCAATCTTTGTAGGAATAAATGCACTTTCCGGGCTTTGGTATGGCACAGTGTTCGATATATAAATGTTACTCTCTGCGGGAGTTCGATATATGTGGGCAACGGTCCCATACTTTTGTGTGGTAACTTCAAAAGAATTCATTATACGCTCGAAACAGCGAATAATTCTATATTTCCTAGTTCAATCTACCTGAAATCCACTGTACTACATTGCACAAAATATCGACAGCATGGAAAAGATGCAGAGAATGAAGCAAGAACACACAGACAAGTTTTGTGTGTCTCCTTGCCTGTTCTTGTCTGTGCCCCTTTGCCTAATTTTTACGCTGCCAATATTTTAAGCAGTGTGAAAGACACCCCTTTTCGGTGCATCTGCAGGTATATCTGGTTATTCTAACCGGAAAATATTCAAGTTCTTTACATAACACTGCTTACAAGGAATGTTTACATTTGCTGCATTATATACCTGAAAATTTGTAACATCTATGATCACCATATTGAGGTTCGATTGTATCTGCTTAGTAGCACTAGCAACGCATTTCAGCATTCGCACTCACTAAGTGCATTTTGCACTGCAATGCCAATAAAGCTACTCAAAGTTGCAAATTATGAAGCTGACCTTGAGGGTGAGGAGAGATGGTACTACGTGATGGCACACTGATGACAAACTTGATGACTTGGGTCAGGGGACCAAGGCCAACTGTGGTCTGGGCTTGCATGCGCAACGAGTACACTGTGTTGATGGACAATCCATTCAGTATAGATGTCAGTTGCGTGCCTGCAAAAAAGAAAAATTGCAAAAAATAGGTCGGCGACTGTAGTTGTAAAACTCTGAATAAACGTGGTTAAGCATAGTTACAGGAGCACCTTCAAAAGCAGAACAATGACAGCATGCACAAGTCACTAGAAGGGCTACCGGCATCGCTATCAATTGTCAGTGTTGCTGGACAAAAAGCACATTGGTGTTCAGAGCCTTTCATATCGAAAAATACAGCTTATTAAATAACTACATGCTTTTAAGAGTAACTACTGCAGCTGGGAACACTACGAAGGGTAAACTTACGATCGCGCTGGAAAAAATAGGATCGAAAAAAAATCTGTAGTCGATCCCTTTAAACAAATTTGTGTACCAACCATCCTTATCATGCTCGCCGACTCACCATGCATTGGAGTTTCCATAGATGTACTAGCGCCAGAGTTTCTCCAGTGTATTTATAAGAAACTCTATGTCTATAGCAAAATGTTGCTGCACCACCATGCCTACACCACCTCGCATGAGCATATGCCATCTTTCGCTTGGCGGCTCTTAAGGCTAACTGTGACTAATCAACAAGATGTGCATGCGCCATGAGGCACGAACGACTTTCCAAGTGGAGCAACCCTCACAGCATGCTTCCTTAAAATGTGAACAAAATATGTTGGAAGCAGTTCAGAGGCCATTTGAACAGGCAAAAGCATGTCAAGGGGCTAGCCACTGTCATTCACTTTACTGCCTTCCACGGTTGACCTAACATCACTGACCAGGATGAAAAGCTGGCACAGCAAAGACAAAAACACTGCAATGCTTCAGGAAGAAGTAACAACATCTCAGTAAATATATATGCTTGGAATAAAAGCATCAAAACTCTGACCTGGCTCCTGCTTATTCTTCCACTTGTCAACCTGTGTTGTGTCAACCACGTTGGCATTGTAGAAGATGTGGTAGGCCTGAATGATGCCATTGGGGAACTCGGGCGCCATCCAGTTGAGCCTTATGGAGCCAAGGTCTACAGGTGCCCAAGTGACGTCGCGGGGCACGGTCGGTTCTGGTAAGGCAAAATGGGAAACACAATTGTATAATAAAGTAGCAAACTTACTTTAAGAGTATTCCGGGCACTCATCAGAGTCCCAATCATTGGATAACAAATTTACTTCAAGAAGAAGCCTTCTTCTGCAACGTCTAACCCGCACAGGCTTGCTACATCCCACACTCACTCATTTTTTATTGTCATTACTCCATACAATCTTCTCTTTGGTGTCTACTCTGTTACTCTAATAGTTCACAGGTTATGTGTCCCAGAAAAAAAACTGAGCTAACCGACTGCACATTTTTGATGGTTTCAATTTTAATCTCATTCAGACCCCTCTTGTTAGCTACTCTTTTTTTTTATCCTCACCAGAATTTAGGATGTGCGTACATTTCTGCAGTAATTCAAACAGTTATTTGCTTTGCAGCCTTTCTTTATTGTTTAAGCATTTAATTGCTGAATTGTGCAAACATGCTTCCTATAACTTTTTTTTTTTCTTAAATCCTAACTGCTTTAGCCAGCCAGGTCATACTTATCATAGACTTTGCTGTACAGTAGTTCTCTCAGTTTGCTCAAAAACGCTACAAGTGTGTTGGTGAAATCTACACACCGTAAAGGCTGTCCTCGAACAAAACTTTTCACCGTTTTGCCTTGAGAGAGAAGGGCATTAGGAGAGACCAACCCCAATCCCATTTTCCAAATAAACTTCTGGCTATGCCTCTGATCCTCAAGACAGTACTGGCATCCATTGTTAAAAAACGGCTCAAGCCACGTGATTAGGCAAAACCGAATTTGAGAACTAGAGGATGTGTTCTTACTGTCCTCGCTCGTCCTACATTCGATGAGCTGACTGAAATGGCCAGGGCGGTTGTCAGCCTCGTGGGATCTTACGGCGAAGCCATACAGTGTGTACGGCTGCAGGTCCTTCACAACGACCTCCGGTGTCGTGCTTGCATTGTGAGGAGGTAAAAGAAGGAAACGAGGAATAAGAAATGGATGTTATTGCATTCATGCAACACTGAAGTGTCAGAGATACCACATCTGCTTATTAGAATATAAAAACGCGAGTGCAGAAGGAAAACTTAGAGATTACTATAACACTATAACTATAACTATAACTGAGATTACTATAACTGATCTCCTGCACTCACCAATTTCATACCACTGGACAGGTCAAAGTATGAGGCCACAGAAGCTTACCTTCTAACGTAATGTACCACAGAAGAGTTCATGTTGTTTTGGGGATGAACAGCGCTGTACCGAACAGTGTAGTAGGTAATGTTGTGAATGGAGTTTGGTGGCTTCCAGGACAAGCGAATAGAACGTGGTGACGTTGGCTCTGCTTCCAAGCCACCTGGCGGGTCTGTGCACAAAAGCAATGACTGCATTACCACGCAGGCACATGCATAGTTTATTAAAAAGACGCTGAAGGGCAAAATGGTTTTCTCATATTAGTGAATTACTCTTTCACAATACCAAAGTTATTACGTTCACCGTGAAAAGGCGCTCTGCAAGTGGGAAAGCATGCAAAAGGACATCAGTTATGACGTTGCCTTGAAATTTCTGCATCAATCACAGTGGTGTCATATATTTTTATGGCATCTGCTAGGGCCTACATAATTCCTAATTTGTAAAAATCAAGTACCGTATTTACTCGATTCTACCGCGCCCTCGATTGTAACGCGCACCCCGATTTCCAATGCGAAAAAAAAAAAAACGTAAGACATCGATTGCAACGCGCACCCATTTCTCTCGCTGGCCCGCACGATCACACCACTCGAAAAAACGACTCCTTTCGTGAGCGTCTTCCATTTAAATATGAGGTACGGGCGAAGCTTGTGCTCATCTGAGCAATGCCGTCACTGTAGTTTTACCGTGGACCGATGTCAGCACATGAACTTGCTTCGTCCCCTTCTTCTCGACGGTTGTGGTGCCAGGCATGTCGAAGTAAAGAGGTGTCTGATCGGCATTCCCGATTTGCCCAAGCAGGTAGCCGTTGTTGCGCCGCAAGTTTAGGACGAACCTCTGAAAACTGAAGCTTTTCATCGTATTCCTCCGCAAAACTTTTCGCATATGCATGTTCCCCTTCGGAGGAAAAAGTCTTTCCTCTTCATAAAGTTAGTTAGCCAGCATCTGCTCGCTTTAAACTGGCTCCGCATTAGACTTTTTCTAAGACTAATTGCATAGCCCGCACTTGGAGCAGTTCTGTCGTCGCGGGCCGCTGTGCCGCTCGCTGCTCAGCACATACTCGCCAAGCAGCTCTTTAATTTGCGGAGGAAACCGACCCTGCTGTGGTCCACTGAAGCCTTTGCGAGAAGCTTTGCTGTCGACAATCTTCTGCTTTTGTTTCCGCCGGTCCCGCACGCACGTTTCGGGAACTCCGAACGACCGCGATGCGGCCCGATTTCCGTCCGTTTCTGCACACGCGATGACTTTTCTTTTAAAAGCGGCATCGTGGTGCACTCGAGTTTTTGGAGTCAGCCCTTCAACGCCGTCGATGCCTAATGCACTACTAGATAACGAACTGCTCAGCACACGTACGAAGTGCCGCACATGGGAAACACATAGGCAGAAATGGCCGATGCGTCATGCCGACGCACGTAGGGGGCGGCCATTTTGGATTTGCCGATGGCAATAGATTGACCGTTAATTTTTTTGTTCGTACTCGATTCTAACGCGCATGCGATTTATGAACCCGCTTAACCGGAAAAAAGGTGCGCGTTAGATTCGAGTATTACGGTATGTTGTCCTGTGAGGAAAGCAGGACTTAACACAACAAGTTTCAGGATATTTCGTTGAGTCAAAGTTGCCAAAATATATAAAAAAAACTTTGAAATCTGCGACTTTGAGTGCAGAGATTAGCACAAACTTTACAAATTAAACTCTCACCTTAATTTTTCCTGTATTAATCAACCTACGATAGTAAAATTATTGTTATTAAAGTTCCTAGAGTGCAATTTATTGATCTAAACTGATACATCGTTAGTGTCCCTCTAAAGAGCCCCTCAGCAGGCATCGCTGCACATTTTGGTTATGCACTGGTATCTGTGAGGTACCGTCTGGGGAGAATGTTATTGTTGTGGCAAAATATTTCAGTGCAGTACATTGTTGCAGGAGTTACACGAAGTTTAACCAATCTATCATTGCGACTCCCAAAGTGGCTCACTAGTGTCACGGATTTATAGACAACACTTCCAACTGACATATCCTTCTACCTCCCCTTTCCCCACTTCCTCCCTCCCGATTCCCCTTCATATTCCCCACACCCCCACCCTGCCGAGGAGTCAACCAATACATAGCAGATTGGGCAGGGTGCAACCCCCAACAGTAGTGTGGAATTCTAGACACATACCGACAAACCAATGATTATGCGGAACTTTCAATGACACCGTGCACGAGAAGTTCCATGCATTTCATCCATAAGATAACACTCAGCGGAACATTTGGACTGTGTGTGCCACCTTCATTACAACTAAACTATTTACTGCTCTGCTAGGTCCAAGTCTCCACCAAGTAAGAAATTAAACTTTTAATTAAGGACTGATGACTGTATTCCTTAGATTGTTGACCCACATTGGTGACACATATGGCTGAAGGCAAAAATATAGCACGCACCACCCACATCACCTTCTACTGTCAGGTTTTCAGGGTGGGTCAGGATTGTCTGTACAGCTTCCTGGCCATCCCCAAGATGGTTGAAGCAAGACACATGCACCTCATACCAGGTTTGAGGCTCTGCAAAAGATTCAAGTAAAGGTGCGTTATGTTTTACGAAATGTTCTCCATGCACCCATTCATAAACAATAAAATCAGAGCTTTGCCGCATAGATGAAGCAATGAGCACGACAGCAATAATTGGAAGGTCCCGCGCAGAATGGCAAGCAGATCGAAACATGCCTCGAGTCTCTCACCCACAAATGACGCACGAATAGTACTCACAGGTACAGATGAACACAAATAAGCCTCTCAGTTGTTACCTTGCTGTGTCTTAAAAGCGCACCCTTTTCACAAATAGAGGCTATGCAACAACGATTGCAGTGACCTTTGTGTGCCCAGTAACTACAACAGAAACGTTCTAGTGAGAGCCTAACACCAGCCAAGACGTACGATCGTCCCCACCGCGAGATAAGAAGCTAGCTTCTTCACTCTGAGCGGCAAAGTACGCAGCGTGGCAGATGAGAACACGCGCCGCCGCCCGCTCATTGCGCCATCTTGCTGGTAATGCTGAAAACATGATATAGTCCCCCCCCCCCCAATGTGTCCATCACCAGGGGTAAGTCGTGGATATAAATAGCTTGCCGTTTGACGTTGAAGGGGACCTGTTGCTCGGGGGCTCAGTGGTTAATGCCTCGCATTCACGACTCACGGGTTCCACGTACGATTCCGTGCGCCAAAGTCTTCTTCAGGTTTTTTTCTTTCTTGCGTTTTCATATATATACATATATACGTATACATATATGGTGTGTGACGGCGACGCCCACGCCGACGGCAAAATCCAGCGGAGAGTGTCCCTATAATTGCTATCGCCATAAAAATGAGTATTTCTACAGACTGACAGAAAATGTTAATTTGACATGTCTAACGACACTAAAGCCTGAAAAACATAAGAGCTGAAGCCAAATAATACTTAAATGTGCTGGAAAATGGTATAACAGATGTGTCATTAAAGGTGACAAATTGACAAACTCCATTCTGCAAAAATTTTGTGGACAAGAAATAAGAACTACACTCTCTCTAGTAGAAGCTGTAAGCACGCATGATTACACACACACACACACACACACACACACACACCACACACACACACACACACACACACACACACACAAACACAACACACACCACCACCACACACACCACACACACACACACACACACACACACACACAAATATTGTAGGGAAGCACACGCACCCCATGTTCAAAAGCAGTCTCGGATTGTACCTCAAGCTTCAAATATTGTTACTTACGCAGTCTACCATTAAATATCTCCACAGGATTTTAATTACGGACCATTTAAAACGTGGCTGGCCTGTAGTGCACTCAATTTTAGAACTCGACCACTGACTCCTGTGAAAGCAGTTACTAAGAACTTGGCCACTGACTCCTGTGACAGCAGTTACTAATAATGCGCAGGTAGTGTTACCAACGTTTCCTTTGAATGAGAGACGTTGGTGTGGTAACTCACTCAAGTTGTACACTACATAGGAGAAGGTTGTGTTGGGCAGAACAATAGGGTCCAGGAACTGGCTGCCCTGCTCTCTAAAGCGCAGCTTGAAACCTGACATCAGGTTCTTTCCTCTGGGGATACAGACCACCGGGCCTCCAGGGTAGTGGCATGATGACGATCAGGTACAAAACTGGAGGCAATGGCACTGCAGACAATCAAAAAGTTTAAGTTACCTCTACGTACCAAGAATTTGTTTGTTTGCTCCTTTATTCACTCACTTATTTACAGTGCCCTCAATGCATGTAGCGCATCATAGACAGCGAATTCACACTGCCTGCCTTATTACTAAGCAATAAATGAAGCTTCACCAAGACCTTCCAAAAAAAGTTAGTTGTGAACACTTGTTATGCTGAAGTTAGTAGGGCAGAAAACAAACTTTATTGTAGGATGAGCAAAAAATAATTAATAGCAGATTGGGCTGATACTACTGAAACAATGCCACAAGGTAAGACAGAAACACGAGAAAAAAATACGAAACCCGAGCGCCGACACTCACCCAAAATTTTATTGACATGCGCAAAGCAATATACTGCCACATGGCTTCACACATATGACAACCCGTACATTACATAATACAACCAGTGCGAGCAACCAATAAAAAAATACACAAACCACACCAAAAAAACAAAAAGCATGAACGACAAGCAGACAGAATAAAGAGCGCTGGTTTCCCTGATTATATGGTTACTAAGGCATGCGAAAAAGTGATCGAGGAATCAAGTCGGTAACAAGCCCGGCAGGTCAAGTACCTGTTGAAAAAAACAAAAATGTTCTGTAGTTGTGCCATATATTCACGCGCTATCGCATGGCTAAAAAACGTAGCAGGCAGACACGGCGTGGATATGGTTGTTTTTCAACGCCCAACAAATTAGGAGGAATTTGCCGACGTGTAAACAAGAAAGCAGGAATAAAAAAAAGCAAAGAATAATGCGGGATGTGGAGTTAAGCATCGATCTCAAGCAATTTAGTGTGCCTCGATGTTGTTCACACCGAATCCCCCTGTCACGCGCGCGCCGCATACATAGGCCGGACAGGAAGGTAGGTTAATGTTGGGGTAAGAGAGCATAAATCAGGTGTACGAAGCGATGACCTATCGCATATGACTGTGCATTGTAGGCAGTGTGGATGTCAACCCCAGTTCAGTGAAACCAGAACAGTGTCACGGCATCATGACCACACAATTCAAGAGATTATTAAGGCCAGCACATACAAAAAGAAACTGAATCATGCATCAACTTCCCATCTGTAGCTTTGCAAGATACAGAAATCTTGTACTTGGAACGGGTAGAGACATTGTTTTCCTGTGTATGTTGGGTTACTGGTAGCTTCACACCAGTTGTCTCACACGTTATGTACGGGTTGTTATCTGTGCGAAGCTGCGCGT
>WOVY01001059.1:85000-92252 GCA_013436015.1 Rhipicephalus annulatus | reverse complement strand
AATTTCTTCAAAAGAATGGTGTGTCTATAGGCTCATGTATTGCCCCACTGTTGAGTGACCTCTATCTAGCAAAGCTAGACAGAGCTCTTAACGCACGGCTCACTGGTAGCAGTGTTCTGAAAACCTTCCGTTTTGTAGATGATTATCTTGTGATTCTCAAGCGCAATGCAGATAACTTTCAAGTTGCAACAAGTCACCTCATATCTTTATTTAAAGAGTGCCTGTCGCCTCTGTGTATCACACATGAAATGCCAGAAGACAACAGCATTCGTTTTTTAGATCTCAGACTAACATTTGCCAATCAACATTCATGTTGGATGTACGAACCACGAGCACAAAAACCGTTGTTGCCGTACACTTCGTCACACACAAAATTAGTCAAGCGAAGCATTGTTCAAACATGTCTTTCCAACGCATTAGATAAATCTTGTCACCACGTTGTCACTAGAAGTTTCTTGGCGCAGATTCGTCGGCTCGAAGCAGCAGGTTATCCACAAAAGCTGCTCACATCGGTAGCGGAAGTAATTTACAGAAAAAAAGAAGAAAAGCTGCCAGGAAAATGTCCAGCAGGCAAGCATGGAAACCGGTCGAGGCAAGAAGATTTCGGTTATTCCATACATGCATAATATTTCACATCGTCTCAGAAAAATAGGGCAACAGTGCGGCGTTCGAGTGGTTTTTTCAGCACCTCACAAATTGTCATATCTTTCGCGTGTCACCTGTCCTGTTAAAAAAAGGAAACACCAGTGCACTACCAAGCATCGTAATAAATTTCTAGAATGTTCACATAATGTCATTTATCGCATTCCACTTTCATGTGGGTGTTGTTATATAGGCCAAACTGGAAGGTGTCTAAATGACCGCCTCTGAGAGCACAAGAATAATGTGCGCAACGCCAAAGAAGGTTTTTTGGCCATTCATTGCAGTTCCTGCGGTTGCACACCCCTGTTTGAAGAAACAACAATCATCGGTAGACATCAGGACATGCGTACTCGTGAAATCATTGAAGCCGCTCATATCGCAAAAGAAGGGTCGCTATGCATCAGCATGGCTTCCATCGGGTTATCGGCCAAAGAATTATCTTTTTTAGAAGAGCGCGTGTAACAATAACATGGAAGTATCCTTGTCATGCTGTAATTTCTTCAGTTTTCTTGTTTCTGTTATTTTTTCCGTATATATTTCGCTTCTGTGTTAATAAAAATTCAGTTGCTAGTCAGCGCTTGTCTGTGTCCCCTCTTTAGTTTTCCCGTCTTGTGTTCGCGCTGTACGTTTTTCATCATGCAATACCAACTAGCCCAAAGTTTCACTCTTCTGAGATCAGAGTGTCAGTTCGAATCAACTGTACATCGGAATTCACATAGTTCGAATTTTTTATACCTTACTGCAATGCAGGTAATGTTAAATGAGTTTCATAAAAACATTATTAGTGCAACACCTCAGCTGGGTGAGCACTTAGAAAAAAAAGCCTGTCATACATTCCAGGGAGCATCTCTGAGCTGCAGCCATGCCACCTTTCGAGTTCTGCAGCGTATATTTGCATTACTTAGAATTACATCAACAGTATGCCGGGAAAGACTGTAAACATCGATAATATCGCATTACCTTATTGTACTGTCATCGGCAAAACGTTGTGTGATATGCAGTGCATGGCGGAGCAATGCCACCTAGATAATTTCAGGCCTGCTCATTTCTGCAGTGGCCTCTATCACGTCACTCCATTTAGACGGGTGTGTTTTGCTGCTCAAACGTGCCTACGCTTGTTCTCGTTGCTCGACAGACAGGGATTGCCGAGCCTGACAAGCGTTTTCGTGGCGTGCTGATGTGCTTGTTGGCGACACGAGAAGACCATGTTTTTCTGTGTGCGTGAACTGCAGCGTGGATGTGTGATGCGCTTTGTGCACAGGATATTCGCAATCGTTTTAATGGCACCATCTCTACCGTGTTCCGTTGTTGCTCTAAAGTAAAGGTGTCAAATGTGTTTCTGACTCATAAGCCGGCAATAAAATCCGTACGGCTGCAAATCCGAATCATTGGGCGATGTGCTGTGGCGAATTTCTGTGGCAAAGAAACCAAAATTGTGAGTGTTCTCATTTCCTAAGAACAACCGAAGAACGAAATGGGATCACGTCGTTCGTCAAGCTGACGTTGACGTCCGTTTTGTTCGTGACCCAAACGTACGTGTGTCCGCACTACATATTCGTAAGTCGTTTTAATATCTCTACCGTGTTCCGTTCTTGCTCTAAAGTAAAGGTGTCACATGTGTTTCTGACTCGTAAGCAGGCAATAAAATAATAAACGCACGTGGCAGTACGTTTCAGAACAGCGGTTTTTTTTTTCCTTGAGGGCTGGTAAACATTTTGCTATTGGCGATTTACGCAACTGACGTCTTGCATTACGCCTGTTCACTTAATTGAGAAAAATGGAAGGAATGATGTTGCATTGTTTAGCGCACCGGTTTTGTGAATAGTATTTTCTTGCCGGTGTTTTAACCACTTCGGTGCGGTATTATAATTTCGCGCCTACAGTCTTGACAGCATCATAGCATATGTTTCCTTGAAATCTTGATGTGTGCAGACACTTGTGGTAAAGCGATATCTTAAAAGGTTCTCAGGTGGGTGAGCTCTACTTCAAGCTAGAATACTTAGGAACCACTACCAAATATACCGATATAAGAACCTGCATTGCAGTAGAACGGCCCACAGAGGCTACATGGTTTAATCTAGACCCAGTACTAACAATTTCTCCAGGCGTTAGGTTATAGAAGCCACTACGCACCACTGCGAGAGGGGCCAGAGCAAAATAAAAACGCCGCTCACTATGTCGCTCACAAGAGATGTTTCTGAAACGCTTTTTTTTTCTAGCAGTGGTCATCACCCTGATATTGTTCTGGATAACATTTTGGGGTAGCAGCACACTCTCCTCATTAACTACGTGTCTATGAAGATAGACTTTCAAAAGAGTACAGATAAAACTGCAAAAACTTAGCAGATGAGTTGGAACAGTTTCTGTGCATGTTCTAGATAGAACATCGCACACACTCGTCCACGCGCGAGTGTGTGTATGTGTGTGTGTGTGTGTGTGTGTGTGTGTGTGTGTGTGTGTGTGTGTGTGCCAAAAGGTCAAATGAATACACTATACCTTATTCATTTCCTCTCTTTGGTGGTCCATCCAACTTTGCTCTTATAGTTCGACCACACGTTCAATATCGAATATTCTGTGGCCTTCGTTGAAGCAACAGGGAAGAAATAGCTCACGCATATATCTCTAAATGTTTTCAAGTGCAATACATTACTTGAACAAGCGCCTTTGTTGTCGCAAAAGACAGAATAATGATACTAAACATGATATGCCGGTGTCACACGGGCACTTTCAATCGCAGCCCCGCCGTGGTGGTCTAGTGGCTAAGGTACTCGGCTGTTGACTCGCGGTCGCGGGTTCAAATCCCGCCTGCGGCGGCTGCATTTCCGATGGAGACGGAAATGCTGTAGGCCCGTGTGCTCAGATTTGGGTGCACGTTAAACAACCCCAGGTGGTCGAAATTTCCGGATCCCTCCACTACGGCGTCTCTCATAATCATAGGGTGTTTTTGTGACGTTAAACCCCCCATATCAGTCAATCACTTTTAATCGCAATCAGGGGGATCCGGATCAAATTTCTTTATCGCGATAAACTTCATGACCACTGCTACACGGCCCAAGCTAATCCCGTTCGAGGTTGGTTGAGATTAAATGTACCACGTGGCGATCGCGTGCCGCAAAACATATCGTTGACAAAAGCTGGGGTACGATATTTTTTCTGTAGAGCCCTTTACCAGCAATGTTTTCCGTGCAAAAACCACTCTAATGAGAATAACTTGCGTATTACTACAAGAGAAACTTAATAAATCTATCATACCATAGAGTTTTCCTTGCACTTGCCTTGCTTCGTGAGATTATCAATATTCACTTCAATTTCGTACTTCGTATTCGGTTCGTATTTCGTACTTCATATTGTGGTTGGTACTTCGTACCAACCACAATAAGTGCATCGGACCATTCAGGTCACGCTGTGACACTTTTAATAATAATAATAATAATAATGGTTTATTTCCACCAATACACAGTTGATGGAGGGGGTGAGAATAAAAGCGACTATCCGCTTGACTAAGTTCTCACCCCCCTATGTACATAAGGCAGTGGCGGTGGCGGCAACAGAACACCACAGCTGACAAAAATACACAACATTAACAAAATTAGAATTGATAAAGCCTTCAAACTCAAAAAAAAAAAGAAAAACCACACAGACACAGTGCAATAAACATATATATAAATATAAATCAAAAGTCGCAATATGTAAAGCACGAATACATTAAACATATTATTTACGTGCAGCGGTGACCGCATTTTCATCCTTTGTGTTTTTGTTTATTGTTTTCCCTAATTGTTATCTACGAACTTTGAAGATAAGGTCTTAATTGTCAGGAGTGTTAATAAGATATTGGCGAAGTTGAGAAAGGGTGATATCTGCTATGTTAACACCTGATGAATATAACCTGTTTAATTGTAACGGTAGCTGATAAGTAATTTTTTGTTGTCCATAGTTAGTTCTTGTACGAGGAAGCATCCAAGGTAGTTGATGACGGTGAGGGTACTTTGGTTGATGACGTATCATGGAAGCGATATCTGTGATAGTAGATGAACGTTCTTTTTGTTCGATCTTATAGCGGCGTAAAAGCCTGTAAATGTATAGGTGGTAAACATTGATGATTTCATGTTCACTAAACAAGTGATCTGTTGTATGTCTGCGAGGAAGATTGTAAATTAGACGGAGGATTTTATTATGGAGAGATGAAATTTTTCTTAAATTAGTTTTAGTCGTTGTCGCCCACACTAACGTGCAGTAGTTCAAGTGTGAAAGGAATAAAGCGTGGTATATAGCAAGCTTTGCCTTTAAAGGTAAAACAGATTTATGTCGCCAAAGTATACCAACCGCTCTCGATGCTTTTAATAAAATGCTGTGGACATGATCATTCCATTGCAAATGTAGTGTGAAATAAACTCCTAGTGATTTTATTGACCTGACAATTTCAACTGGCTCGGATTTATACAGCAAATGTATTAAAGTATCAGATTTTTTATTAATAGAATTAAAAATTATAGCTTTAGTTTTATTTACATTAACTGACAGTGCATTTTCCTTTGTCCAAACTTCTAGCTTACCTAATACATTGTTACCACGGGAAGATAGCTCATTGTGTGTATCAGCTGACAAAAGGATTGTAGTGTCATCCGCATAAATAATAAACCTGGATTGATCATCAATGTTCGCAATATCATTAATATAAATGTTAAAGAGAAGAGGCCCAAGTATACTGCCCTGTGGCACACCGGCTGTAATATCACGCGTTTTGGACTGAAAATTGCTGATTTGAACGTACTGCTTCCGATGAGATAAATAGGATTTTATTAAATCTAAAGCGTGCCCTCTAATACCACATAAATCCAATTTTCTAAATAAGATACTGTGTACTATGCAGTCAAATGCTTTGGTAAAATCTACAAAAATGCCTAACACGAACTTATTTTTTTCTAATTTATCAAGAATATATTCTTTTTGATGAATCAAAGCAATTTCCGTAGAACTGTTTTTTCTAAATCCATACTGAGAATCATTGATAATATTGTTAGATTGTAAAAACTTGTCCATGCGTTTCAGTATGATTTTTTCCAGACATTTAGAAAAAACAGGAAGGATACTAATTGGCCTATAATTGCCAAAGTCATTTTTGTCTCCCTTTTTGTAAAGCACAATTACTTTTGCTATTTGCATAGCCGAAGGAAATGTAGCGGTTTGCAGGCACAAATTAAAGATATGTGTAAGCGGCACACAGATTAATTCAATGACATATTTTACTGGACGAATTTGTATGTTGTTTAAATCACATGACGTACTGTTTGAAAGCTCAAAAAACGTTTGCGTTACTTCACTCTCACCTACTGGTTCAAGAAAAAGAGTAGATGAACATCTGGCAGTAGGGGTGTCTTGTGAGTTATGTGGTGTAGAATGATCCCTAGCGAAGTACAAACTAAATGCCTCAGCTAATTTTTCCCCTGTGTAATCTTCTCCTTTATGAGTGATCTTGTCGAAATGCGTATCCTCAATGAAATTAGCGTCCAGAGAACGTATTTGTTTCCATAGTTTATCAGGATGCCGAAATGAATTTTCGAATTGTTTTTCATAATATCGCTTTTTGGCATTTCGGATGTCACTGGTCAACTTGTTTCTGTAGCTTTTAAACTCTTGAAACAGCTGTGTGCTTTTGGAGGCAATGTATGTGTTATAGAGTTTATTCTTCTGTTTAATGCGTGTATGAAGTTCATTACATATCCAAGGTTTTCTTATCTTTTTCATAGTACGTTTCTTTTTTAGCGGAAAGTGCCTATTATAAACACCGCAGAATTTACTAAGAAACTTCTCATAAGCTGCCTCTGCATTAGTTTCATTGAACACATCACTCCATGACATAAGTAACATTTCACTGCGAAAATTTTCAAGAGCATTAGGTGTGACGTACTGAACCATTGGGGTACATATGTTTTTAGATCTAGGCTGCTTTTTCTGAAAAAACAAATAAATGCCCATGTGGTCACTTAAATCGCAACAGATTACCCCTGAATGTATAACAGAATTGTTAATATTAGTAATAAACAGGTCAATCAGTGTTTCTGAGTTCGTAGTTATACGAGTAGGAAGCTTAGTAACAATACTGAAGCCAAAACTTCTTAACAGCACATCAAAATCAATTGCATGGGCAGAATTAGACATCATGTCTATATTAAAATCACCACCCATAATGACATCATAGTGATGCGCAGAAGTAAAAGAAATATATGATTCAATGTACTCAAAAAATACGTCAACATCTCCACTGGGTGGTCGGTAGAACACTGAATAAACGGTATTATTTGCCAATACAGAAACAACCTCAACAGCAGATGACATGCAACAAAGTTCCGAGATCAATTCACATTCGATTTTCTTATTAACGAAAATGCAAACACCTCCACCACGACCCACATTACGATTGACGGCAAATGTGGAAAATGATGGCAAACAAAAGCTACTGCTCAGCCATGACTCAGATACCATGACGAAATCAAAAGACAGGTTAAAACTGTCTAACAAAATTTGCAGTTCATCAGCCTTATTGTTCAGTGATCGTACATTCAAATGAAAACATTTCACTGATGAGCCCAACCAATCGGCAGGCATG
>WOVY01001059.1:0-80000 GCA_013436015.1 Rhipicephalus annulatus | reverse complement strand
GAGTGTTAAGAAAAGCCGACATCGGCAGCGTTGGCCCAAAGAATTCAAATATTAAATATCAGAGTCCCAGCAGGAATTGAGCTTAAGCATACCACATGGCAATCAAGTATTGTACCATATATTCACATCGGATCTCCAAATGACATTGGCAGAAAACCCTATGCAGGCGTAATGTTGGTGAGACGTCAATTGTAGTAGCATTACTGGCTATGTAATTTTAGAAACGAGACATTTGTACTCCTATGATACAGGAGTGCCATCGAGTTGACGTCAATTGTATACTTAAACGCCGTCTACTCAACTTGCTATACGTAGCACAAGACTGGACTACCGTCCTCGCCAGGGCAAGCGCTGCATATCAGATTACCACTTTTGACGTTGGTAATAGCCCATGTTGCTGTTGGCATCGTTACGAAACTGCATAGCATTGGTTATATGAAACGTTTGCAGATGTTTAACATATATGTCTGCTTACAACGTTTGTACATATCTCTAGCGTCATTTCGTAACGTTTCGCTAAATGAAAAAATTAGACTACAGCCGCCTTCTATTCGCATGCTTCGCATACCATCGATACCCACTGTACGTGGGATCTGCTGAATCTGGGATATTCTATCTCATTTTCGTTTGAACTCTTCAATTATTATTATTTAATTCTGCTTCAAAAAGTGCCGTCTGCACGCTTGTCAAGATGAGAGAAAAATAAGCACCACCAAATACGACGAAAACAAAAAATGTCTAGAAACACGTGCCTTTCAGCCTGAAGTCGCCCCTCCTAGCGATGACATGTCATCTTCCAAAATTATCTCTCGGAATTTTCTCAAGCCGAAAGATTAAACAAAAGATAGTATCATCCAAAAAAATGGTTATTCGTATTCTCATTGCAGAGAAACGAAATTGAACAGCTGTCGCACTTAAGGTGATATATAAAGTATCCTGTATTGTTGCTTTTTAATTTGATTTCATTTAAAAAAGATCGTTTTCCATTCGTTGCTTATGCGGAAGCAATTGTTGTGACCAGCTGCTATTGTACTGATCACCATCTGCGCCAGCTGAACAGACTTGACGAGTTGTTTGTTTTTATTCGACGAAGGTCAGACGTGACAGAAATATATCTTTTTTTAATTAATAAATCACAACGCTGCGCACGTTGTTGCTGTTTAAATAATTGAACCATTTAGTTTTACGCTTAGTGTAAAGTTACGTATTTAGCATCAGCAAAACTAGTATAAGAGCATTCTACCAGTGTATCAGCTACTGATTCTTCACCCTCCAGCCATTATGCAATACTTGAAAGGCCTCTACTAAGGCAACAAATGAAATTTAAAAAATATTTGCCTAAAAAGACCCATTGAAAGCTCCGTGTGTCAGGAGTCAGTGGTTCTCGTCCACACATTTAGACGGCCGTCACGTCGTCAGGGGTGTCCGCAACCCCACCGATCTATAAATTGCAATCGCTACTGTTCGTGTGGTCTTCGTTTGTATGCGTATATTTATTAGGGACACAGCTCCTTAGGGTGTGTGTCTGTCCATCCTCCGAAGGTGTATGTAACCACCAGTGGCACATTCTGGAAAGAGCGCTCCTTAGAATGTCCGCTGGATGGCGGCACTTGTATATGATGAATACATGATTAAACGTGATGTGAGATGGCTGTACTTGGAGTGTTTACTAGATAGACGGACGGACTGACAGACGCACAGACATACAGTGGGGCGGACGCAGGGTCACACGAATGGATGGACACACGGATGGACGCATGGACGGACGGAAGCAAGAACGAATGGGCAGACGAAAGCGCGGGTGGACTGATGAACGCTTCGCCCCACCAATCATCATTCACTCCGTGGATACACTGTGATTTTTTTTGTTCTCTCAAATTACCTTTCGTGAAAGTGATAAATAAGCGTCATATACTCTGGGACTCTGAACTAATTTGGACTACCAGAGGTTCGTTAAAGCATACATAACTGACGAAGAACAGAGGCATGTCTGCACTTCACCTCCACTAAAATGCTGCTACCATTGCCGGGACTAAAAGCTGCAGTGTCGAGCTTCGCACATCGTAACCTTGCCACACAGCTCTCGACACATTAAAACGCGCAGCATAAAAACCATCACAGGCGCATCTTGCAGAAATAGCGTGACATTGCTGTTCATTGTATAAGGAACGGCTTGCGCAACTGAAGTGAATATTACAAGGTGCACGCAATCAGTCTTCGGAGAAAACGTCTGCGAGGACGTTTCACGTATATTAGTGGTTATATGAGCGCTTATTACTTTTGGGGGTTTTTTTTCTATCTTTTGTATCCATAATGAAGGGCCGGCTCTAGAACAGTCTACGTTCCCGTGTTTTCAGATCGAAATAGATATTAATCTATCTTTCATAAACATTACTACGTGTGTTCTTTCGTTCGTTCGTAATTTAAAGAGCCCTCGTGTAAATCCTATTCATAGAAAACAAAAAAAAACAAGTCCCGTATAGTTCATGACTGCATCTTATACTGCTTCGCGACAAGAGTGATCTGCTAAACTCTCAAAGTAATTTTTGTTTGTTTTTTTATATATAAATCTACAAGACAAAATAAAAGGAGCGTAGAAGTTAGCGGCGACGATGTTCATCGCAAGTGAATGTACAGTAGTGATGTGCAATATCAATTCGCTTTCTTACGGAAATGGCACGCAGAAAGGCATACATTTGTCACAGTGAAAAAAAAAATTGGATATTGATTCTTTCATTGCGCAATTCAATGAATAACGGAACCATCAACCGGTAGGCACGGAATCCAATCTCTAAGGGCTGCTTGAAACTAACTGTGATGGTAAAAATGATTCAAAACTCTCCATCACGGTGGCTATCAAATACGGGGTCGCTTTGGAACGTCAGATGTTTTTAAACGAGCAGCTGAATTTACGTACACCAGCCCGTGACATTTCGCCTTCATCAAAATGTTGGGGCTGAGCCGGGTTTCGATCACGTGGCTTTCGGGTCAGCAGTCCAGCATCATGGCCACTTACCTCCGTATTCACCAACGCTCCTCGACTCGACTTTCACCCTTCACTTGACAGAGTTGAGCACTGCGCCACTGCTCAACTGAAAACGACGCTGCGCTATTGAAAAATCACAGCAGACTATCGCTGATATGTAGTCACTTTCCCTGCCTAGAGACGGCGCTCCCATTGGTCTTCTCAAGTGAAGGTGAAGCGTTGAGTAGAGGGACGTTCCAGAATACGGGGGTTAGACCACCGGGGCGGGAAAGGCTCTTCTAGTAGTGCATACGCTCACAACTCTCATTCCTTAAGCTGAAGGCAAGGATTAACCCTGGCATGGCGTCACGATTAAGCCGTTTGAACTCAGCATTGACGATGCATTCATTTCAATTCTATTGTTTCCGCAGCCAAATGTGGTTCGCATATCTCGTGACCCTCATACGTTGGGTACCATACGAACATGCAGCGTCAAAAGTAAGACAACACGGCCCCGCCGCGGTGGTCTAGTGGCTAAGGTACTCGGCCGCTGACCCGCAGGTCGCGGGTTCGAATCCCGGCTGCGGCGGCTGCATTTCCGATGGAGGCGGAAGTGTTGTAGGCCCGTGTGTTCAGATTTGGGTGCAGGTTAAAGAACCCCAGGTGTTCTAAATTTCCGGAGCCCTCCACTACGGCGTCTCTCATAATCATATGGTGGTTTTGGGACGTTAAACCCCACAAATCAATCAAAAGTAAGACAACACGGCAACGTCGGTGTCGATGGTGCGATCGTGTCTTGGTTTTTCACGCGTTTTTACTGTTTGTAGAAATTAGCCTTGAACGGATTCCAGCTTTGCCCACTGACGTAGTTGACTAAGTATGGTAGAGGAAATAAAAAATACAACGGAGAGCAACGGACGCAATGGAAGAGATAAAGACGCTCATAATAAATATTTGTCACGGGCCATAACCTAAGTTTCATTGCAAACATCACCCTAACCTATCGGCAAAACATAAGAACCAGTCCTGTCGACTTGCATGCACTTCGTTTGTCTAAAAACGTGCAGGTTTCACGATCACTGACACGATCTGCAAACACGCTTTTTATTTCTTATATTTACCAACAAGCCAACGCACCTTTCTAGGGGCCACGCTCTAGCTGATTTTATTGCGATCGCAAAATCGTCAGTATAACTTCTATCGCAGTAAGGCAGCAGTGTCATAACACGAAGGCACAACAGTTTGCGGAAGCATTTTTTTTCACACAAACTTAGGGCGCCTTGCTGCCCGGTGAGCGCCACGTGCGGTAAATCAGTTATTTAAGCGTCACAAGCATAGCCAAACTTTCTAAGCCCGATGTGACGTTCCGAATAAAACTGCGATATATGCGTTAATTGCAGCGTAGTGTATTCGCTACTGCGTGTCAAAGCATTCGCCCACTGCTAGAGCTGCCTTAGCAGTTACGAGATTATTTACCCTTATCGTTATTTTTCTTTTTGCTTAAAAAAAGAGGACCCTGTTACTTCAGCTCCCTTTCCATCTCCCTACAAACAGAACAAAACATGCAGCAATGGGTCTATTTTCCGGAAAGATTTCAAGCGTGCTGTGCAGTAGTTACTTCCGCGACCATTACGCATGAGCGCGATATGACAGTATTAGTTGCGTGCAGTCTTTGGTATAGGTTACCGGAAAAGGAAGCGATCGAGCGAGTTTAGAAGGCTGTACTCCATTTACTGCGCTATACTTAAGCACAGCAGAACAGCGACGGCGTGTGGAATTTTCGTCGAAAGGCACTCTCGTGAGAAAAAAAAAATCCGACGGAAGCAACTGCCTGAAAGCCACATTAGCAGCCCACGTAGACCCGAACCATTCCCGTATCAGTCTTCGAGAAGCCGAGACAGGAAGTCTTCTTCGGGGTCCGTGAGCGCTATAGAAGCGTAATGGACGGATTACACGCGAAGTCGATTTAAATACGTCACGTGACGGTGACGACGACGACGGTGAATAGACGTGGAGTGAATTCACAGTACTGGAAACACCGTTGTTCTCTACACTGCGGGCATTCTAATATCTACATAAATAAGAATATCGTCAGGGAGGAGGTGTTGGACCAAATACCGACATCGCGATGTCAAACGACCGGCGTGTTCAGAGAGGTGTGGAGGGTCACGTGACCTCCGAAGCATTGCGCGGTCGTCATTGATATAAACACTGGAGTCGTTTCTTGGTAAAATCCCCGCTGTCAAAAAAACTTCTTAAAGAGGACGAACAAGAAGAGAAGTAGATATTTGATGCCGGTAAAAGTATCGTGCTTTGGTATGCGCTCCCATTGATTCTGTCGGCCGTTACGTGAGCTACACTAAATAAATGCGTATATTTTAACACAATGGCTCGAGTTTTAGTGTCACCCATTGGCTAAGAGGTTTCTTCCTAGCGGATAAAGAAAGCCCAGCCTTCGGCAAGGCGGGAAAATAGTTCCGGTCGGGACACAGAAGATAGAGTGAAGTTTAACGAACGAACAATCCGTAGCGTACGTCCTTCAAGGTGAAAATAGCACTCCGAAGGAAGATAATAAAAAAGACAACGCCTCTATCAACGAGCGATGTTCACATATCAGCATGAAAGAGCGACTCACCGTCTGCGTCCGTGGCGTCTCGAAGCATGAGCTCGCGACACGTGGCACAATCGAAACTGCAAGTCGGTGTTCCTTTCGCCACAGTCTGTGCCATCACGTGAGCTTGGAGCGACAGTGCGGGCGACAGCAGCAGAAGCGTAAAAAAAGAAAAAAAAAACGAGGCAGAGCGTAAACCGGAAGAAACAACTCAGGCACTTCGACGAATCGTAGCGATCAGCTGATCGGCGCCTGGTCGCATGGTCCCCGGCGTCGCGTCGGCCGGCTCGGTGCCGGCTACTGGGCCCGTGGGCTGCTTGCGCTCGACTCCGTGAGTTTAGCTTGCGTGCCGCGGGCACATGCGCACTGAGCGGCCCCGGCGCCGCACACCGGGCCACCGCCGCCACCGCCACCACCGTACCTAAGCGGGGGCACACACACGCCAATCGATGAGGCCCCTCGCGCTCGGACTCCAGCTTTTCCGCCTTGCCCGGGCTGTTTGGCTGGGACCACCGAAACGTGCGTGCCTTCGTGGCGGTGTTTATTCTCGCGCACCATTAGTCCGTCCACTGACACGCGCAGTTGCGAAATTGTGCAGAGTCCCGTCGAGGGTAAGTTCATCGAGAAGCCGTGAGAACAGAAAAGAGTTATAAGCATCCGGCTGCCCGTTTTTTCCCCGGCGGAAATGACGCTTTGCCTCGATACAACGAAACAGCGTTATAGCGAACTCAAAAATTGCAACTTTTCGTGGTGAAGGTGGTGGCCATTTGGCAATTTACCTTTAACGAACAGCGCCGGAGCTGACAAAGACAAGAACAGAAATGAGCTTTGCCCCCATCATTGGCAGTTGTCCGCCCCTCTGGCACCACTTGTTGAAGAAGAGTTCATGCCGAAAATTTTCTCATTAAGAAAAGAGAATTGAGATTTTCACTGTAGACACGCGTATTCCTTCGGCTGAAGCTCAACTTGCCATCTTTCTGGCGAATGGACAGTCCTTAACACGGTGAGTAGCCGGTGTCGGGAAATCTTCATTCCCTTGATGCCATAGCCAAGAGAGTTGAAAAAATACAAATACGCACACATCATGCGTACGCACATACATACATACATACATACATACATACATACATACATACATACATACATACATACATACATACATACATACATACATGCATACATACATACATACATACATACATACATACATACATACATACATACATACATACATGCATGCATGCATACATACATACATACATACATACATACATACATACATACATACATACATACATACATACATACATACATACATACATACATACATACATACATACATACATACATACATACATACATACATACATACATACATACATTAGGGTAAAGTTTATGTAACAGAATCGAAATTTGGGCTAGTTGGATATGCATGGTATAACTGTCAGTTCAAGCGCATGAATAAACAGAAAGGAAGAGAGGACAAGCGCTTTCTCGCTACTAAACGATTGATTAGAAAGGGGAGAATATTAAACAGGCAATCAAAAAACAACGCATGCGTGTGCAGGCAAAAAGTACACCCGTGGCACCTCGAGAACACAAAGTAAAAGAATAAAGATTATCTCGGAACACAATCTAGAAAAGGAAACTCTTTATCGTGCAGCAAAACTGAAGGCTGGCTGACGCATCGTTCTCCTTTTTTTATGTGAAAAGCTACCGTCAACTCACGAGTTAATTGATTGTTAGATCGAAAAACCACTTCAGTATCCTGAACAAGAGGATAACAACCGAACTCTTTGCAATCAGCCGCGAGATGCGATGTACCCAAGGATTTCAAAGAAGAATCGTGCTCTCTGAGACGAACATGATGCACCTTCCCGACTCACCTATGTACACTTTGCCACAGCTAAAAGGAGTCATGTAAACAACGCCCATTGCGCAGTCCACGAACTTTTTGCTGTGTTTCATGCGACATTGCGGAAACTCTCTGCTTATGCGCGAACAAGAAGACTGTAGTTTGCTTTTGGCTGAGAAAAGCACATCGATTTTATATCCATTAGCGAGTTGCTTAAGTTCATGCGAGTCTTATGATGGTAAGGAATGACTGCTATCCTCTTACCTTTTCTATACTCTCATCACGACGCCCCGAGTTGTTCCCTTCAAATTTAAGTTTCTTAATCATGTTGTTACACACAGACGTGATGACATCATTAAGATACCCTGCTTGTACTAGTTTCCTTACTTGACTGTCAGAGCTCATTTTCATTCTGCTTTGGCAGGACTTTTTCAGAGCGAAACCCAAACTCGTAGTAACGATACTTCTCTTCACTAGCTTAGAGTGGCTCGACCTATATTTGAGTATAGGCTTTACCGATCTAGGACAATAATACCAGCAAACATACTGGGGTTCGAAGACCAAGTTAGGATATAGAAATTGCAGTTGCTTTAGACGCGGCAATTTCCCAGAAAAGTTTAATTTCTTGCATGTTTCTTCAAAAACTTTGAAAATATTCACAACATCTCGCGTAAAACTTGAGGACGTAGTGAACACAAGAAAATCATCGACGTATCTGAATACGTGAGCCGGGAGTCCTGAAAAATGCTTTTGAAGTGCCACATCAATCTTTCCGAGAAAAAGTTTGCTTGAAATCGGAGCTACTGAAGAGCCTATGCATATCCCTGATCTCTGGACATAAAGATTACCACCCCAAGCCACAAAGGTTTACTTCAGGCAGAAGCAATGTAATTCTAGAAAACTAGATACAAAAGTTCCATGCTTCAGGCTAAAAGATACTTCCTGTGCGATGCAGTTTTGAACGCTTGCCATCAGCTCATCTTGAGGTATCGTATAGTACAAGTCCGCAATGTCTATACTGAAAGCGCTACATTCGCTAAAGCTATTGGTGCTCAGAAACTGTACCACCGCTTCGGAATTACTGACACGAAAAGGATCCGGGATAGAAAGAGTTTCTAAACTGCTGTGCAGGTATCTCGAAACTGCTGTGCACGTGTCTCTTCTAAACTGCTGTGCACGTGTCTCTTTCAGACACAATCGCTCTGAAAGGCATTTCTGGCTTGTGTGTTCTGACCGGAAAAAAATATATCAAGTTCAGATCGCTTGACACATTTGACCGCAGAAGCTAACCGCTCAAAATACAAGTCAGAAAGCAAAGAACAAGCATGTTTCTTTACTTTTGAGCTCTTGCGGTTTGCAGATACAAAGCTCTTGTCGAGTGCTTTTCTGGCCCTCTCTTAAAAGGTGCCCTCATCCATAACAACAAAGAAACCTTCCTTCTCAGCTACAAAAAGTTGTAGTTTGTTATCTGCCAAAACTTTACAAATTGGGCGAACTCTGTCCCTACCCTGTGCGGTCGTCTCAGTCTTAGCAATGGCATCCACACACTCCGAAATGCACCTGGGTCGCTCCTCTTCCACCACTTGCCTGGAAATTGACCGTGCTAACACCAACTTGTCCACCCGCTTGAGTGACGGCTCGAAACAAAACTTGGGACCAAGACCAAGAATATCAAGGTGCTTGTCAGGGAAGTGTTGTGGCGCTGAGGTTCAACACTTTTCCAGCTTGCGCATGTGACTTCTTTCTCTTCGGAAGTAGTGGAAGAACTTGTCGTGAGAGATACTCAGCCGTGTCGTTGCCAGTGTGGCACCAGTCCCTGTAGTACGGCTGCCAGCGAGTAGCATGAATCAAGCTGCATGACACCTTCCACCAGTCCTTGTAGCTCCTTACTTGCCAGAATGATTCGGACCGAAGAATTCGGCACATTCTTCTTGAATGTCCCACGGATGGTTGAAACCATCCACTCAAGGCTTGAAGTTCGGGAGGACAGGTTCCATAGCGTATGTGCCAAGATGCCACTCTTGCCTTGCAAACGCAATACGGCAATCATCGAAGCCAGCGTAGCCGGGTCCGATACATTGAGGTCAGGAAAATAATTAGTGCCCTGAGTACTAGAATTGAATTGCAGCACAAGAAAACACAAGTTTATGTATTTGAGCATATTTCAACACAACGCACGACAGCGCGGACACAAGAGAAGAAGAGACAAACCACAGCGCTCTCTTCTTCTCTTGTGTCAGCGTAGTCGTGCGCTGTGTTAAAATATGTTCAAATACTGTCACCAACTGGCCCAGATTTCAGTCCTTTCAAAGTTTATGTATGTTCGTTGCTCTTTATAATATCTAGGGTGTTACGTCTCGAAAGCACGTTATGATTATGAGAGTAATTCAGGGTTCCGCAATTTTCGATTATCAGGTGCTCTTTCACGTGCACTGATATCGCACAGGGCACGGGCCTCGTGCATTTCACTTCTGCCTAAATGCGACCGCCCTGGCCAGTACCGAACCCGTGACCTTCTGGTCAGCAGCCGACCACCACAACCACTGCTCTGCCATGGCGGACTGTTTATTGTACTTGATCTTAGCGCCGCAGACAATAAAGAAAACATGAGGAATAACAGCCTATAAAGAAAACAAAGTTTGCACTTTCCTGACGGTCATCTTCTTGACCTGTTAATATGAGATGTGCTAGGATGCACATACGTTAAATAGAAGCTTTGCAGAGATTGCATTACCAACTGCAAAATTTATTTCGCTAGGAGAGCCTTTTTTTCTTTGTGTCGCGGCTCTCATCCACACTCGCACAGGGTTCCTGACTGCAACGTCTGGAACACTATATAGAAGTTTTGTCCGTGCTTTAATTTTTGTTAGCCGAACGATATAAAGACCAAACATTTGTTATATACATTCAGCCTTTAACAACTCGTACGTCTATAATTCCGAAGCCTCGTAAGGCAGCAACGACAATAATGAAAAGTTGACCTAAGAATCTTCCTCTCTTCCCTTTCAATCTTGCCGTGGCTTCAAAGTTTCAAATAGGTAAGAAGAGCTTTTCAACACCACACATATTTCATTTACAGAACTACAAAGGGTGTTTTTCACAACATCCTTACCATAAACTTACCTCCAAAACTTCGTCCTGAATTTGTTTTTTGTTGTTGGGAAAATGTTTTTCAAAGAGCCATTTTCGTGGTGTATTCTATGTGAAACATAATAAACACGCATTTTCTTTTTTTTTCTTTTTAAAACCACAATTTAGTGATGCCAGGACACCCTCAAGCCAGTTGAGTAGATTTTTTTGCCTGGTTTGCCACAAAATTCCACACTGCTGCAAAGAATTGAATGAGTGAGTTAAATATTCGGTGTCTAGCTTGCCGCTTCCGGAAACAGGCGTTTCGCCCCACTCGATGCAATTCCTTTAATGGGTCCGGATTGTGTCGAACAACTCGCTATATATTCCAGGCACGTTCCTGCCTTCTGCTTTGGTTCTATTGATTGTCCATCGAAGTCGGAGATATTTGGCTGGCCTCATGGCAGGAGGTGATCTCGATCAGTACTGCAACCTGCTGCACAGTGGCGTCTAGCAAAGAGTGACATGGACGAAAAAAAAATCCAACCAGCCTCCCTTTGCTTACACCGATGAAACAGTGAAATTGGGGGCGTTCCTTTCGTCAGGCAAATGCATGTACATGTTATGCAAGTTTTGGAGATACGCTGTATCACTGCTCTTTAATAAACCGTTACTTGAGCTGTGAAGCCGTAGTATAATGTTATTGCATATTGACCATACTGTTATACAAAGGTTTAGAAAGCAATATTCCCCTAAGATGCTCCGACACAGTGTATCGCTATGCTTTTTGAGAATGTTTATCAAGCTTTGGTGTCGTAGTATAACCACCGCCTTTTGCGACCACAAAGTATAAGGTGGAAGCGGTGATACAACCGGGTTTCTTATAAATACACTAGAGGGAACTCTGACGCTAGTGTTTATGGGAGCTGCAATGCACCGCGCTTCAACGAGCATCAAAATGATGGGCAGTACATGTATTTGTCTAATTTTTGTGCTTTCAGCTCCAGATGACTTAGCGTTGCTTGAAGTTACTTTGTCACGAAACGACAAAAAGCAAATTTTCAGCAGTTGCACTTGACTGCTTTAAGATTTTAGGCTCACCATTTCGAATCGGCTCATGAAATTCACAGCCATCCTTTCTTTCATTCGAAACAAAACCAAAACACATCCATAAAAAAGCCACAAGTGCATTTGAGACCCGCAAGCATGAAGATTAGGAATATCCGTGAGCCCATCATTCCAATGGTCGCTGAATTATCGCAGCGCCAGAGTCCTCTTTAGTAAAATCAGATGGCACAGTCTTCACGCCATCTCGAATATTCACTGCCTGAAAAGCCCTCCCACTGCCTTTTGCTGCTTTTGCCCTTGTAGAAGGCTCTACCAATATGCAAATTTATAGTCACGAGTCATCACTTTTATCTCTGCTTTGTCAGAACTGAATTGGCCACGTCGAGACGATCAGTTATACTGTCCCCGTTGAGGTGCCTTCTACCCCCGCCTGTGAACTGCCTGTTGTCTCCACGGCCAACCCAATGTCGGCGGATATATTTCAACCTTTCATGCCTGAAGATTTCACATCTTCACATCGTTCATGGCTCCTCACCATCCTTTAGTGCTAACACCATTCTTTCGACGTGACACAAACATCTTTTGGTCGTGCCTTGGCAGTAGAACACCACATCAACACGGGGTCCCATTCTCCGCCGCGACAACGACCATATCGTGTGTGCGCTACAGAACGCCACGTCATTGCTGACCAAGTAGACGACATGCTTCGCAGAGGCGTTATTCGACCTTCACAGAGCCCATGGGCGTCTCCGGTGGTCCTCGTCAAAAAGAAAGACAGTTCTATTCGTTTCTCTGTCGATTTCCGGCGATCGAACAAGATCACGCTGAAGGATGTCTATTCACTCCCGCGCATTGACGATGCTTTGGACTGTTTACAGGGTGCCGAGTACTCTTTCTCGTTAGACTTTCGGTCAGGCTGCTCGCAGGTGCCGATGGCGGAGGCCGATTGCCCTAAAACAGCTTTTGTCACGCCAGACGGCTTATATTAATTCATCGTCATGCCTTTCGAACTTTGTAACGCGCCTGCAACGTTCGAACGAATTATGGACAACATTCTGCATGGCCATAAATGGAACCTCTGCATTGCTCGGGGCACTGTTTCAAAAATAAACGTTCACTTCTCTCTCTCTTTCTCTTCCCTTGTGTTACCTCGATGATATTGTGGTTTTCGCCCCTAACTTTGACACACACTTACATCGCCTTCAGCATGTTCTTACTTGCTTG
The DNA here is from genome assembly GCA_013436015.1 of Rhipicephalus annulatus. Lineage (NCBI taxonomy): Eukaryota > Metazoa > Arthropoda > Arachnida > Ixodida > Ixodidae > Rhipicephalus > Rhipicephalus annulatus. The sequence goes on along the minus strand of WOVY01001059.1, from coordinate 67,208 downwards.
ACCAACGCCGGTTTGCTATTAAACTTTAAAAATGATGATTTGCCATGCGTGAACTGAACATTTTGGGCCACGTTGTTTCCGAGGAAGTCGTTCTCCCGGATCCCGAGAAATTGCGCGTGGTTACGGCGTTTCCTAAACCTGCCACCATCAAAGAACTTCGGAATTTCATTTGCTTGTGTTCGAATATCCGGCGATTCATCCGAAACATTGCGTCTGATATTTATATCACCTCTCACGCAAGTCCTCGGCAACCGCAAAGACCTCTCATTGTGGTCCCCTGCCTGCAACGAGGCTTTCATCACCTTGCGACGGCTTCTCACGACGCCACCAATTCTACGCCATTTCGATCCTCAAGCTCCAACTGAAATCCACACCGACGCTAGTGGTGTAGGCCTGGGTGCTGTGCTCGCATAGCGTAAACAGTATCATACGGAATACGTCGTGGCATACGCTAGTTGCACACTAACCAAGGCAGAGATCAACTACAGCGTCACAGAAAAGCAGTGTTTGGTCATTGTGTGGGTGCTTGGCAAGTTTTGCTCATATCTGTATGGCCGTTCTTTTGACGTCGTTACCGACCATCATGCGCTGTGCTGACTTTCTACGTTAAAAAACCCATCTGGCTACTTCACTTAGTGGGCGTTGAAAATTGAAGATTATGGCATACGCGTGGTTTATCGATCAGGACGAAAGCATGCTGATGCTGACGCGCTTTCCCGTTCCCCTCTTTCTCAAGACGCCACAGTCGACTCCACTTGTGATCCCACATTGTCATCTCTTGACTTTCACACCATTGCTATCGAACAACGCAATGACCCACGCGCTGCGTCTCTTCTCAATCATCTCTTCGACACTTGTGTAGTCCCAAAGACGCGAACGCTTCGGTGCCAAGTTCCACACATCTCGATACATGACACGCTTCTCTTTAACGCAACTACACACCAGAGGGACGCAAGTGGCTGCTCGTCGTTCCACGAGCCCTGAGGTTGCAGATCTGTTCCCTTTTCCACGCTGACCCATAATGTGGCCACGCAGGAGTCTTCAAGATCTACGAAAGGCTTCTACAATGCATGTATACATTCGTCCGCTACTTCGTCCGCTCTCGTGCTGAATGTCAGCGCCAAAAATCTTCACCCACTGCACGCCTCCGCCGGTGAACTGCAGCCTTTACCATGCCCTGCACGATTCTTCGAACGGGTCGGTATAGATCTTTATGGGCCCCTTTCATTGACTCCGACCGGCAACGAGTGGATAATAGTTGCTATCGACCACCTAACGCACTATGCTGAGACCGCTGCTCTTCAAACTGCCACGGCACAGGAGGTCGCCACTTTCATAGTGCGTTGTTTTGTGCTTCGTCATGGAGGTGCTCACGAACTCTTCAGTGACCGTGGCCGCGCCATCTTGCCCGAGGTCATTGAACAATTGCTTACTGCGTGTGCTATTGTACATCGCACATGTACCGCTTACCACCTCCTTAATGAGGCTACCCAGCGCTTTAATAGTACTCCTGTTGATATGCTCTTTACGTACGTGGCGCCTGATCACTATAATTGGGACTTAGTTCCCCCATTCCTTACATACGCCTATAACACGGCAACGCAAGCATTAACAGGTTTCTCCCATTTTCACCGCCTCTACGGCCGTCACCCCTCCCACACCATTGACATCATTCTGCCCTATCGACCGGACGTGTCCGAGTGCCTGCCGATCTTGGACGCCGCCAGACACGCAGAAGAATGTCGCCAGTTTGCTCGTTGCTTTACCTGCGATGACCAAAACCACCAAAAAGCAACCTGAAACCCGGACCTCAACTCCCGTTTTTCTTCCGGGTGCCATTGTGGGGCTGTCAGTGCCGCATCTCACACCTGGGCTCTCTTCCAAACTTCTGCCAAAGTACGATAGGCCATATCGTATTCTCGAACAGACTTCCGCCGTAAATTACCTCATCAAGCCACTTACACTACCGTCAGACTTGCGACGTCGTAACTGCGAGGTTGTACACGTCCATAGACTCAAGCCACACCATAGTTCTATGCCGCCTGCAGAAGGTTAAGTCACCAAGATGGCTCCTTTTTTCCGTGGGGCCATTGTAAAGAAGAGGAAGTACTCCGGCGCAGAGGCAGCAGCATCGAGTGTGCAGTAGAGGCTCGAGCTCGTAAACTGCGGCTGGTGCATCGCCTGACTAGCAACAATCTTTCCGCTCAAAAAAATCTCCTGTATAATTTGATGGAAAGATGCGAGATGGTAGTACTAGAAGTGTACACTAGATGGGCGGATGGATAGACAGACATATGCGTGAACGAACGGACGAATGAACGGGCGGACGGATGCATGGATGAACATTGAGACAGTTGGCATGTCACAAAGTTACCCGCGAAGTATCGACATTTCAGTTTCCTTTCTAAAACGTTAATCAGATATGACCCAATTAAACTTCTATTGCTGTTTACTTTAGCCTATACAATAACAAACAAAATTAGGTAACTGTTTTTGTAGTTTTGTTCTAGTGGGAATGGGTTGATCACACAAAGTTTACGGTGCTTCAAGAATGCCCGCCATAGAACCCTTACACTTGACGGTGTCTAAAGTGGCTCGAGAGCATGAGGACTACACCCGGCTGCCGCTAGGTGGCTTGGCATGTCAGGCGAGCTTCTTGGGTGGCTTATAGCTCTTTGGCGGCTCCTGGTCGCGGCGCAAGGTTCGAAATAAAGAAGCCCGAGCACGTGTCACGAAATAGCACCTGCAGTAACAAAGTACACCCATTTTACGGTATTTTATACAACCACTATGACACTTGTGAACGCGTTTGGTTAAACGCTCTCGTAGAAGTAAGATTTTTAAAAAATTGGCAAATCCCACGTACAGTGGGAATCGAGGATATGCGAAGCACGAATGAGAAATGCTGATATGTCACTTTAAAATCAGCACAACGTTACGAGGTGGGAGTCCTCCATTGACGTCACGTAACACCAAATTTGGTATATGTGACGCTAGCGGAACGGCCACGAGCGCATCATGAGCGTGGCATGTAGTCATGCTGTTACATGACACGCATCTCACGATTATCCTGTCTGCACCATTCGCATACCTTATTTATCTATTCACGCCCCATAGTACCAAATATGGTAAATGTGAAGCTATCGAAACGGCCGCGATCGCATCATGAATGTGGCATGTTGTAGCCATGTTGATACATGAGACGCATGTCATGATTTTCATGGTAGGGTCTCTCGCTTGTGTTCGCCATGCGGTCATGCCATACCACACCAGTTTTGCAACATGCCATGTGAACGAAACTGCCGCAAGAGCAGCAAGACCATGAAATTTCAATCATGACATTCATGACATGCATGTCATGACTTTCATGTTATAACTAGTCAGTTTTCATGTTATAACTAGCCAGTTTTCATGTTATGACTAGTCAGTCACATAGATAGATAGATAGATAGATAGATAGATAGATAGATAGATAGATAGATAGATAGATAGATAGATAGATAGATAGATAGATAGATAGATAGACAGACAGACAGACAGACAGACAGACAGACAGACAGACAGACAGACAGACAGACAGACAGACAGACAGACAGACAGACAGACAGACAGACAGACAGACAGATAGACAGATAGATAGATAGATAGATAGATAGATAGATAGATAGATAGATAGATAGATAGATAGATAGATAGATAGATAGATAGATAGATTGATTGATTGATTGATTGATTGATTGATTGATTGATGGTTAGATTGATAGATTGATAGATTGATGGTTAGATAGATAGATTGGTGGTTAGATAGATAGATTGATGGTTAGATAGATAGATTGATGGTTAGATAGATTGATGGTTAGATAGATAGATGGTTAGATAGATAGATGGTTAGATAGATAGATGGTTAGATAGATAGATGGTTAGATAGATAGATACGGTTAAAGTCGCCGAAGTTCGCTAATTAAAAAAATATTTCGTGTCCTTATTTGGGCTGTCTTCAATTGAAGCCACTAGAAACACCAGCAATACCGACACCAAGCAGAGTCCTTTCTTGTTTCCCGAAACATGTGCGAAAGAGCGAGCTATCGACATTGTCAACGTTGTTCGTGCGTGCCACTTTCTTATGCACGTTCTCCAGTTTGCTTGCGATCAATAGCGCGACCACGTCGACAAGTTCTGCTCAGACTGCCGTTTCGAAAAGTCACATCTTTTTCAGTTTTTTTTTTTTCCTAAAACCATAGAACGCCCGGGGGCGACAACTTTTCGCATTCAAGCACTTTTTTTCTTTAAGTCACTTTTAGAGCGCCGCTTTTATCTCACTTTCGGGACTGCAGAGACGAACAAGGTGTCACCTCCTCTCTATTTATAGGCCTATCGGCTGCAGGTCACTTATTGCCGACAAGTGCCTTTATTCATAACTTTTAACCTCATAACGTTTTTTTTTTTTTTCCAATTCTGATAAAGACTGTAGGTACCACGCGGATGAAGCACAGAACGCGATAGTGCCACGCTCAAACACATCGGTTTATCGTTCAAAATAGGTATGAGCGCAAGCTAAGAACACACAAGAAGAGAAGACGGCTCTACGAGCGCTTCCTACGAACTGTTTTTATTCAAAAAAACAAGGGAAAATACAAAGTTCAGTACACCACAGGCACGCGTGCGCACACGTCCACTAACGTGCCAACGCGTCCCCACAACTCATTTGATGAAATTTATTGCTTGTTCAGAATGAAATGAACCCCTCAATAGGCGGACCATCATAAAAGCATTGTCTGCGTCGTGTATACACTCTGCTGTGTGGATGAAAGTTATCGGCTATCGCAAGACTGCTGGTCGATTCTATAGCAGTTCCGTATTAACGACGGCACACAGTTGTGTACGTTGCACAGATACATTAATATTTTTTTTTTCAGTTGAGCGTACGCTGCAATGGTTCCACCACGATCAATACTAGTCCTTCCTGTTCGCTTTCTTTCCTTATGGCTTTTAGCATGCGCCGTTAATAGCCGGTCATCACCGTTAAGTCGTATCTCCCAAAGCCAGATACTCCTTTCTGCCTTCCAATCATTCGCCACTGGAAAAAGAAAGAAAGAAAGAGAAAGAGAGAAAGAAAGAAAGAGAGAAAGAAGAAGAAAGAAAGAAAGAAAGAAAGAAAGAAAGAAAGAAAGAAAGAAAGAAAGAAAGAAAGATAGAATGTGTGCTGTTTCACGCCCCGAAACCACGATATGTGGAAAAAGAGCTGCGTTTAAACGTATACCGGCTTTAGCACATCTCGGTTTTAGAGGGTAGCTATTACTGTGTCGCGCTATCCTGGTGTTCAAAGGTTTTGATTGTGAAGGTGGCGACACGACATACTTACCTTTAATTATAGTACCACGCATTTATGGGCTAGCTGATGCATGGCCTGGTAAGCAAAACATTTAGCACTAGTTGTGTCTTAACTTGTCCTCGTTTTCTCTTTTTTTTTTGTTTGTGCGTCCAAACTACTTATGCAACTTTTTAAGTCGTTATGCAAGAACATTAGCCGGTCATACAGCTGGCATTATTGGGACAGTGTTGCGTCACAAGCGGTGAACTCGTGCCAATGGTCTTAAATGTTCAGCAAGTGCGAGACACGTGTTCACCTGACGTAAGGAACGCCCGAAGAATACTGGCTCTCAACGGGTGAAAACTATAGCACCCGTGGTACCGTTATATACTATCATTCAATTACATCGATACGTAAGCTATAGCATGAACTGTCGCGACTCTGCCATCGCAATGAGTGCGAAGAAAACATCGCCGATACTTTAACACCATTTCGGCGAGCTCACGCGTACAGAACCTTTTGGTAAAACAACAAGGTTACATAAAAGAATTGTTCTTTGTAGGAAGCTATTTTGGAAATAGAAAGAAAATGTTATGCAACGCAGTCTCACCAATACAATTCAGAGCCTGTTCACTGAATGCGCCAGCATTAGGCCAGGTTACGAACGAGCATTAGCGGCAAATATTATAATTTGTAAAGTGTAAAAGTATCTTAGAAGTGTGGCAGCTTGGGCTAGTTGGTACGACATGACAATAATTATAGCGCGAGAACAGAACGACAATACAGAGAATGACGAGCTTCTTGTCTCTTTGTCGTCGTTCTGTTCTCGCGCTATAACTATATCGTCATGTCAAAGTATGTTTGAGCACTAAGAGGCAGAGTAGTAAGGCGTGCAATGTTGAGTAACAGCACTAGAGAGTGGCTGCCACACGGTGGCGAAAAATGAAGCTCACTCAGGCACTCGAGAGAATACTTTTTTTTTTCACTTAGGGCTCACTTGGTCTCAGTCTCACCGAAGTTTTTCTCAACCGCAATCATTCAGGTGCTTGATCTGAGGGAGTCCGATCGTTGATCTCACTCATGGCTCCAACTGAATTTCGGCGATTCGAGATATTAGTGAAATTGCCGATTTATGCCAGCTTCTAAATGTACTTTGATGTTTCTAATAATGAAACAGGTTGACAGTCATCAACTCGTCGCCCTGTCTTCTATCTTCCGTTTTCCCGTTGTTCACGCTGTTCGTGCTGTTTCACGAAGAACGTTAAGATTTGCTCACGTGCGGGGGAGAACGGGGAGGGGCTCCCTTGTTCCTGCCGTAGGCACTGCTTTTTTTCACTTCGTGCACTTCACTGTCTCTTCGACCGCCAAATGTAACAAAATGTAACAAGTGCGCTTATCATGCAACCATTGTCCGAACATAGTATGCCAGTTCTAAAGAGAGTATGTGGCGTGTTTAATTATTTGGTGTTACAGAATCGGACTTTTCACAGGCTGCCACGTGTTTTGGGGCATGTTCGTCACCCAACGCTAATTAAACACTTCGATAAGCCCCTCAGCCGCACTCACTTGGACTAAGATTCACTGACATTTTCCTCCATCGGACTCAATGCGACTCAAACGCACACACAGCTAGATCAGAATTCGAGTGAGTCAAAAGATGAGTGAGTTTGCTTATCTATGCTCACTGTCAATGCATATCCGTATTGAAAGATGAATGAGCGGGTAGATGGATGGAAAGGTCACCAATCTGCATTTGCGATGGCTCATGTACAGGCAGCGCAACGTGTTAAGAAGGCAGAGAGCGAGAGAGACAGAAAGGTCTAAGAAAGGTATCAAGGTTTACTAGGTTGTAGTCGGTTCACTACCCGCACGGGAGGAGGGGGAAAAAGAAAGAAAGAAATCGAGACAGGAAAATGGAAAGAGAGGACCACTAATGCGCTCGCATTAATTGCGGCGTTCACCCCGCGGACCCAGAAAGCTTCCAACTGTGAACTGTCACACAGTGTCATTCGACCTCAACATCTTAAATGAAGTAGGCTGCACGCCAAAATTTCAATGAAGCCTTGCAAAAAATGGCCTCACGGTGTCCAGGCCTTGCAGTGTGCTTCGAGCTTGTGGTTGTGATTCCGTTGAAGAGTGCGTGCATCACTATACACGAACTTGTCATCAAAGCAACTTTAATTTATACAAAGTGGTACCATCAAAATGCTAATCAGTAGGGGACGTGATTAATGGAATGATTGATATGTGGGGTTTAACGTCCCAAAACCACAATATGATTATGAGAGACGCCGTAGTGGAGAACTCTGGAAATTTCGACGAACTAGGGTTCTTTAACGTGCACCCAAATCAGAGCACACGGGCCTATAGAATTCTCGCCTTTATCAAAACTGCAGTCGCCGCAGCCGGGATTTGATTCCACGACCTGCGGGTCAGCAGCCGAATACCTTAGCCACTAGACCACCGCGGCGGGGCTATGTCGGGGACGTGAGATGCACATGCGCACTGTACTTGTTGTTTTATAATGCTCTTCTTTTTTTCCTAACTGTGTTTACAATGTGACGAAACAGGCTGCAATGAACAGCTGTTAATTTGCGTTTCATACTATACGCGTGCACGTCCGTGCCAAGGTCACAGCGCTGATATCCACGACCTAATAAAAATTATCGCAACACGACAATATGCAAGCCTGACGAGATTATTAAGACTTTTTTTTTTACATCGTGATGGTGTCACGCTCTACCAGCCTAGTTGGCACGGCTGTTCAGGCCCACGTCTGGTCGAATACTGCGAAGGCTTCTCTTATTAGCCATCGATCGGTCCCATTTTTAATAAATGTCTACAGCCGCGCTTATTTCGCGGGTGCGGCGAAGCGTTGTGTGCTCTCCGTTCTGGTTCGCCGACAACGGGCGGGCGACGAAACGAGCCAAATTTCACTTCAATGTTACATGCAGGCCCCTGCTCATTCGCCTTGCAGTTTATGCTGTAGCATTGTTAATTATAGTATGATTGTTACTCTAAATTATGCTACACTTTGATCAAAAATATTGGCTAATCTGACACGATCCCATGCAAAGTCTTGAAACAGCAGAACTGCTTAAGACAAACCTTGTTGCTTCTAGACCGTTAGTAGGCTTTAGCTGTAAGGGATGCTAGCATAGGCGTATCTACCAGGGAGGAGGGGCCAATGAGGCACTACCCCTCCCCCCACTGAAAATCGTAAAATAGGCTGAGCACCCCCACACCCCCCCCTCCCACTTTCGGCGGTGGTAATCGTTGGCCAACCGACTAAAAAAAACTGAGGCGAAATATTCATTCAGCGTAGCAGTAACGTAACTATATAAAATGACATCTCATAACATATTTTTGCTAGAATTTTGTTGCGAAGGTTTTTGTGTGTTCGTGTATCGTGTCCATGCACTGTATACGCTTTCCGCGTTGCGGGCCACTTATGCAACGCTTCCGCGCCTTTCGCTCGGATATTACAGAGAAAGCTACCTCTCAGCAGGGGCTCTAGCGCGTTTGGACCTCTCTGTCGCACCTTCATTGTGGTTCACCTGGCCTGAAGTTTACATCACAGGCGACGTATGCAGGTTCAGGCGGAAAGCAAAAAGGAAACACTGTATGGACTTCTTCCCGCCTAAAAACTCATATTTCTTAGAAAATTAATTCAATCGCTGCTGCTCTATATCGATCCCACCTGCCGTGAGTCGACGAGGACGTATAGATGTGTGTTTGAGCGAGGCCTAGTCGGGAGAGCTAAGATTGGTTCGCACTTCAGCCTCAAATTTACCAACCTCCTCTAACTTATTTATGGTAGCTTGAAACAATCGTGCTGGCGTGCAACAATGCGATTGGTAAGGCAGCCAACTCGAGCACAGAGGGAACCTCAGCTGTGATGCTTGTCCCGAAACTTGTTCAACTTGATCAGAGAGATGGTTAGAGTCCGCAGTTTTCTCGACTAAGAAGACTGCCCACCTGTGAAGGCTCTCATCTTTTTCTAGTAATGTTTATTTCTCCCAATCCACAATTAGTTCATAGAGGGTACATAGGCATAAACGGCTCAACATCGCTATGCAGCGAAATATATTTATTAAAGACACATGAATCCCTGTTGGCAACTCCCATAAAAGCCGCTACCAGACCGATCGACGGGAATACGTCTTGAATCATGCTTCGAAGACGACACTGTCCAGCAATGCCGAATAAAATTCGCCTAATAATGCAGTAGTTAATCGAGAACACGACGCAACGAGTTTTCACAGATTTGTGACGTCACGCGTCTCGCAAACGATTCTACGGCACACAAACATTCTGTAGCCATTTGGAAAAATTCTTTTAGTGGTGGTACGTAAAAAAAGCGGATACGGCACCGTTTATATTACAAAACACACACACACACACACACACACACACACACATATATATATATATATATATATATATATATATATATATATATATATATATATATATATACATATATATATATATATATATATATATATATATATATATATATATATATATATGAGGTCTAACAGACAATAATGCCAAGGAGTGTATAGGGGAAATTATTAGAACCAATGTAATGTAAATAAGAAGAAAGAAAAGTCGGTGAAAAAATAAGCAGCCGTAAGCAGGAATCGAACCTACGGCCATCGAATAACGCATTCGAGGCTCTACCCCTGAGCTATCATGGCTCAGTGGTAGAGCTCACTGAGCGCCCCCTTTCACTCTTCTTTCACCTTCCCCCTCCATCTCTCTCTCCCTTTTCTCCTTTTCACCTTTAGGATGTCTGCGGTCTGTGTATCCTTCCTTTCACTAACGCCTTGTTCCCGACCAGACGGCGCCTCCTGGCTCTGGCGGTTCGGTGTGGCGGAAAAAGAGCTTTTTAAAGAAGTTTATCACTCCGCGCCCCGTCGACATCTCGTCGTAGAAAGAGGGGCACCGCGTATTGCCGCAGAGGCTGGCAAGCGGGTGCAATGGCAATTCTTGCCCGCTTATGGATTACGCGTCCAGTAGGGGCCTCCCGACTCTGCACAGGGTTGCTGTTAGGCATGCCATGTTTAACACAATTGTTTGGACAGTGAGGTAATAACAGAAACAGACGACAGCTGTACTTAGGAAGAGCAGTTACACTTGGAATTATTTTGAGTTCTCGATTGCCCTTCGCAGCTGCAGTGCCGTGCACTCAGTTGTTTTTTCATTATTGCCGTTGTTGTTTTCTAATGCTTTAATATCTGCAAGTGTACCCGTATTCTCACTTATTCCTCTATCGAGGATGTTAAATCGCTGGCTAAGGTATGACTTTTGTTGTTCACGTTCTCGGTTTGATTTAAATCCTGTCTCTAAGAGCGTTACTGATAGTTTGTCGAATGCATGGTCGGGAAGACTAAATGTTTTGATAGGGGTAGATTTAGGGCTGATTTCGCATGGGCTCTGTGATTATTGAAGCGAATCCTAAATGGTGTTGCTGTCCGATGTATTGCATACTGCACACGTTGCATTCGAGTAGGTATACCACATTAGAGGAATCGCATGTTAGGTTTCCTAGCATGTTAATTGAAAACTTGGATTGTGTGCTGGTTGCTTTGTGTGTTTCTCGCAAAGCTTTACATACAAGACATCGTGATTTTAAACAAAGTCGGCATGAATTATTAGGGGGTGAGGTATTGATTTAAGAGTGGACAAGTGTGTCTTTGAAGTTGCGCGGTCGTCGGTAAACTACGCCAGGAGCGCATGGTAATGCGCGTTTCAGACGTTCACTTTGTTCCAGAATGTTGTAATGCTAGGATTTTGTTTACATTGGGAAATTTGTGTTGTAAGTTAAGCAGAGGTTTGTTCGTTGTGGGTCTTCTTGCGGTAGTCGCTTCATAAGGAAGTCATCACGCTTCAGTTTTCTCGCTTTTTGAACGGCGTTATCAATTACATGAGGGCGGTATTTTTGTTTATCGAGCATAAGTTTTAGCCTCTTTGATCTCGTGTCAAAATCAGCGTCTCTTGAGAAGATTCGCTTAAACCGGTGAGCCTGGCTGTATGGAATACTGTTTTTACAGTGGCGCGGGTGATCGCTTTGGTAATGGAGGTATTGTTGTCGATCCGTTGGTTTGCGATACAGGGCTGTAGAAAGCTTGTATTCTTCTATCGTTATGGTAACATCAAGAAAATTTACGGTTGCTTGCGAGTAGGTGTGTGTGAAGTGTATGTTCGGATGTACAGCATTGTAAGTGTCCATAAAGCTGAAAAGTTCATTCTCGATGTGGGTCCAAATATGAAAGATGTCTATGTATCTTCTGGATAACAATGGTTTCAAGGAACCTTGTGCAAGAAACTCCGATTGTAGCTTTCCCATAAATATGTTGGCACAATTGGGTGCCATGTTGGTGCCCATAGCAATGACGCGGACTCTTGGTTAAATTCGAATGAATTTAACCGATATATATATACATATATATATATATATATCATATCTCTCTCTCTCTCTCTCTGTGTGTGTGTGTGTGTGTGTGTGTGTGTGTGTGTGTGTGTGTGTGTGTGTGTGTGTGTGTGTGTGTGTGTGTGTGTGTGTGTGTGTGTGTGTGTGTGTGTGTGTGTGTGTGTGTGTGTGTGTGTGTGTGTGTGTGTGTGTGTGTGTGTGTGTGTGTGTGTGTGTGTGTGTGTGTGTGTGTGTGTGTGTGTGTGTCGAAGAAGTTTTAGTGCAGAGAGCTTCAAGTGAAACCGCAGACAGTCACAGACACGACATGGATGTCCTAAGTCTAGAGACAGCAACTCTCGCTGAAATCAAGCATTCTCACAACTGACAGCTCTATGGGCACATCGTCATTGGCGTAGGCCTTCATCGCTTGCGAGCCCAGGGTTCCAATCTTTGGCTACTTTTCGCCGATTTGGTTACCATTATAGGCCTGCGGCGCTAGCAAGAGCGTCTTGGCTACTTGACTACTTTTTGGCTAGTTTCTTCGTGGGTCAATTGAGCCCAGGTTAATGATATCTGCTGACGCCTCTGCCACTGGCACGCTCCTCTATGAAGCGTCAAAATGCGTAGTGACCAAGAAGTGTTTGCAGCTACCAAAAAAAAAGAATTTGATGCTTTCACTACACAAAAAGAAGTGCTTTGAATAAAAGACCAGGACTCTGGGTCATCGACAAGCGCTGCATGACGGCTCATTTCGCTGACCGCCTATTGCTTATTGCAACTTTAAACAGTAATTGGAAGTGAACAGGAGAACACATAGTGATTCGAAACCAGGACACTGTGCCCTCATCAGCATCAAAGTTTCGTTTTCTGACATAAGCTGCTCGAGTCACTTTGGGTATCATGCTTAGAGTTTGGGGTTTGGGACGGCTTAGTGCTCTCCCAGAGTTGAGTACCGAGTACTCTAAATCGTTAACAACTTTTTCTAAACACCTCATGCTGAGAACAAAACTTCGCTGTTCTTGTGCTGTGGCATACAGGACGGCTTTCAGCTTTCCCATAGTAAAGTAGCAAATGCTCTTAATCGTTAAACAATTTTTCTAAACACACATAGTAGAGTACCCAGTACTCTAAATTGTTAACCACTTTTTCTGAACACATGCCTACCATGTGGATATGCGAAATACGGGACGGCTTTAAGCTCTCCCATAGTAGAGTAACTAGTACTCTAAATCATTAACCTCTTTTTCTAAACTTACATCATGCCACCGGTGAGACAGTAGAGTGGCCTCCGGGACGTCTTCACGCTCTTCCATGATAGAGTACCTCGTACTCTAAATCGTTAAAAACTTTTTTAAACACACACAGGCGGACTGCCACTCCCGAAAATTATCTGCTTGAACTTAAAGCCTTCGGGAAAGTACAGCGTTCTTTTCATCAGCGCCACTTCCTCCTCTCACCGGCTCGAAAGCAAACTGCAAGCGAACCATGCACTGCACGCTATATACTCGAGAAACAACGGAAGACAAGACAGCAGTATGCCCCACTGCACAAATCGCTTAAAGTTGACGAAGCTCATCAGCTAAGACAAATTCAGGCTAACACCTATCCACATTTGGAAAGGTGACATCACATAAACCCCAATGTATATGTAAACCAATGTTCATGGTGCGAGTCATGACCGACGTTGCAACATGTCACATGGGACAGCCGGAACAAGCCTGTGGAGGTTCAGTCGCCTCTGATACTCACGCTACTGGGGGAGCCTTGGGAAGCCGTCCTCGCCCGACCTGACCTGAAGACCCAAAGGGGTCTCCTGGATCAAGCCGGTCGAGCTGCAGCGGCCACTGTTGTCCTGGAATAGGGAAACCACCCTTGACAGTCTCCCCTCCTTTTTTCCTTTTTTTATAAATAAAAATGTTGTATCATCATCATCATAATGGGGCGTTACAGGGGGCGCCACTGTCGCAAGCAAAAAAAGAAAAGCAAAACGCCGGAGAGGAGGCGGCGAGGGAAAGAGCAGACAGCGGTACTTCTGTGAAATCTAAGGGCTTTACTCGACTTCTTCGTCACGTAAGAATCAATTGCGAAAGTGACAATCAACGCTTCAGTTAGAACAACTGTGTCCTTAAGCACGCTTGCGCAGTACCCCCTTTTTATTGTCCCATATGCTAGTAACCCTTTTAGCAAATGTGACGAGAGTTGCTTGAAGAGAATTTCATTTTCACAACCACTCAAGAAGCCTCGTCATTCTTCGCGAAATGTTAATAACTTCTGCTTTGCTCTCAGAAATTAATATTCTCAACGGCGTTAGCTTTACTTGATCGCACTTCCACCAAAGCTTATTCAGTTTAGTCTATTGAACAGCAACATAATGTTCTGACTCACGTTTAGCAATTTTTCGCTCCATTTACAACCTTTGGCTAAGGTCCACTCCATTTTGGCTAGTTCTTCCAATGTCTTGGCTATTTTCTGTCATTTAAAAATGACATGCCTGTCTGGTTCTCCTCGCGGCCACGGTTGTTTTTTCCGTTCCCTAGTATCCTCTCGTCGGGCGTACTCGAGACCAAACGCTTTGAAGCTATTTGGCTAACACTTGCCTTCCTCATCTAATTTAGGGTACCAGTGGGGAACAGTGGGAATTACCCAATTTCTGCGACAAATACTCGTTTATGATTTGGATAATTTTTTTTTATTCGCGGGAATGATTTGTGATTTTGCTCTCGTTATATTTTTTATGCGAAGCAGCTTTTGCTCGGTGCTGCGTTCGTCCCTCATCGTTTGTCTTCTCTCTTACTGCGCCTACTTTTGTCCCCCTCCTGGCGTCAGTGAGGAGCGTGTATAATGCTGCGCGCGCTCTCCCTGTTGCACTCTCCTAGCAGCGCTGGGAAGGAAGGAAGGAAAACAGGGGGAAAAGAACGGCAGGGAGGTTAACCAGCCTATAGGCAGCCGGTTTGCTACCCTGCGCATGGGAGAGGGATGGGGGAGATGAAAAATAGAGAGCAGAGGGGGAAGAGAGAAACACAGCACATTCGACAGCACACACGCGCACACTCAGTCACAGTCCAGTCTTGTCTTTCGCGGTGTGTGACATTGCTGTTACAGTCGCTTGTTCAAGTCCGTGTCGCGTAGGAATTTCAACAGAGCTTTTGTCGCCTTCTGTTGCAATGTCTTCTCTCGGGTACTTGACAGAATAGTGTCCACCAACGTTTTCAGATAGCTCTTAGATAGCTTTTAGAAGTATCTAAAAACGTGGGTGTCCACAGACTTTTGGCTGTTGTCGATGCACGCAAAAGCGGACGCCAGTGACTGTCTCTGGTTTTCAAACAACGGACAGTCACACAGGATGTGGTGTAGCGTCTCTTCACAATGACAGGCATCGCAGAGAGCGTTGTCGGCCATTCCTATGACAAAGGAATAAGATTTTGTAAATGCCACTCCTAGCCATTAGCGATGAAGAAGGGTGGCTTCTCTTCGGTCGAGCCCAGTGGGCATGCTGAGAGCCATCAAAGAGGACAGGTGGTGGTGATGATTCGTCTGGGTGGTGTGGTTGCTTGGTGGGACTATACTGAAAGCTTGAGTTCCCGTGCAAGTCGTCGAAGCATCGGTCCGCGAAAGTGGTATGGCTCCTGGGTGTTCACGTTGCGGCACACACACGGTAATACACACAAATGGGAGAGGGTCACATAAGCGGTACACAACATATACACATTGATTGATTGATTGATTGATTGATTGATTGATTGATTGATTGATTGATTGATTGATTGATTGATTGATTGGGTGTTCACGTTGCGGCATACACACACACGGTGATAAACACAAATGGAAGAGAGTCACATAAGCGGCACACAACATGTACACATAGATAGATAGATAGATAGATAGATAGATAGATAGATAGATAGATAGATAGATAGATAGATAGATAGATAGATTAGATAGATAGATAGATAGATAGATAGATAGATAGATAGATAGATAGATAGATAGATAGATAGATAGATAGATAGATAGATAGATAGATAAGATAGATAGATAGATAGATAGATAGATAGATAGATAGATAGATAGATAGATAGATAGATAGATAGATAGATAGATAGATAGATAGATAGATAGATAGATAGATAGATAGATAGATGGATGGATGGATGGATGATGGATGGATGGATGGATGGATGGATGGATGGATGGATGGATGGATGGATGGATGGATGGATGGATGGATGGGATGGACGGACGGATGGACGGACGGACGGACGGACGGACGGACGGATGGACGGATGGACCGGATGGACGGATGGACGGATGGATGGATGGATGGATGGATGGATACGTGGGGTTTAATGTGCGAAAGCCGCCATATGATTATAAGAGACGCTTCAAAGGGAGGTTTCGGAAATTTCGGCCACGTGGGTTCTTTAACGTGCACCCATTCTAAGTACACAGGCCTCAAACAATTTTGCCCCTCTCCGCGTTAACAGGGATTTGATCCCACGATGTTCGGGTTGGCCGACGAGTGACATCAACACTATAGACCGCCACGACGGGACCTTCATCACGCTTCAATGTAAGCTTCCAGGCCCCATCACCGACTCCTTTCTATGTGAGTAACGTAGCAATCTAGGAAATGTCTAGTTAACTTTTTTTACCTTTCTTTCATCGTACGGCCTGTACGCCACGGTGGTTCAGCGGATCTCTGATTCAGTTCGGTGACTGCTCAATCAAAGGTGTGGAGCGCGATCCCGGCCGCGGCGGTCGCATTTCGGAGGTGGTAAAATGGTATAGGCCAATGTAATGTGCGATGTCAGGGAACGTTGAACAACACCAGGTGGTTTTCGGAGCCCTCCGCTACGACGTCCCTCATATTCATATCGTAGATTAGGGACATAAAACCCTAGATATTATTATTATTATTATTATTATTATTATTATTATTATTATTATTATTATTATTATTATTATTATTATTATTATTATTATTATTTTCATCAAACTCCATCATTGTCCGTTTATCTATTTATCTATTTAATAATAACTTCATGGTTGGTTGATTTACACCGTTTTACGTCCCAAGTTGACTAATTTGTATGGTCATACACGAAGCGAACCAAGCGCGAAAGTAAACCAATATACGCAAAAAAGTAAAAAAAATGACAGCACTTTTATTCACCATCGCCTTGCCGCGGTGGTCTAGTGGTTATGGCACTCAGTTGCTAACCCGAAGGTCACGGGATCGAATCCCCGTGACAACAGCTGCATTTCCGATGGAGGCGAAAATGCTGTAAGCCCGTGTGCTCAGATTTCGGTGCACGTTAAAGAACTCGCAATTTCCGGATCCCTCCACTAAGGCGTCACTCATAATCAGATAGTGTTCTCGGGACGCTAAACCCCAGATATTATTACTCTTTATTATCATCTATTTAAGTATAGTTCTGTACCGTTTCTTTCACTCTCTGCCTATCTGATTTTGCATCAATTATTCCTAAGCACAGAAGTTTCAGAAGCACGCCTCGATTATCTAACATGCATCTGTCTAATAAGTCTCTCCAAAGAACGAAGGCACTGCCCAGTCACAAAGCCACTGCGGAAATTCATCCGCTGATTGGTTGGCGACGGGTTTCAGGTTCTGAGTGATGTATGGTATTAGCAAGAGTCAGTTCAGGCTAGGCAGGGCGATGCGTGGGGGGCGTTCTGGGGAAGGCTTTTATAGTTAGCTGATTTCGTATTCTACACCCCTTTTACTTTCAATTGACGTAATGCCACAGAGACACTGGAGTCGCAGACTCGCTGAACGATCTGCTGGCGGAGCATAGAGATGGTGAGACGGTATAATCAATAAAGCAAAGTACCAAGAATTGGGGCAGAGGTAATGTTTCTGCTGACAAATTTGTGATAATAATAATGATAATAATATGTAGGGTTTTGCGTGCCAAAACCACGGCATGTTTATAAGGCACGCCGGAGTGATGGGCTCAGGCAAGTTCGACCACATGGTGTGCTTTAACGTTCATTGAACGTCACACAGCACGTGGGACCTCTCGCGCTTCACCTCCATCGAAATGCGACCACCACGGTCGGGATGAAATCTGTGTCCTTCGGGTGACAACCTTCTGCTGAGAAAGACGGCGAGTGAGAAACTTGAGAGATGAAAACATAACGAAAAAGTGGACTGGCGGTTAGCGGTGAGATTTATTTTTTTTATTTGTTTGTAACTTTACCCTCGAGACCTAATGGTATTAGTGCGAAAATGGGCACAATATAAATTAAAAAAAGTAGTTGATCCCTCTTTTTAGGAATCGGTGTAACACGAGAGTGAAACGTCTATTCGTAGAGGTTATTGAGCGTTCATGGTGTACTGTTTCGCCACAAGGGCAAAGAAATGGATTGTCTAGCAACAAATACAGTGTCACACGAAGAAGGGCAAGCAGCCAGAAACTTCAAGCGCACTCCTGAAGCAACAAGCAAATGAGCGTACACGGGACGAGCGTGGACAAACGACTGTCACAGCTTTACACTTAAAGCACGCTGCTCCATCAGAGAGAAAGACGCATGAAATGAACGCAAAGGGGTACACAGGAAGAGTGCGAACAACGGTCACATTTCTCACTTCTTCATGTGTGAGCAGTGTGCTCCTTTCGTAAAGCGGCAGCGAGCGAAATGACGTTCGTGCTCCCTTCAACTACTGTAACTTCGAAGCAAGCTTGCTGTGGAAGGATAAGAAGTGCAAAGCATCCGAATCACGAGATAAGCGCGCGTGCGAGTGAGCCACCACGCTAGAGTACATCTACATGCGCACTTTGACCACGCCATGTGGAGGCTCGCGCGCACAGCGACGCGCAGGGTGACGTGGCACGATGACCTTTAGATCGGGCGCGCGCCTGTCACGCCATCTCGCTACTGATGACAGAAACGCGGTGAATTCGCAGAGCTCTCAGGACCGCCAGTGGTACATTGGTGAATATGAATGGCTCGCTGTTAACATGTTTCGGAGAAGGGTTACTCTGTGGGACAGCGGTTTTGTCGCGCGCTGAGAAGCGCGAGGTCGCTCGTTCGACGACCCACTGCAGAGTATCTCCGTATATTGTTCTCTTTTTTTTGCAATTTGTTAGTAAATATTTGACACGGCCATATCCGGGACGGAAATACGTCACGTAGCCGTGGTGAAGCACGACATAAAAAACTTTCGTGTTTTAATAGTAGCACAGTAACACTGATTTAAGGGGAAACATTAGATTTCAGAAACAGGGAGAAGTGTTCAGTAATTGCAGATTCGAACAACTCTTCGACCTAAGCGGCAGAGTTGGCATTACAAATTAGAGCTAACGCTTAAACATCTCATGATAATTACGCTTTTAAGCAGAAGTCCATGAATCCAAGTAACATGTCTTCCGAAGCTTTGTCTCGGTGTGTAAACGTGTCATACGATTGGAGAACTCTATATAGGAACCAAACGCATGAAGCTGTCCGTGTAGACGTTACTGTCCGGATGCTTTTGCAAGAATGATATATACGCGCCACCAGGCCGCAATCGATTGTTTTACAGAGCACGCTATTCGAAACAGCGAAGGTATTTTCTGCCGATTTGTAGCTCAAATTCAAGAAAACGCGGCTAGTAATTCGAATGAAGAGGTCATGAATTGCAACTTCGTTCTGTTTTCTTCAAACTTGCTGTGGAGAGATTGAGGTTCATATTTCCTCGGCTACTTCATATCAATAATCGCTGCAGCAAAAAAATAATAACAAAAATAACACTGCATGATACCCAAAATAAACAATTTCCGAAAAAAAAACCTAATAGCACATTGAAAGCAGTTGAAATGCCATGAGAGTAAAAATAGAAATGTGTGCGTGTGAACATTTTATGGCAGATTGAACTATACTGCAAGCAAACTGCACCTTCGTATTTTCTAATAGCCACAGCACATTCTCCTTGCTTTTTTCGTAACTATTTTTTCGTTATGTGTTTTTCTATTCATAATGATCTTGAGGGAGGAGCGTTCTTGAACTCGCTAAAGGTTTTCTTGTCCAGAGGCCAGTTGCTAAAGTAATCAGCGCTTGTTTTCGGCAGATCTATCTATCTAACACGTTTAGAGTATACTGCATGGCCTGAAAATTTACATTTTCAGTTTTGCGTGCCGATACGACTAGTCGTTATATAACATGATGCTTGGGTGTTCTCACTAGGGACAGCACAAAGGATGAATCGCAGCGCGTATAACTCTTAAATCATTCATATGTCATGCAAATTTATGGAAAGCAATGCTTAGCCAATCTGTACTAATTCAAAATATGTATTTAAGGGTCATGAAAACAACTATGTTTAACTCGTCTTATGCAATACGAGACTTCACTCAGTGTTTTTGTTTACTCACCACAAAGGTCACAACACTGTTCTCATTTAACATTCATGCATATGTACTCCATGGCTCACAGACGGTTATGAAATATAAACTCCAAACAAGGCGAAGAGAAAGCGTTAAGTAATTAAATTACGCTCACCTTATGCGTCAGTACCACGCTATATGATTTCATAAGCAGTGCCAGAGTTAGGGACCTGGGACTAATTTTGACAACCTTGGTTCGTACACCGTGAGCGAAAAATTTCATCTCCGCTTCGTGGGCACCGAAGAAACAGTTGAAGCGGGAGGAGTTCCCTTCGTCAGACTAACGCAGTTTTGCAAGTTTTTCGTATATGCTGCCTCGCTGCTCTCTATTAAAAACTCTTCGTTAAACTCTTCGTGAGGGTGTTGCATATTGACCACACAACTGTTATACACAGATTTACCAAGCAGCCTTCGCTTCAAATTCTCCGATACGTTGTGTCGGTGCTCTTTATTGAACGCTCTTTGTTGAGCTTTGAGGTGGTGGCCCAGCCGCTACGTTTTATAACCACAAAGTATCACATGACAGCGGTGTGGTAACGCTCACCCCACTCGGTACGCTAGCTGTTTCCTTCTTTCTGGAAATGACAAGTTCTGTGCCGTGGAATTGACTAAATGTCTGTGCACACACGCGCCTATGACAATCATGGTCTTCCGATAGGCCACACAGATTTCTGCGTCACATACAGGTTCGTTCGGCTAACTATTGCCATCTTCATAATTAATGGACTAGTGATGAGTATTGGCATTTATCAAACATCCGGGGCGCATACTCCTCCATGATGCACAGAAGCGTTAACGGGGATCCCGTAGATGAAACGCTCGACCAAGAATAGCTTTACTGTTAATAAGTAGAAGATTGTTCTGTCGTCTCGCTCTTATCAAGATCAGGCCAACGTGTGCCGTACTCATGCCCTGGAGTTCAGTAGCGTGTTCCTACGGGGCGTATTCACTGTCCCAAATATCCACCAAGCAGCGTCACGGAAACTGTATAGCAATATGCGATGCTTACGATGAACTCACAGCCGGAGTTGAAGGAATACTGAACAAAAAGTGAGAAAAGCTGAACAAATATCGAACACTTTTATTAAGGAGGTTTACCTGTTTCGATAAATAGAGTTAACTTCGCATATTTTTGAAGATTTGGCTGTATTTTTGATTGTCGGCTGCACGCGAGCTTGATCCATGACGTCACAAACACCGTCACGCATGCAGGACGCACGCCTTCCACTTCCTTTTTCTCACCTCTTCTTTCATCCCACTTTCCCCCTTCCACAAAAGCGCTCTTGCTTTATCCCAGCCGGAAGCATTGTTCGCCACCTGTACTGTTCGCACCAGTTCTCGGAACCACAGGGGGAGGTGAGTGAGTCAGACGCGGACGACGGCTGGCCTTAGAGGAGTTTTAGAATAACGTTTGCAAGTGTTGCGGGCGTTGCTTTTGTTGCGGGCGCCATGCGAGCTTTAGAACAGCGTTTGCTCCCCCTAGGGAAAAGTGTAGGAAATTTCGCCCTGTCCGCAAGCCCGAATTCTCGGAAGCTACACACAACACTTCGCGGGCCTCGCGGACCACGATCACCGCACGCTATTTCGAATTTTCTGCGGACGGGCCGCGAACGCGTACGCCGACTCGCGTTACGACGCATGCGCAGTGGCAGTGACCGCACCGCAAGGACTTGCGGTGCGCTATTCTAAAACTCCCTATTGTTGCATTGCCCGTCACAGCCGTACGCGACGTCACCTTCTCTAGTTCACGGCACGGCCACTAGATGCGTCACCTTGTGGAAAACGCATTCAATTCATTATTTTCCTGTAGTTTCTGCCTGGAATGAAGTTTGACTTTATTGATTTCAAGAACTAGTCTTTCGATTCGGTTGAAAAAATTGGCGGCAAAATGTTTGTTCAATATCCCTTTATTGGCCATGTCCTATGCGTGTGCGCCCATGTTTCATCAATGAGCATCACATCGAAAGGCACACAATGCGTAAGGAAGGAAGCAAACAGAAATAAGGAAGCAATGATTTTAACCAGAAAGACTTCAGGTTGGCTACTCTACATCGCGTAACGTCAGAATTAGCACACCCACGAAAACTAAAACTGCTTCAATTACAATTACCTAAAATGAATGTATTGTTACCATAATGCGCTCCTTCAACAAGAGATTGGCATACATTAAAACAACCCATGACCCGACATTATGTGTTTAGATTATATATATAGGAAGATAGTTATATAGAAAAAAAACTAATAATAAAATGTCTTGTCACTGCCAGCAGACATGTTCGCCTTTCCACTGCTATCGTGACGTCAACTCTTAACGTATGCACAAGCCGATCTATCTTTATGCAGCTCTACTGACGACTGAGTGACACACTTGGACTTTTGCGCTTGCTGTGCTTGACGTAGGAAGAAAGTCACGCTTATTTATTTATTATTGATTTTCCTGGTGCCCGAAGTTTTCCAGGGAATCAAGAAGGAGGGGGGGGGGGCGAAGCGTAGAGGACATATGACAGACAACTGCTAAAAATAAATCAGGCGCGTAGCCATTAAAGGAATATGACGAAATGCACGGGTGCTGCTTTTTCTGTGTGCAAAGAAGGGGAGGGGTGTGAGAGTGTCCTTGACGTCTGGGTTGATGTAGCCTATACACCGAATGGCTTTGAATGGGAAGAGTTATGGATAAGAGTTCATGGAGAGTACCTTAGTAACCTGCGCTTTGCGGATAACATTGTATTGCTGAGTAACTCAGGGGACAAATGACAACTCATGGCTACTGAATAAGACAAGGAGAGCAGAAAGGTAGATCTTAAAAATAATCTGCAGAGAATAAAAGTAATGTACAACAACCTCGGAAGAGAAGAACGCTTCCAGATAATATTAGTGAACTTGGAGTTGTAAAAGACTGCGTCTACATAAGACAGCTAATAACCGCGGAGCCGTACCACAAGATTGAAGTAACTAGAGGAATAAGACTAGGGTGAAGCACATTCGACAAGCATTCTCAAATAATGACTGGTAGATTGCCACTATCCCTCTAGAGGAATTTATATAACAGCTGAATTTCGCCGGTACTTACCTACGAAGCAGAGACCTAAATGCATGCTTACAAAGAGGGTTCAGCGCAAATTGAGGACGATGCAGCTAGCGATGGCAAGGAAAAAAAATGGGGGACCCTTACGCTTCGCCTTTAAGAGTTGAACAGGATAGCGAAATCCAGCCCCTGGCGCACCCTTGAACCGCTGAATGCATACTCATTCATACGTTTTGTTACAAACACATGCACACAAAGACGCACACGGTAGATTGGACCAGCGGGCGCTATTATCGCCGAATGGGCTCGTTGTCGTCGTGACACCTGTCGAACAAAATGCGTTAAAGGGGCCCTGAAACACTTTTTCAAGTAACCATGGAATGAATTTACAAGAAGAGCTTATTGCCTCACTAATTCAGCGCCGCAAAAATCTTAATAATCCGTCCAGTGCGAGTGGAGTTACAAAGGTTTGTCGCATGCCGCAACTGCATTATCTCTTCTCTCGCCCCGACGACAGCGCTGGAAGCTAGGCAGGAAGTGGTGGCAGGCGGAAAGGAAACAACACGCCTCGTGACCTTAAGCACTTTTTTTTCTTCGAATGGGCGGCTTTTTCAGTGTGATCGCGCGCGCACGCGTCGACAAGTATCGGCCTCCAGCGACGATCTCGGTAACTTGATTTTTCAGTCACAGACTCACAAACAATTTTTCGCTCACAACCAACGGGGCCGATGCCGGCAGCGGGATATCTGCGACATGAGCTCTCTAACGTTATCGCGTTAATAATAGGTGCAAGCTTAAAAGCAAAAAGAGAGCAGAGTGGATAATAAAAGAAATCGGGTTTGAAGATATCACAAGGAGCTCCGAAATATAAAAACTGCCGACGTCCGGGACAAATTATACCTACCAGATGTTACGGTATGAATTTCCATACCACTTAAGGGTGAATAACGTCATATAACATTCCATGTGATTGCGTCAAAGAGAGAACATATGCTGTCTCTGCAAATACCTATGTGGTGGTGACCAGAATGTGGTATATATTTTTGTACAAAGAATCTGTTTCCACTTTTTCTATGTGCTCTGTTCATCAAGTTTTGCGTAGTCCCTCGTACAAGTTTTGCTTTGCTTACTTTTGAGTTTTCCAGTATGTATAATGACGAGTAATGTTTATATGTTTGAATAATGTGTGTTATGGGTTCTGTCACTAGCTCATGTCTGTTTCAGTGCTGAATTGTTGCTCTCATTTGTTGTTTGTTTCTGCCTAAAAAATTGGGGCCATGAACCTCGTCAAGCCTTGCTGTCTTTTTGTTCATGGTCCTCAACATTGTACAAATGTTGAAATAAAATTTTATGTGATTTTATTTGAAATCAAGAAGAAGAAATGGACATGGGCGGGACATGTAGCACTTAGGCAGGATAACTGCTTGTCATTAAGCGTAACTGACAGGATTCCCAGAGAAGGCAAGCGGGGTAGTGGGAGTCAGAAAGTTAGGTGGGCAGATGAGCTTAGAAAGTTTGTGGTTATAAAGTGGAGCAGCAAGCATTGGGGCGAGTTGAGTGGCGAAACATGGGAGAGGCATTTGTCCTGCAGTGGACGTAGTCAGGCTGTTGATGATAATTCATGACGCTAGAAGAAAAAAAGTTTTCACTTTTGTAGGTACAATTCGGAAGGCGCTGTTCAGTTCATTTCTAGTGCGCAGTCTTGATATACAATGGAACATTCCCTGCGGTATCCGCGTTCAATACATAATTACCTAACTCAGCCGGCCATTCGAGCCGCCCAAGATATTTTGGTTTGTTAGGAGTGGGAAATTAGGCGCCTTCCTTCTCTAGTTGTCAACATGACGCCAAAGGGCCGCAACAGAGAGTTAGCTCCATCTTCCCTCTCTCCCCTTGTTCTCACATTGCACGCAAAAGGCACAATTAAGTCAAGCTGCGAGTTACATTAGCTGAGGCACATGTCGCTAAAGTGCGACTTAAGATTTTAAAAAATAACGTTTGTAGCAAAGCAGCTGTCGGTCTATAAGAACCATATTTTTATGTCGAGATGAATATGCAGTGAGCTCTTCGGTTCGTTTTCCCTGCTACCGCTAATGCGTGAACCGACCAGCGTGTATGCAACCATTGCTTGAGCCATTCAATTGTGTGAGACCCCGCAAGCTGGGTTTTTCGCAATAACACCTTTGCTGTGAAGAAGCCAACATCAAAAGTTTGTTTGCTTTTTTTCTTAAACTTTTTTTGTTTTACAATGTTTATGAGGAATGTGCCATTTTTCTCTTCGGTTAAGAGAAAAAGAGCACATTACCTCGTAAACATACTCACGCTATTTGTGGTAGCATTCAACTTTAGAAGTCCATGGCGTTTTTTTTTTCTTCAAAGGTGGATGCACAAAAGTTTTCACCAATGGGCATACGTTCGAGACTGACGTCATTAGCCAGACGATCGGCCTTTGTAGTACATTGTCGATTTCATGAGCGGAACTGTTTTTTTTTTCTCAGTCACGGAAGCGATGGGCTACCACGATTCGGTAGTCTGGGTGGAGCCTCTACGGACTTTCCATGTCTTGTCCGACTACAGATAAAAAGTCCAGGTTCCACCGCAAGTATGTAGCAGTGAATGCGGCAGCAACAAATTGTAATGCTATACAAAGAAAGGCTACCAGCTATCTCTTTTGGGTGATATCTCACACAACTCTACAAAACGTTGGTGTAGTGGAATACGGCCACTATAGGGACACTTTTCGCACAGTCTCTTTGCGTCGAGAGCGCAGCACGTAGAAGGGTACACGATCCACACGCTGATGACTGTCGAGATATTTCTGATGGAGACGGAAATGTAGGCCCGTGTGCTCAGATTTGGGTGCACGTTAAAGAACCCCAGGTGGTCTAAATTTTTAGAGCCCTCCACTGCAGCGCCTCTCATTATCATGTGGTGGTTTTCGGACGTTAAACCCCACATATAATTCAATCAATGACTGTCGAGACAGCGCACGCATCAGTGATGGCGACCGCACCAGTAAAATTAAAGGTAGCAGTTGCTGCTCGCGCAACCTCCCTATGCCCTCCACGTCTTGTCACGCCCGTTAACGACGGGCGGGACGTTTCCTCTTTGCTTGACCCTTCGACGACCACTCTAACAGGCGGGGGACTCTTATCACACAGATATGGGCCAACACGTCTGAATCTCTTCTTCAGCTGCATTTTTCACCGCGAGCGTACGACACGCTGGGAGATCTTACCAATTTGGACTACATACGGGACATGATGTTGACGGCGACGGCAAAAACCCGTAGAGGATGTTCATACAACAAAAATTTCGCCATGAAGGATCTTTTTAGACGCACAAGAGTGGTCTGATATCGCCAAAGTTTCTAGAGCACTTCGATATCAATTCACCTATTATTCACAGACGCGACCAGTGCACCTCCACCCTTGGCGCCGTTCCCGCACAGACGGGAAATATTCTAAGACACGCAATTTTATGTCTGTTAACAATTGTGCAAAATAAATAAAGCGTGAATGAGAACATGCAAGCATACAGGGCAAATCGAATCGTAATAAGGAATCATTTCTTTCAGGGGCCCAAAAACAAATGCTGGGTCACAGCGCTGTAGCACACATAACTTTTTTTTATATCTAAAATGATCAAGACAGTCCGCGCGAGAATATAAGCCAAAGAACAAGTAAAATACAAAGAAGAAAAAACTGGAGCGATGGCGCATTATACGAGCAAACGCGCATAAATAGTATCAAAAATAAATAACATAGTATGAAAGAGACACCACGTGCATAAAAAATGCATAAGTAATTCAAAAAGGCACAGCATGCAGCGAAGCATTTGAACAAAGTTTGAAACCACTCTGCAACAGCGCAAAGACGAAAACGTCCACGTTTCACTGCAATGGCGAAGCAATAAATACGATAGCAAGAAAATTAAATGTCACAGGAAGAACAACAGGCAGCTCGATACTTGAAACGCACCGCTGAAGTGTAAAAAGAAAAAAGGACGCGCAGGTACACACAGAATAAGTGTGAAGTAACAACTGACACACTTGTTAAGTCTTTGTTTTTTGAGTGATGCGCACCAATGGTCGACAATGCAGAACCTGATTATGTTAAAAGTTTCATTTTCATTTGAACTGCGGCACGTGGATAGACCCATCTGCGTCTACTGCCACGCTGTGGCGTATGACGCAAGGTGCACCTATAGGGTTACCAAAGGAGCCACATACAGTTACTCTAGGTGGGCCCGGTGTTCTCTTTCTTTTTTCGTTCCACATTACGACTGGCTAGAGAAAGGGGCCACTTCTTCGTGCGTGTCTCAAGGGAAGCTCTCAAACGGAACGAAAATGTAGGAGTGTTGCGTGACAAAACACGCTCACCCTATTCCGAGATCTGTGAACCGCCAGCGGTAAACGGTGTCTATAAATATCTCACCATTATTACACCAGCACATACATGTCGTGTGGTTACGTTGTCTAACGCAGCGCGATGCTGAGCGAACGGTTGCATGCTCGAATCTACGGGTGATAATGATAATGAGGTACTCCGAATGCTAATGACTGCCACTGTAACCTATACAACGTTCCATCGGATGGTTTCTAAAGATTTACTGATTTATTGATATCTGGAGTTTTACGTCCCAAAACCACTATATTATTATAAAAGACGCAGTATTGGATGATTCTTTACCGTGCACACAAACCTGAGCACACAGGTCTACAGCATTTTCGCCTCCATTGAAAATGCAGCCACCACAGCTGGTATTCAATCCCGCGACCTGCGGGTCAGCACTCGAGTGCCTAGGCCACTAGAACATCGTGGAGGGGCACCCTTTGTCGATCACTCTGAGTAGTTGAGTGTTCAAGTCAGACATACGTTGGAGTAATCAACAAGCAGCTTGAACTGGCAAACATGCATTCAACTTAATGGAAACTGTTAAAAAGTAAAATATGTAGTATTGTTCACAATTGCGAATATTTCCGCTGTACAAAATGTTTAAAGTGATTTCTTCACCCACCCGTCATATTAAAGGGAATTCTTTACTTATAATTCGAAACATATCATCATCATCATCATCATCATCATCAGCCTGACTACGTCCACTGCAGGACAAAGGCCTCTCCCATGTTCCGCCAGTTAACCCGGTCCTGTGCTTGCTGCTACCAATTTATACCCGCAAACTTCTTAATCTCATCTGCCCACCTAACCTTCTGTCTCCACCTAACCCGCTTCCCTTCTCTGGGAATCCAGTCAGTTACCCTTAATGACCAGTGGTTATCCTGTCTACGCGCTACATGCCTTGCCCATGTCCATTTCTTCTTCTTGATTTCAGCTATGATATCCTTAACCCCCGTTTGTTCCCTAATCCACTCTGCTCTCTTCTTGTCTCTTAAGGTTACACCTACCATTTTTCTTTCCATTGCTCGCTGCGTCGTCCTCAATTTAAGCTGAACCCTCTTTGTAAGTCTCCAAGTTTCTGCTCCGTAGCTAAGTACCGGCAAGATACAGCTGTTATATACCTTCCTCTTGAGGGATAGTGGTAATCTACCTGTCATAATTTGAGAGTGCTTGCCGAATGTGCTCCACCCCATTCTTATTCTTCTAGTTACTTCAATCTTGTGGTTCTGCTCTGCGGTTATTACCTGCCTTAAGTAGACATAGTCTTTTACAACTTCAAGTGCACTATTACCTATCTCGAAGCGCTGCTCCTTGCCGAGGTTGTTGTACATTACTTTCGTTTTCTGCAGATTAATTTTAAGACCCACCTTTCTGCTCTCCTTGTCTAACTCCGTAATCATGAGTTGCGATTCGTCCCCCGAGTTACTCAGCAATGCAATGTCATCGGCGAAGCGCAGGTTACTAAGGTATTCTCCATTGACTCTTATCCCTAACTGTTCCCATTCTAGGCTTCTGAAAACCTCCTGTAAGCACGTGGTAAATAGCATTGGGGAAATTGTGTCCCCCTGCCTTACACCCTTCTTGATTGGTATTCTGTTGCTTTCTTTATGAAGCACTATGGTAGCAGTTGATCCCCTGTAGATTTCTTCCCGAATGTTTATATATACTTCATCTACGCCCTGATTCCGCAGTGTTTGCATGACGGCTGATATTTCTACTGAATCAAACGCCTTCTCGTAATCTATGAAGGCTATGTACAGTGGTTGGTTATACTCTGAGCATTTCTCTATTACCTGGTTGATAGTATGAATGTGGTCAATTGTTGAGTAGCCAGTTCGAAATCCTGCTTGTTCCTTTGGTTGATTGAATTCTAATGTTTTCTTTACTCTGTTAGCAATTACCTTTGTAAATAGCTTGTATACTACAGAGAGCAAGCTGATCGGCCTGTAATTCTTCAAGTCCTTGTCATCTCCTTTCTTACGTATTAAGATGATGTTAGCGTTCTTCCAAGACTCTGGTACTCTTCCCGTCAGGAGACACCTCGTAAACAGGGTGGCTAGTTTTTCTAACACAATCTGTCCTCCATCTTTCAGCAGCTTCAGATTGCTGAAAGATCCTCCATCTTTCAGCAATCTGAAGCTTTGCCCCTTTGCATGCTCTCCAAAGCTTTTCTGACTTCTTCTATCATTACTGGTGGGGTGTAATCTGGGTGACTGCTAGTTCTTATAGTATTAAGGTCGTGGTTGTCTCGGCTACTGTACAGATCTCTGTAAAACTCCTCCGCTATTTTAACTATCCTATCCATATTGGTAGTTATTTTGCCTTCTTTGTCCCTTATTGCTTACATCCGACTTTTGCCTATCCCAAGTTTCCTCTTCAATGCTTTGACACTTCCTCCGTTTTTCAGAGCGTGTTCAATTCTCTCCATGTTATACCTTCTTACATCGCATACCTTACGTCTATTAATCAACTTCGAAAGCTCTGCCAGTTCTATTTTGTCTGTTGTACTTGATACTTTCATGATTTGACGCTTCTTAATTAGGTTCTTCGTTTCCTGGGAAAGCTTGCCAGTGTCCTGTCTAACTACCCTGCCTCCAACTTCCACTGCACACTCCTTAATGATACTCGTCAAACATATTATAGAATGGATTAATTCACTGAATTTCTTATTCTCTTGGGCTTGTTCGCAAAAGCAGGGCTGCTTTTTCTCTGTGCTTCTTCACTATGATTATTTTTTGTTAGCTCGCTAACATCGGGCAACTCTGATATATATTAGGAATCGAAGTATGTGCAACAGACACAAAGAAAAACGGGAAAACTGTAATCATGGTCTCCATTTTGATAAGTTTGAGCACACTGTAGAATGCATTGTGATTTATTGATTTACAGAAGAGTAAGGAGTAATCAGGTCCGTGGTTTCAAATCCCGGTGCCAGGCAGCTACCAACCGGATTTTTAAAAAAATTATCCGCGTGATGATGGAATTGCATTAAGAGGCCTGGTGTGCGGCCTCATCAGTGACCACCGTTGGTAACGAACTCTCTCACAAGAGAAAGATTGGCCACCCTGGAGCAGTATCTCGCCACTACCTCCCACATGCATGCATCAGTTAACTCACGGCCCTCAGTTCTTATCAGCTGCGATGCAGATCACCACGGCGGCGGTTTGATCTGCAACGCAGCAGAGGGTGCTAATAATCTCGTGGTCCAGACAGGCCGCCATTGGAACCTGAACTTGGCAACATTTAACGTTAGAACCCCATCTAGTGAAGCAAGTATAGCTGTACTATTCGAGGAACTAGAGGGTGTTAAATGGGATGTAATAGGGCTCAGTGAGGTTATGAGGACAGATGGGCATTATACAGTGCTACTTAATGAACACGCCCTTTGCTGTCGTGGCTTGGCTGCAGAAGAGAACTCGGCGTGGGGTTCCTTATCAACAGAAATGTAGCTGGTAGCATAGAGGAATACTATAGCAATAATGAAAGGGTGGTAGGTATCGTAATTAAACTCAATAAGAGATACAAGATGAAGGTGGAACAGGCTTACGCGCCCACATCCAGGCATGATGACCCGTTAGTTGAACGCTTCTATGAGGACGTGTAATCGGCAATCAGTAAGGTAAAAGCACAGTATACTATAGTAATGGACGACTTCAATGCCAAAATAGGGAAGAAGCGGGCTGGAGACCAGGCGGCAGGACATTATGGCGTCGGTACTAGAAATTCTAGAGGGGATTTATTAGTAGAATTTGCAGAACGTAATAATTTACGGATCTTGAGTACCTTCTACCGAAAACAAAGGAACCGTAAGTGGACATAAAGGAGCCCTTATGGAGAAAGTAAGAACAAAATAGACCTTATACGGAGTGCACATCCAGGCATCGTGCTGAATTGTAAGTACCTGGAAAGGTACAATGCAGGGACCGTAGAATGGTTAGGTATAGAATTCACCTAGACTTGAAAAAGGATAGTCAGAAACTGATACGCGAAAAGTCAATCAATGAGTTAGCACTGGCAGAAAAAGTACAGGAATTCAGAGTCTCGTTTCAG
Organism: Rhipicephalus annulatus; assembly: GCA_013436015.1. Lineage (NCBI taxonomy): Eukaryota > Metazoa > Arthropoda > Arachnida > Ixodida > Ixodidae > Rhipicephalus > Rhipicephalus annulatus. The sequence continues at coordinate 35,617 of WOVY01001059.1, read as the reverse complement.
AACAGATATTCAGCTGCCATCGAGAAAACCAGCCTTAGCGTTGACGCGATGAATAATATCTGACGAGTATCACTACGGAGAGTGCAGGGGAAGTTGGGGGTATAGTAGTTAGACAGGACACTGGCAAGCTGCCCCGGGAGACGAATAATTTCATTAGAAAACGTCAGAGCATGAAAGCCTCAAGCACAACAGACAAAATAAAACTGACAGGGTTTTCGAAGTTGATTGATAAATTCAAAGTAATATGGTAAGAAGGTATAACATGGAGAGCATTGAACGCGCTCTTAAGAATGGAGGAAGCGTCGAAACCGCGAAGAGGAAACTTGGGATAGGCAAAATCCAGATGCACTAAGGGAGAACGAAGGCAAAGTAACTACCAATATGGATAGGATAGTTAAAATAGCAAAAGAGTTTTACAGATATCTGCACAGTAGCCGGGATAACCACCATCATAAAGTAAGAACTCGCAGTAACCCAGAGGACATCTCACCAATAATGATAGAAGTCTGAAAAACGTTAGAGGGAATGCAAAGTGGCAAAGCTGTAGGTGAGGATCGAGTAACATCAGATCTTCTGAAAGACGGAAGACATATTGTGTTAAAAAAACTAGCCACCCTGTTTACGAAGTTTCTCCTGACGGGGAGGATACCACATTCTTGGAAGAATGCTAACATCATCTTAATGCATAACAAAAGAGATGACAAGGACTTGAAGAAATACAGGCTGATCAGCTTGCTCTCCATCATATACAAGCTATTTACAAAGGTAATTACTAACAGAATTAGGACAACATTAGAAGTCACTCAACCGAAAAACAATGAGGATTTCGAACAGGCTACTCAACAATCCAACACATTTATACTATCAATCAGGTAATAGAGAAAGTCTCAGAATACAGCCAACCTCTATACATAGCCTTCATGGATTATGAGAAGGCATTTTATTCACTAGAAATATGAGCAGTCATGCAGACACTGCAGAATCATGGTGTCTACAAAGCATCGATAAACAACCTAGAAGAAATCTACAGAGGATCAACTGCCGCCATAGTGCTCCATAAAGAAAGCGACAGAATACCAATCAAGAAAGGTGTAAAACAATGAGATACAATCTCCTCAGTGCTATTTACCGCGTGCTTACAGAAGGTTTTCAGAGGCTTAGAATCGGAAGAGTTAGGGATAAAACCTAATGGGGAGTACCTCAGTAAACCTGCGCTTCGCCAATGACATTGCATTGCTGAGTAACTCAGGAGACAAATTGCAACTCATGATTACGGAGTTAGACAAGGAGAGCAGAAAAGTAGGTTTTAAAATTAATTTTCAAAGAACGAAGGTAATGTACAACAACCTCGGAAAAGAACAGCTCCTCGAGATAGATAATAGTACACTTGAAGTGGTGAAAGACTACGTCTTCTTAAGACCGGTATTAACCCCGGAGCCGAGCCACGAGATTGTAGTTACAAGAATAATGAGATTAGGGTAGAGCACATTCGGCAAGCACTCTCAAATCATGTCTGGCAGATTGCCGCCATCCCTCAAAGAAAGGTATATAACAGCTGCATCTTGCCGGTGTTAAGCAAATACCAAAAAGGGTTCAGCTTAAGTCGAGGGCGACGCAGCGAGCGATGGAAAGGAAAGTGGTAGGAGTAACCTTTAGAAACAAGAAGAGAGCGGAGTGGATTAGGAAAGAAACTGGGGTTAAGGATATCAAAATTGAAATGAAGAAGAAATGGACAAAGGCGGGCATGTAGCACATAGGCCGGATAACCACTGGTCAATAAAGATAACTGACTGGATTCGCAGAAAAGGCAAGAGGGTTAGGGGAAGACAGAAAGTTAAGGTGGGAGATCAGATTAGAAAATTTGTGGGTATAAGGTGGCAACAGAAAGCACAGGAACGAGTTCACAAGCGAAACACGGGACAGGCCATTGTCCAGCAGTAGACGTAGTCAGGCTGATGATGATGAGCAATCAGCTGTATGTGAATTTTTACAGACCAATCACGTAGCCAGGGGGTGGCAAAGCGGGCCCAGGCCCCTCTCCCCCACCCCTCTTTTGTTTTCGATATGGCATGCGAAAATGAACATTTCCCTGTCTCCCCCCTCCAAAAAAAAAAAAATCTGTCTACGCCCCTGCTGCATAGGTGAATATTTTAACAAGGAAGGAATAGATGGAGGAAGCAAAGGGCGGTTGGCTAGCTTTAATACCAGATGGCCACCCCGCAACTAATAAACGAAGTGTACAGTACACGCGATGGCGTACAGATGTAGATCGCTGATAGCTCATAAAGCGCTTGCGCTCTCGCCCCGTCTCGGATCACATGCTCGACTTATGTTCTCCGTCTCTCTCCTTGATGTTTGATTTGTGGGGTTTAACGTCCCAAAACCACTATATGATTATGAGAGACGCCGTAGTGGAGGGCTCCGGAAATTTTGACCACCTGGGGTTCTTTAACGTGCGCCCAAATCTGAGAACACGGGCCTACAACATTCCCGCCTCCATCGGAAATGCAGCCGCCGCAGCCGGGAATCGAACCCGCGACCTGCGGGTCAGCGGCCGAGTACCTTAGCCACTAGACCACCACGGCGGGGCTCCTTGATGTTTGCGACGCAGCGGCTACAAGTACGGTAGTCGTACACCTCTCCTATGCGATCGATCCGCCGAACCGAATCGGCTTTCCGTCGATCTGTGAGAACTATTGTTCAGCCGGTGCACCACTTCTGTGCCTCTCAGTATACTTCCGGTGGACGTGTGCGGAAAGCCTAATGATCACTGGCTCTGTTTCTCCGGGCCGTAATAATTGAACCGAAGATATGGGAGAGAGCTCTAGATAAATCGACTCAGATGATCAGACCGGAAGTTGTACTTTGCCTCGCTAATATTTCAGTTTTCGTTTCCAATTTTTCTTGTTGTTTTGTGTGCCCTTACTGCCGGCACGAATACGCGACATCTTCACCATATCTTTTTTCCCTTTTTCCTCTTCTCTAAATTACAAAATGTCAAGTTACTCAGACTAATGAGGGCATCGGCTTCTCGTCGAAACGATAGCTTCACGTTACTCCAATTATCGATTTCACTGAACATCTTCCACGCGTCTTCAGCACAACCAAAATCAGAACAAAACGTTGAAACACTGCTTTAGAACTTAGTGCTACAACAAGCATACACACTCGAATAGACAGATACTTAGGTTCGGCTCAGAGGTCAAGAAAGTGGCCATTAGGCGTTGTAGTGAAGGCTGGATGTTATGCTGCATGGGCGCACGCCGGTGTACATAGCGTCCGTGGAAATTCAGGCAGCTTCGCACTCGTGCTGCCAAGTGAGCAGCACGCACGAAGCTAAGTGACCTGACTTGTCTTTCTTTTTTCTTTCTTTCATTATTTCTTTCTTTCTATGTTTGTGACTCATTCTTGCGTGTGTTAAATATTCATGCCAGGAAGTATACGTACGATTTTTAGTTTACTCTGCTCATACAAAATAAACGCTGCTTGTCAAGTATAATAATAATAATAATAATAATAATAATATCTGTTGTAAAACGTCCTAAACCCCTGAAGCTCTTTAACGTGCTTCTAAATCTAATTACACGCGCCTAATTCCATGAGAACCATAATGAGCTTAATTAATGCTAAATCCAATCGCACAAGCCTGATTCTATGGAAAACACAATGAACTTAATTATGCTCAAATATATCAGTATTATTAGCAGTATGAGAAGCAGTGATATAGCAGCAGTAGCAACAGTGGTGGCAATATCTTTGTGATTTCACTACCATGATGTTGAAATAGCCGGCTCTGACAAAGTCTAGCTGCCTTCCCATATATGTATGTATGTATGTATGTATGTATCTATGTATGTATGTATGTATATATATATATATATATATATATATATATATATATATATATATATATATATATATATGTGTGTGTGTGTGGTGTGTGTGTGTGTGTGTGTGTGTGTGTGTGTGTGTGTGTGTGTGTGTGTGTGTGTGTGTCTGTGTGTTGTTGTTGTTGTTGTTGTTGTATTTTCAATACTTCTGACTCGGCCGTTGCATGCATCTCGAAAATGCGTGTCCCTTACAGCAACCTTGGCAACCAGGCCAACGACCCAAAAGCGCAGTGGTTCTCTTAGTTTAACAACGTCTGGCAGCGTCAGCACTCTCCAAGCACGAGGTATACGGGATTACATGCCCTGGGGCTCGGTAAGCGTGGGCACAACGCCGTTGCTAGGCGTGTCGCTTTCGCTCGCTCGCATACATAGTCCGTACTTGCTCCAATATCGGGGCGAACTCGCGGCACGCTCATGGACGACACTGAGGGCCTGATAGCCACGCAGAACAAGCTATACGTTAGGTGAAGACACTTTCCGGGTTCATTGTAATGCGGGAGCCGTCACGTGTCGCTCTGCACTTACAGCAGTTTCTATTGTTACATTTCATTATGTTATTATCAGTCTTACTCTGCAGGTCCACCAGTCAACTCGGTCCTGTGCTTGCTGCTGTCACTTTATACTCACAAACTTCCTAATCTCATCTGCCCGCCTAACTTTCTGTCTCCCCCTACACCCCTTGTCTTCTCTGGGAAGCCAGTTAGTTACCCTTAATGGCTGGCGGTTATCCTGACTACGCGCTAGATGCCCGGCCCATGTCCATTTATTCTTCTTGATTCCAACTATGATACCCGAAACCCCAGTTTGTTCACTGATCCATTCTCCTCTCTTCTCGTCTTTTAAGGCTACACCGATCAATTTCCTTTCCACCACTCAGTGCGACGTGCTCAATGTAAGCTGATAGAGTATCGTATGCGATACTACAACCCGTCATATAGTATCGCATTAAACGAGGCTGCAGTTTATGGACGCGATCTACAACACAAGGAAAGACGCATTATCCCGACTTAATTTCAAACGCTTGCCCTACTACACTCATACCCTATCCTGCGAAAATGTTGTGAGTGAATAAGTGAGTGAGTGAGAGAGTGATTGAGTGAGTGAGTGAGTGAGTGAGTGAGTGAGTGAGTCTGTAAGAATGTGTTGCCTTATGGCATTGCAGAACGCGTTTTCTTCTTTATTTTTCTTCTCGAAACGAAACCCACCCGAAAAGGTACTTCTACCACTACTTTGCACTAACTAAACACCCATCACAGTGTTTCCCTGAACCTGTGCACTGACTGCCACAGTGTATGATTCAAGTGATTCACTTGGCTTGTTTTGGACCTTTCTCACTTGAACTGGTAGAGCGCATCGTGGTATGGAAGAAGCGGCCGAGCCGGCCAACAATAAGAGACAATGCCCTTCGTTTGTTTTGTTTGTCTTTCTCTTTTTCTTTTGTAGGCCAGCTCAGCCGTTTCTTCTTTCCTGTGATGCGCTGAACCAATTCAAGTACGACAAACCGACTCGCCCAATCTGCAATTCTTTTGTACCTGTTGGCATATTGATATCTGTGTGATTCCTATGTGTGGCAAACTATTTATTGCAGGCACAGAACAATATATACTATCGCTAAGACAAAGTAATCTTAAGAAACAGAGCAAATATGTTGTTATGTCAATAAGCGCCGTCACAACTTTTGTTTTTAGAAAAAAATGTTTAACGATTTCGAGTACTTAATACTCAACTATGGGAGAGCAGCAAGCCGTCCCTAAATAAATATGTGTCTCAGCCGGCAAGCGAGCAAGCCACAGTATATTTGATGCGTCGTCTCTCCAGCATTGTACCTACTTGACGAGACTGTAAGTACTCACCCACCCCCTTAACTTACCATGTTAACTCTTTATTATGTTCCTCGTACTTCCTCTCTTCCGGTGTAGAGGAGTAGGCCAAACACTGATCCCACCTCTCTGCCTCTCAGTGAAAACATCTGTTTTTCTCTCTCCTAGACATGGTGAATGAAATGTTCGTTTGCCGATATGATGTCTTGTATCGGCCACTCCTGCATTTTACCTTATAAACGACCGTTTCTACCTTGTATCAATTATGCCACGTGGCCTACTCGCGCAATAACAAATAGCATGGTTACCACTAAGTAGCGAAAGGCTGGGTCCCCACAAAATTTTCTAAATACACAATATAGAGGGAAGTCTGGCGCTAGTGTCTATGGAAGCTGCAACGCATAGCGCTTCAGTGAGCATGAGAATTATGAGTATGACAAGGATTTGCCTAGTCTTTGTACTTAACGTTCATTCTGGCTTCGCGTAGCTTAAAGCTGATTTGTTTGTCACGAAACAACAATCGACAAATGTTCGGCAGTTACGCTTCCCCACCTTAATCATTTCGGCTTACCACTTCAGATCGGGTCACGAACTGAGAAGCGGTTTGTTCTTTCCTTCAAAACAGAACCGAAACACTGCAATAAACGAAGACACAAGTACGTTCGCCGTCCGCAAGCTCGAAGACTAGGCAAATTCATGTACTACCCATAATTTGCATGGTTTCTGAACGATCGCAGCGCCAGTGTCCTTTCCAGTTAACTTTAGGAAACTCTATGCGGATCACAGATAAGCTAGAAGGCACCTAGCTTGTCCTGACTTGGCTAGGCGTTTACTCTCTCACTTGTATCTTTCCGACCCCATATATATACTATGCATGATTATGCTTGTTATCTCCTTTATCTTTTTTTTTTATCTCTAGCTTATCTGTCTCGTTCCATCCTCCATTGATCATGATGGTAGTGCCTCAGGTGGCGGCTCGAAGTCTTTGGACACAAGTGGAATCTTCGGCTTGCAGTGTGGCCCAAAGCTGGTAGACCAGCGCGCAAATCATGCTAAAAATAGTTTTGTGCAGGCCATAGTGACTGAAACGGATTTTGTAAACGCACTGGTGGCCGTTTATTGTTGTTCCTTGGTGACCGCACTGTGCGTAGTTTTATTCGGTGCACTTAAGGAAGGCTCTAAGCTAGGAACCATGTTGTTTTTAACTATGCGGAATTCTTGGAAATGATGTTGCGACAGACGTTCTTTGAGCTCGAGTACTCGAAGTGGGCATTTAATTGTTCAATAAAAAATGCTTATTATAATTGACCAGCTGTAGCCGGTGAGATGACAAGCAATACTTAATACTTGGAATAAAATCTTAGTAAAGCTGGTATTATTTCAACTAAACGAGAAACGACTTCATTCGTTTTACACTTTGGGCATTACCTCAAAACGAGTGACTTGGAGATTTTTTTGTCAATTGAATGACCTCGCGAGTTTTGCCGGCAACAATTGGCAAGTTGTAATATGTGCCGTAGATAAATGAGATAGTAATAAGTTTCATTCATTTTCCATTGCGCTTGTGGATTTCACGCGTAATACCCGCTATTTCGAGTAGTCGAGAGTAGTCGAGAGTCGAGAATATTAGTGTTTTTATTTCCTTTTGCTTACGTGACAGCCATATGTATGTGACTGTAGACTAACATATCTTGACAAATATCTTGACAATTATGTGACTGTGTACTGCATTCTTTGGTAACTCCTCAGTTTACAGCGAAAGCTGTTATGAGATCGTAACTCTGGTCACGCGCAGTTGTCCGTCACCGCCGCTGCCGGTGTCCGAAGCCACATCGCGCGAAATTAGAAAAAAAAACTAGCACCAAACACACAGTGGGGCTCGAAACCCAAGTCCGCTGGAACCAGCCCAGTACTCAACCACTGAGATATGCCGGTGCTTCTGACTTGTGGGCAAACGTGCCTTAGGCAGGCTTGATTTCGGTAAAGCAATCACGTTAATACGGCTTATAAAGCGTTTTTAAAACAGCGAAAGAGCAAGCAGTCATCACACAATTCGAATAACGTAACAAGTGGGCATTCCAATGCTCCAACTCATTACAAAAGCTTGTTCTTCTTCCCCTATTATCTGTGGCGCATACCCACATCAGCCATAATTCCTCATTGTCGTCAGCCACTGCATGCACGATTGGCAGAAAATTTTTCACAACTGTTTAGCGGATACCACGCTTTTTAAAAGATTGACGAAAAATAGCGTATAGAATGCCGGCCTACTACCCAAAATTTTTATTAGTAATACCGTAGTGGACATCAAGCAAGTGTGCTTGCAGCAGTTACCCAATGAGTGTTTAGAAAAGGCTCGGAAAGGCCGCTCTTGTAGCTTCGCTGTGACTGTGCTGCGCCTTTCGAGCAGGCCTGGCGTTTTTTGTTTTTTTTTAACACCACCGCATATGCACATATATCAATGCACGGTATGCATGTGACTAGATTGTTATGTTTGCAATTGTGTGACTAGACCATATGCATTGGTTACTCTTCACTTTGTTAACATCACCGCATATGAACATATATGAGATTGTTGAATACGTTCTTTTGAAATTGCGTGTCCTGGATGTTATATATTGTATATTGTGTTGTTATAACTGTATATTGTATGTGCTGAGTACGTCTTACGCTTGGAGACCTGAACCCTAAATGCTTTATATTATATGCCTTTGAAGGATAAGAAGTAGCCGGTGCCTAATTAGTGCGCCAACATCTCCTTACAACATGTCAATAAAAAAAGGACCAAGATTATGGTATTTGTGACAGCCAATTCCTAAAATTCTACATTGGCTTCAAAAAAAGAGAACATTTTGACTATTGGCTTACATAAGCACTCAGGATTCAAACAGGCTGCGTTTCTCAATATCCACGATGAACTCCCTATCGTACTCGCCACGATGGTCTACGGGTGCTTTACTGCTGACCCGCAGGCTGCGAGATCAAATCCCGGCCATTTTCGATGGCGGCTGAAATGATAAGGCCCGTGTGCTTAACTTTAGGTGCCGGTGAAAGAACCTCAGGTGATCGAAATGTCCTGAGCCCTCCACTACGGCGTCTCCCAAAATCATATCGTGGTTTACGGACGTTCAACCCCAGCAATTGTAAAACTCATTTTCCCGTCAATGTCAGAAACAACAGAAAGCTGTACTTCAATGCAGTTCATGCAATAATGCGAGGAGGCCGCGCCTGCATTGCTTAAAGAATTTTGAGGCACTCGTTTTTAAATCGCTAGATATCCGTTCGCTTTTCTTTATATAATTTAGCAAGCTCCTGCACATCGTAATCTTCATTTTAAAAAATGCTGTAGTAGATGCAATCTTTAACTTGTATCAAATATTCAGTTCATGCAAGGAGGTGTGCTTAATGCAGTTTTTTATCACAAATGATACTAGGGTGCACACTTTTTTTAATCATGTATAACGAGTGCAGGGTTTAACGCTATTGAGATCAGTATAGTATTAACGTCTGGCCAAATTAGATATTTGCGCATTTGTGAATCTTAAGAATTCACGCGAGTAGTATGCCGACAGAGCAGTCTTATTAGGCTATCAGAATGAGCAATACTGTACCTTATACCTTACCTTAATAAGGTTTACCAATCCTACAAACGCAAAACCGTTTCTCTTCATTCTTTCTTTTATTTTTTAATTTCTAACTGAATTTCTGCTTTCCTTGATGCGCACGTTTCTTGTATGCACAGTCTCGCTGCACAAAAGAGAGATAGAATATAGACACTGGAATGACATTTCCTAACTTCATTACGAAAGCCAGGGATGGCTTTTAGAAATATAAACTTAATACCCCAGGTTTGTTACCTAAGAATGTATAAGCGAAAATCTCGAATGACGCATTCAGTATTATTTGTAGCGGGTATATGACAGCATAATTGCTCTATTCTTCACAATCTAGGATGTTAAAGGAGCACTGACATCAAATTTACTCATGTCACATTTTTGCACCAACGAGTAGCTATCGACCCACTAGAAGTGATTCACGACCTAAAACGCATCTGAGGTACCAATGAAAATATGTAATATTGATTAATATATCCACTATAGAACGTGGCTCAAAATGGGTCGGTAGCCCGCCAAACTTTTTGCTCAGCGGTGGCGGCTACGGAACAGTGGCTCGTCACTAACTGCTCCTGTCTGACTTTTGCAGCCCCGGCGAAAGCGTGTTTGCGGATCGGCGCCTGCTGCCACCTTACCTTCTTCGACGCCATATCAAGAATCCCGGGTCCATATCAAGAATCGACCATGCCCCTTTTGTGAACTACGTCATCGAGACGCACCATCAAAAGGCACAACCCAGACACCGGAGGACCATTTGCTCAGCGGTGGCGGCTACGGAACAGTGGCTCGTCACTAACTGCTCCTGTCTGACTTTGCAGGTTGGTGTAAACTGTATTTACATTTCCCTAATTTAACGCTGTTTGCCACCGCCGCCACCGCTGTTGCAAGAATTTCCTGATCATTGTATCTTCCTTTTTGTGAGCGCTGATACTGTTGAATCTGTGATTTTGCTCAGTTCGAGATGTCCGAGTCTGATGCCTGCTTAGTCTGTAATGAGCCTCTCTTAGAGAGCGGCTCATATCCAACCTGCTCTGAATGCAAATATGGCTATCACCTGGGAGCATGCTCGGGAATGAGCAAAACGACCTTCAAAAAAGATGATGCCACAAAGAAAACATGGAAGTGCCAGACATACCTGGTTTCGGCAGCCCGAAGTGCACGTGGCGATAAGAGCCACACCGGGGAGCATAATTCGTCGTTCGAGAAAGTACTGATCGAAATTAATAGGAAGCTGGCCCAAATACCAGACATACAGAGAAAGGTGGATGCACTAATGAAAGTAAAAGATACAGTCGACAAATTGGAGCTGTCAGTTCAGCATTTGTCTGATCAATATGATGCGGTGCTCGTTGAAATGCAAAAGCAATCAGCTGAAATAGCAGTCCTCAAAAAACAGGTGCATTCTGCCCAGTTGTCCGACACCACTAAGAAAGTCCATGAGCTGCAAAAGTAGGTTAATGCTTTAGAGCAATACAGTAGACGCCAAAAATATTGAAATTCACGGCATGCCTGTCACCCAGAATGAAAATTTGCTCGGTAAGCTCAATAACTTGGCAGTTAAGCTTACCCTTCCTGAACTGACGAGCTCTGAAGTCGAAGGCATACACAGACTTCCACCAAAAACCGGCAATGTTCCTGTTGTGCTGTTCGTTTCGTGTCACGAGCAACACGTGACCAGTGGATGGCTAAGAAGGTCGAATTAAAACTGCTAGCTCTAACGTGTATTTCCTTGACAATCTGACGCCACAGAACAAGAAACTTCTCTGGCTAATGAAGGCGAAAGCAGGGGAATACCATTATCAGTTCGCGTGGCGAAAACCCGGCAAATTGTTTTGTGCGCAAGGTGCCCGGGTGATCGAGCACTGCGCATAGACAGCGAAGCGACCTAGATAAGATTCGTTGAACCGTGTCTTCTGTCACTTACGTTACTTCAATTTCAGTTATCCCCCTCAATAGCTATCTTCCATGAAGCCATATATCATGACACTCAAACTTTTAAATCAATTGTGCAGGGCCCTTCTTTTAAGGAGCCGGACATAATGTCGATCTTTCATTTAAACGTACGTAGTATGAGAAACAAGCAAACTGATGTAGCGTGCATAGACCGAATCGTAGGGGTGGTGGTGTGTCGCTATATATACAAAAATATGTTTCATATGTCGTGCTTCCCGAATTTTGTTGTGTCAGCGCACATTATGAATCCATTGCCATTCAATGTGTAATGTCCCTGATTGTCACAGTTTTATCGGCCCCCATCAGAAGATATTCAAGAATTTCTGTGTTTTATAACTTCGATGCTTGAATATGCGTCCTTGAGAAATTGCATATTGTGCTTGTCGGTGATATTAATATTGATTTGTTACTTCTTACTCCACAAAGTAGACAATTTTTAGATGTAATCCAATCATTTTCGTGTAGGAACTTTACAAGTTTGCCTACTAGAATAACAGCAGAAAGTGAAACTATATATATATGCTAGACCTATGTATAACTAATTATGATAGAAACGACGTTAGTGCTGGCGTGCTAACAACTGATCTGAGCGATCACTTGTCCATATTCTGTTTTTTTTTTTCCTGCAGCTAAGAAAGAAAAAAATAGTGTTAACGATGCTCCTGTTCCATATCGCTCTTTCGATACCAATGCCTTGTCAGCATTTCATGCTAGTATTGAGAGTATCGACTGGGAGATTGTCTACAGTGAGCAAAACCCTAATATATCGTATGATCTGTTCCTGCAACATGTAAAGCGCTGTTATGATGCTGCCTTCCCACTACAATACTGTAAAAAGCACGGAAAGTCTAGGAAACCATGGATTAACAGAGGTTTTTACAACAGAAGTTTTGCTCCTAATCTTCTCTTTATATTGTGCATTTGCTGTCTTTTGATTTTTTCCTATTTTGTTCTATACTGTTTTGTAACATTGATCATCGTCAGGGCTTGTATAAACATTTTCATGTCACGCATCATTAGTGTGTACCGAAGGTAACTATTCTACCTATTGTGTTTTGATCGCCTGTGCGCCTGTTCTTTTTTGTTTTGTTTTTTTGCCTTTTCTTGTTACCTGTATTTGCGCATGTACCGCGGCTTTCCACCCCTGAGCCATGTATGGGTAGGGGGGCCTTTGTCAGGCAGTTGCAATCTGCCTTTAGCCCCTTTATCCCAGACCAAGACTGTCTGAATTAACTTCTTATCTTATCTTAACTGTAGTGCTGTCAGCGCTACCTCGCGACCATGTCGAGGCCGCTGCACAGCTGATGCTGCTTTCACAAAAAATGGTGACGTCACGCACACTGGCATTTCGTCTGCTATAGTATAGGAGCGCACTGGCAGTCAGTCCAGCTGTGTCTCTGATGATGTAGACTAAAGCTCCTCCATGCGTTTTCTGCCGGCTAGGTTAAGTAGCCCCAACTCATTCTTCCCCTCTTCCTTTAGCCCCGGCCTAGAGAAAGGGACTCGTACTGCCAGCGAAACCCAACTCGTTCGCCTACACAGTATTTACCCTGTAGCAGCACGGCGCAATGTGAAGCGAGCAAATACGGCTGTTCTTCTTAGGCGTCCAGTCCTTCTGTCCACCAGTGCGTGTGAAGTCAACCCACTGGCGGCGTCGAGGTTCGTGGCTTGGAAAGGCGTGAAACGCCACGCAATTCCGGCTTTTTTTCCGCGCCTCGACGTGCAGTTCCCACTGCGAAGCGGTTCCCCGACATTCTGGCATGTGTTGTCACTCTAAATGATCGTACTCAAACGGAGTGGAGCTCATCTCAAATGAGTCGATGCGACACGATGAATCGCATGCACGCTTTAACACTGCAAGGAGAGCCCTTAGTGAGGGCATGGCTGCGTGTCGGCTCCAAACACACTCAGATCGTCGACGTCATTGCTACTAGCGCATCGTCACTCCGGATGGTATTTTTGGAATGTATCACACCGAACACGTAGCACTAGTGTCGATGTCGCAAGGCAGTTCATTTTCCGTTTTTCTCCTTAGGTTTTGTACGGTGTTTGACATCGAAATTAAATAACTTCCACGCGACGGACGCCATTCAAATCTCGCCAAGAAGACCTATGCATACCAAGCCATCGCATGATGGGCACGCCTCAATCTTGAAATTCGATGTCAGTGCTCTTTTAAAGAACAAACATACTACTCGTCAGAATCGTCATATTTTTACGAAAGAAAGAGAAGCCGTTTATATATATATATATATATATATATATATATATATATATATATATATATATATATATATATATATATCCTGCGACCTTCGAATAAAGCGTTACGAGGTACTATTGGTCAGCCGCCAGCTCGTAATAGTTTACGTGCTACGTGATGCCAGACAGGCTCATAAAAGAGTGTGCCACACTCGCCACCATGGCTACAGGTGGTGCTGACTGACACTCCCACATTTAAATTCACATATTAACCCAATAAAGTGGCTGGGGGATAGCCGCCGTGGTAGCTCAGTGGTAGAGCATCGAACGCATTATTCGAAGGTAGCAGGTTAGGTTCCTGCTCACGGCAAGTTATCTTTTCAATCAAATCACTTTTTTTCTTCTTCACATTCACATTACAATTGTGTCTAATAACTTCCCTTATACATTCCTCGGCCCATATATATATATATATTATATATATAATATATATATATATATATATATATATTATATATATATATATATATATATATTATATATATGTGTGTGTGTGTGTGTGTGTGTGTGTGTGTGTGTGTTGGCCCTGAGTAGTGTTGGTGGCGCCACCTGGCGGGAGGCCTAGGTGACGTCACTCCACGGACCCTTCAATGCCCGCCGTGGCACGCATACATAACATGCGCTCGCTTTGTGCGCTGTTCATCTGTTTGCGTTCGCTTTTTGTTTGTGTCAAGCTGCAGATGAATCATGGAAACAGAATCAATAATGTTCCTGATAAAACTATGAAACGTTTACTTTTTCTTATGTGCAAGAGCCAACAGGGCTCACACTCGGTCGCTGCCGAATATGGAAGGGTTTTATAGGTCTGTGTCGCGATGTGGACCCCGACAGCGGTTTCCATTCCTGGTCATGGCAGCAGTTTACCAACGGACGTCAAAAAAAAAAAAAAGACGCTTCTGCTTAGTTGCAGCAAACTTATTGCCGCATAATGTGTGATCTTCAGATGCAAGACACTATATTTACATTATTATGCTGAGTTGTTGATGTGCGATTCCTTTGAGATGTATCAGGGTTTTTCCCTCCGCCAGGGTTATTTCTATCAGTTACTGATCCATGTATTTTCGGAAAGCGCTTTTTATTGGAGCACGTCATGCCTCGCGCTCGTGTGCCATGTTAAGTCTCACAAGATATCTGCATGGAAGGCGCTCGCCCTATACCACCCTAGCTGCTGTGCCTATTTTCCTCGTGTATACTTGCTACTCACTACGTAGATTAGTTTCATGTTTCTCTTGCAATAATTTTGGTGCTTCACTTCACCGAAATTATTAAGGTGAAGTGCGGCTGAAAATATGTGCGGAAATTCTTCATTATTGCTGTCAGGTTCTGTCGTTGTGCAACATCGTAGCACCGTTGCTGACGCGCTCGTGCCAGCTTGGGTAACAACTTTATAGTTTTTCCTTGCAGTTTATTACCTGTAGACGTGGGAGACCAGTCATCACCTCATCGAGGCGAAGGATATATTTAATTATTACTTGGCCTGGGTCACTGAGTGCGCCATTCCAACTTTTTCACGTTTCTTTAGAAATCATTGACATATCTGCCGTACTACCACGTCAAGTGAACATTATCGTTTGTGACGCGGTAGTAGATCGGACCATGGCGTTACACGCAAATCAGGGCATACAACTACGGAAGCATTGGCGAATGTTGAGAAGAAATGTGTACATTTGATCCTAGTGAACGGACATCTCAACACTTCCGAAATCGTTCTGTGTGCGGCAGTATTTGTTTATTATCCGATTATATTAAGTGACGGCTTATCACAGACGGATTCAAGTAAAATGTTCTGTTGAGATAGCGCTATTCTGTCAGATGTTTTAAGTTATTAAATACAGGCGTAATTGGCATGGTAAACCGCGATATATTCAGTGGATTCAAAGCATCCCGATTCCCCTTGTGGTACTTCGGCACTCATATGGTCTAACCTCCGAATCTACGCCTTGTTGTAATCGCATTAGTACCCGCTTGGCACATTCTCTTAGCACCCATTTCTCAGCATGCGAGATGAAAACAACGAGCGTATCGCAGTCCTGCATCCCCATTTTCTCATCAACTCTTCCGTTTGGGGGGTGTCTGCTGGGCTAAATATAACTTTCCACAGTTTGGATAACTTTCACCAGTTGTGAAACCTTCCAACTTGTACCTTGAGAGATTTTTTGTCACGAAATTGGGGGGGGGGGGGGGGGTAATCGCCATCGTATCGCTAAAGAGCCGACACACAGCGGGCGCAGAAGAAGGCGGCAAGCGGCGGTGGAGTAGGAGAGTCCTTGCCGTGACGTCCACATCGCCGCGACCACAGCGACGCCAGCATTCGTCCTCGGGGAACAGACACACTTGCTCGCCCACAAGCGAGTCGCGTTCGTTAGCGAGTGCCATCTTCGGGATGAATGTGTCGTCAGCATGAGTTTTTGATAGCGTGTGGTGTTTCGAATGCTGCAGTCGCATTTCTCGCCCAAATCCATCGTTCGCTTTCATTGTCGATGCCCTCCTCAATGTGCTACAATCGATGTCTTACATTTGCTGAAACTTTGGGCTGTTCATTTTCACCGTTCCTGTGGCACTACGACGCACCACTTCGGGAACATAGCTAGATTTGATGAAAAATTAAACTGCCCAAACCGAAAGATATAAAAAATGCACAGCCTTTTCGTGCTGTTGAATCGAACTGTGTGTTGTCGTGAGTTTGAACAATCGCGCGTAGACGACCTCACGTAGCCCACAGAGCGCTGCCGTCTTGACCTGTTCAACAAATTCTTTCTTATTTTTGAATACAGCAACGTGAATTAATGAAGTTCTGAAGCTTCGAATGCCCCAATCTACCCGCTTTCACGCGGACGCGTCAGCAGGGTATGTTTTGTTGAAGACGCAAAGCGACAATGTAAACTGCCCAATATGGCGGCAACTAAACTCATCCGCGAAATAGTATTTTGTTGTAGTTTATTTGACGTGTTCGTAATGAATAAACGCTTTAATTGTAGTACTACACTTAAGACGAATACGTCAGCTCTGTTTCGGAAATAACTTGAAGGTATGAACAAAAATATCCTGTCATTATACATCACAATACCTGAAAGCCTACAAAATCAGTTCACGGATGGACGGACGGGGGGGGGCGGCGTGAAAGAAAGAAAGTCTATAGCAGCACTATAGGAGTGCGCTCGCGGTCCGTCACTCGGCTTCTTTTCATGTTTCGCGGGCTTTCTTTACAACGTGGAAAAAATAACAGCGCGAGACGTATCGTACAGGAAACAATTTAGTCGGTGGTTTCTGAAAGTGCTCTACATCTCGGTTTTTATATTTCGGGTTTCCAGCCCAAAATTAAAATGAGGTAATTAGTAATTGATAAATAATTATTATGTGGAGAAATAAAAAATTGCCTGTACCTACATGCTAGTGCCAGTAGTAAGCGTTTGTTCAATTCGCCTCCTAAGTGCCTTTCACTTTCAAATTCTTGGCACAAGTATGTGGGACACCCTGTATAGCTTGGTCATAGCATGTCCTGACCTAACTAGCCAAGTATACCGTCCAGCCTAATAGCTAATTAGCCAGCCGCACGTGCGCAGGTGCTAGCGGATGATGACAACAAAGAAGACGTACGCCGGCCGAGCAGTGCGCTAGATTGTACAGGCTGACCATTATGATTAACACGAGGCCTCGGGTTTAGCTGCTGTGGCGATGTTGTAAGACGCTGGGCCGGTACTTATCTCAGAGGCCACCGCGCTGATTATTCTAAATTTCTTCAAAATGAATTTAAACACCCCACGCCTCTAAAAAAGTATCATCACGAAAAGTGTCTTACACATTTATTGAATGGGTGCACTTCTGCACTCATTGGAACGACAAACAAATGAAAGAAGATGCCTCTGGTTTGTAAACACCACCCAACTTAGTGGACCGTCTTTGACGCGATGAATGGTTCCACCATAATGAAAGAAACGCAGCGCGCTGAGGGGTGGATTTGACTCTTATTGCGATAGCAATTATATGGAGACTCTCGGCTGGATTTTGCCGCCGGCGTCGGCATCACTCACCGTATAAGTATACGTATCAATACATATGAAAATGCAAGAAAGAAAACAATCCAGAATAAGACTCCGGCGCCCGGAATAAAACTTCGGTCCTCCCAATCGTGAGTGCGAGTCGCTAATCACTGAGCCACCGGGGAGCACATCATTCAATGTTCAAACGGCAAGATGTTTATATTACCACTTACCGCTGCCGACGGGCATCTCGGGGAGAGGGGGGGGGGATTAGTGCTTTCAGCATTACCAGCAAAATGGCGCAATGAGCGCTCACAGCCACATCACGCGGCGGCACGCGCTCTTATCTCCCACGAGTACTCTGCCCTACTTAGAGGAGGGGGGCGACACTCCTTTGCGCGCCCTTCTCTCGTGGTTAAGAGTATCGTACGTTTTGGCTGGCCTCGGGCTTTACCTGGAACGATTCTGTTGTAGTTACCGGGCGCATAAAGGTCACTGCAATCATTGCAGTCTCTGTTTGCGAAAAGCGCGCTTTTTACAGACACAGCGAATTAACAACTGAGACGCTTATTCTCGTGCATCTGAACCTGTGAGTACGCTTCCTGCGTCATTTCTGCGTGAGAAACACGGGCATGTTTCGATCTGCTTTTCATTCTGTGCGTGACCTTCCAATTTGCTGCCATCGCGTTCATTGACTCGCCTTAGCCACAAAGCCGTGGCTTTTTTCGTACTGTTGGCTCATTCAAAAGAAAGCTGTCACCAGAACTCGGAAAGATCTCGAGTTTCTCGAAACTCGGGTGAAACTCGGTCGATTCTGCATGGCATCCCAATGCTCTTCTGCCTGATAAAGGAAATCAATAGACGCGCACTAAAGGCACACCAATATACTTAGGCGTAGGGGTAAAATGTAAAGTAAGAAATTTAACGAAACAACGCCAAGTTCCACGTGAAAGTGCTACGATGGCGCTGAAGCAAGTGGCGCGTAAGACGAGATTCTTGTACAAGTACCTCGAGCCTTCACAACGAAAGAATAAAAGTAGGGAAGAACGGTCAAGGCCACCGCATAAAAACTTTGGTAAACTTGAGCAAACAGAGGAGGTTGAAAGTGCCGGTGGTGAGGTTGAAACAGCTGTTGTTTCAGCTGTCAATTGAAACAGCTGTCGTAGGCAAAGGACTTGGTGAAAAAAAAAAGTTATAATGTAGTCAGCTGAAAGGAATGGAGGTTGATACAATAAAAAAAAAACGAATGGAGTACGTACTAAGCCGTAAGCTACAATACGTAGAAAGGAAATCGCCCAATATACACGTGCAGTGAAGGAGAGGGTGCATCAGTGCTGACTAAGGGTCCAAAAGAACAGAGAGAAAGCACTTATGAGAATTTATACACTCAAATGCAATTGATGCTGTCATTGTCGTCAGCAGATCGTGGAAACATATGTATGCAAAAGTGCACATTTGCGCGACGGGTAAAAGAGACAGGAATCGATATACTACTTGTGGGTGCGGAAAGGTAAGTGAACAGAGCAAAATGAAAAGGTCTCATTGAACTGTAAATTAGTCCCTGTTGGGGGACTTGAGGGGCAGCCTTATACCTGGGGCCCCACTTGCCTTAGCCACCCGTTCAATTTCTGATCTGTCATGGGCCACAACGAGGCAATCGCGCCTCCGTCTGCTTCGTTGTGTCTGGCGCGGCCCCAGCGATTCTTGTTTTAAAAGCACACTAAAGAGCAAAACGATTAATCACGTATAACTAAAGTACAATTCACGATCCCTAAAACACCGCTGTTACCGCGACGAGACACTCGGCATAGCGAGGAAACGCGTGAAAAAAAAATGCAGGTGGAAATGCCACCTTAACATTCCCGCACCAAACACCATGGACGTCGTAGATTTTGAAGGCGTTTACTGGGTCCTAGGTAACTTCTAGTCCATTAAAAATTAAGCACTTGGTCATCCGTGGGTGGCATAGACATAGCATACAAACTTTGAGCAAACTTCATGTAGCCGATGCCACGCAAATACGAAAAGTACGTTTTGAAATTTTTACGTCCCGCACGATTTGGGCCCGAAATTTAAAAACGAAACTTCAACATCAACTTTATCTGCTAATAATGAACTTATGATAGTGAAACATGTGTTATTAGAGTTTTCGTAGTGTGGTTCTTCAGTCCAAACCAACTCATTGTTTCTCCTTAGTGTCCTTTCAACAGAGAGCTTTCACGCTTGCAGCGCACACAACGACGGTTGCGCGAGCAAGTGTTTCCGCCATCTTAATATTTAGGTACCTATCTCTTTATTTCATTTATCGACATGCACTAATGCAGGCTGGCAAGCCGATTATATACTATTATCCTAGATTCTGACAAATGAAGCTTTATGGCTTATGCGGAAAAATACCTGCCACAAGTTAGAATAATATTCAAGATTTTCGCTTATACGTTTTGAAGGTATCATAATTTGAGGTTCGGATTTGTGCGCACGCACAAGCATCATCTACGAAATGTCAACGAATAAAATCGTCTAGAGCACGTTTAAGACCATTTTTGACGTGCGTGTCGCGCTACTGCACGCGAAAGTCGCTTTTGATTGTTCTGTAAACAACCAACCACCCCATGCGTCACTTTAGTTTTTGTTGGCTGCCGATCATTGCGAGTGCTTTTTTCAAGCAGACGTCTTCAAGAGAGAGATGCGTCACATTTGTACGGCAGTATATGTGTGTTTTTGCAGATTTGGGTGCACGTTAAAGAACCCCAGGTGGTCGAAATTTCCGGAGCCCTCCACTACGGCGTCTCTCATAATCATAGGGTGGTTTTGGGACGTTAAACCCCACGAATCAGTCAATCTATCAATCATGTGTTTTTGCATCGGCAGTGCTTTTTTTTTTCTTTCGGGGGGGGGGGGGGGGGGGCAACCTTTTTATAACCACTCAGAGGGGTTATAGCCGCACCCAGGAAGCCTTCGTGCAAAAGATTTGTCAACGTGGTGTTCGTGTGCACGCCATTTAGTGTGCTTGCGTAGCCAGCAATGTTCCTACAAAAACCACTCAATCTGGGTACCTATTATCGCCTCACTCGGCGTTCTGTTGAAACAGAAATTGCGACTGCGCGCCATTAAATTATTTCTAAATAATTAACCGTCACCCACTCGAGCAAACGAGCTTTTGTGCCGTGATAAGCGGGTCGTTAAGTGCCAGTTGCAAAATAAAAAAAAACAATGCGAAAGACGTTTGTGTCGGTGCTCCTTTGACAAATACTGACATATGACCATTTCTGTAAGCTGTACGCCACGTTAATTGCAGATAAAATGTGCGCTATATGCATGCAGCTTTTATTACGACCCACTATAGAGCACAATGGCTGACGGCCACGGGCATGGTCTTATTAAATGCATAACTCATAACAGCTCGAAAAGACGAGTACACTCTGCTGACTTGGCTGTTGTGCGCGGCACGAATGAATGGAGAAAACTGGCGATGTCGAGGTTGGTAATGGGTCGCAAATAAGAAATTATCACAACGAACCGGTACGCCCCCACCTTCATCCACTTCTTCATGGCCTTCTTCTTCTTCTCCTGCTTTGCTATCAGAGAACGTGCGCCGATATGTCCGACGAATGGCGCACGCAACAACCTCACGGGAAGAATAAGTACAGTGAGATAGAAATCGATGCTTTAGGCCAAGCACTTTTGCCCAGACGAGATTCGAACTCGCGTACGCTTGATCCGAAGGTGGCGGTCCCAACTATACTCTGCTATCCCGACACCCTGGCAGAGCGCAGCATATCCTTGTACAGTATTGCAAGGTGACAGGAAACGGAATGAAGGGCCAGGAGGGAGGGGAGATGTGAGGGTCAGGGGGAGAGAAAGAAGGTTGGGATAGAGAGTACAGAAATATGAGTACAAAGCAGCAGAAAAATAGGAATGGAAGAAACAAAGAAAAGGTAAAAGGAGATCGACCGACTACAAAGGACAAGAGAGATATAACTAAAAAAGAGAAGAATCAAAGCAAAAAACAGAATGCCAGAGACTGACCACATGGGGAGGTTATGAAACAAAAGATATAGAGGGAAAAGAAAAGAAACTGATGAAAGGGAGAAAAACACAGACAAAAAGAGTTTCAAAGCAACAGAGAAACACAGAAAAAGTTAGAAGGCAAGTCACTACCAACTACAAATAGAGAAATAACATACCAAAACAACAGCTGGGACGTAGAAGGCAAGAAATCAACTACACAGAGAGAAACAATGACACAGAAAAAAAAACATACAGAGGAGAAATGAGAAGAATGGAAAGAATGTTACAAGAAGACAGAAAAGAACTAGAAATAGACAGAAGACAACATACAGAAAAAAAGTACTAAGAAAAAAGAGAGAAAATGCACAGTCATCTATAGTACAGTGTAGATAGTATAATTTGCCCTTCCGATGGCACTGGAACGCATCAATTTTGAAGAAAGACCAAGCGAATAGACCGTGTTTTCCAACTCAAAAGCAGCATTACAGTGCCTGCAATCAGTTCTCCAACGCAGATACCACGACCAATCGACCTACCAAACCTCTTAATACAAAAAGGCCACGACATCGTCTTTCAATGGTTACCTGGGCATTGTGGTATAAGCGGAAATGATTCTGCAGATCATGCTTCGCTTCTCTATCGCCTTTGGCTGGGAGTTGCTTTCACGAAAGCTTATACCAGGTTAATCGCAATGACTGACAGTGCGGCATGCGATGTTTGCGGCACCGTTGAAAATATCGAACGCCTGCAGTGCCACTGTCCTTGATTTGCCTCAGACAGACATGTACTTGCCAACACAATGCTGCAACTGGATGATCGACTTCTTTCTGTGCAGGTGCTATAACAGCAGCGTCCACAAGCCCACAAGGCAGTGAAAGCCCTCTAGTGTTTCCTGAGAAAGACGGGTTTGTGTGAACACCTCTGCATTGCGGTGGACTTGTACACACTGCAGTGAAATTACTGTCAGTCTCTCTTTTTTTCTTTTCCTTCTCTTCCCTCTTTCTCATCTTTCTTGTTCACTTTCCTAATCCCCCAGTGTGGGGTAGCCAACAGGATGTCTTTCTGGTTAACCTACCTGCCTTCTTCCTTTTGTTGCGTCCTTCCTTGGTGTAGAAAAACTACCATTTTAATGAACCGCTACGCACTCTCTTCTCTTCTTCCATTTAGTCCTCTGCTCAACTGCGATAACATGTCTATCTATTTGTCCACCAGATGGGAGAATGGGTACACAGACAGAGTTAGAATAGAAAGCCATAGAAAGGAATGGAAAATTATACAGAAAGGGATAAAAAGGAAGACAAAGAAATACACAAAGACATGAAAGGGAACAAGTATGTAAGAAACATACAGACAAAAAAGATACAAAAAAGCAATCATAACCATGCATATAGCATAGCATAGTATAGTATAGTATAGTACTGTATAGTATAGAAAAGGATGAGAAAGACACAGGCGAGAGGGCAACGCTTTGCTGTGACAGAGCCTCATTGCAAGTTGTGCTATATTTTTTCTTCAGTATATTATTGAGAGAGAGTTTTATATCAGGGACACTTATCTGTGCCAAAGATGAGGGCTTGTTTCAGATTTAGAAAATTAACAATTGCAGTAAGATTAGTATTTTTTTTAGGCCATGAGTACAAACATTATTGAGTATTGTAAAATTGACAAAAGAACCAAGGCAAATAGTGTACTTTTGCTGAGCAATAACCAAGTGGCATCAACACATTGTAAATTAGAGCTAATAGAGATGTGCAAATAAGTCAATTTTTGGTTTGAAGCAAACAGTGATTTTGTCAGATAATTTCAAATGTAACAGTATATATAATAATATAATATGAAAAAAAGAGCATATTCGCCATGACCCAGCTAGCCTGCACAATATTTTATGAAACTGAAACAAGGCTCGTAGCAGATCTTGAAGCATTGCAGCATAACTTGAATTTCAGTAGTATGCAAGCGATTACTGGTAAAATAGGTTACGTGTCAGAATGTACTACATTCGAAGCATATAACAAGCTTTTAAAAACTTTCAAAAATGATTATTCGATATGAAGGTAATATCTTCCTTTAACCTTGAAGTGGCTATTCGCAGCAGTGCGGCAATTTATGCATAGGTGCTTTCACAGTCTCGTACTCCTCAGTCGCAGTGGAACTAGCTTTACAGGGACACAAACATAATTTATTGACTCATTACTCACTTTCCACAATACTTTTCACAATATTACATCTCACTACCATAACAAAATAAGACAATACCCATTACCACACAAAATGCTTGAACACACTCCAGAGGTAGGCTTTCACATGTTACAAGCGAGAAAAAACCCATCAAGAGGCCCATTCAGCCATTATATCTCGGACATAACTCCACAATGCCCTGATTGCGTAGAGCTTTATTCTTTACTCTCCCACATGATCTGGCAATGTCCCGCGTTACTTCAGGGACCTCTCACCAGTCAGCCGGAGATGCACTCAGGAGCTCCGAGCTCCACCACCAACTAGAGGCAGTCCAGAGGGCCCAAGAACTGGCGAAAGGCCACCACGTTCTCACGCTGACTAGGGTGTCACCTACTGTAGCGGCTGTTTGGGTGTCCCTAGTGGACCCCTTGTCTGCTTAAACTCCTCAGGACCACACACTAAAGTTTTTTGGCTGACTGACAGGGAGGTAGGACGTGTTCTTATATACGCTTACTTGTTTTCTGAATAATTTGAAATTTTGATTATAAGTTCAGGTCAAACTCAATTTGAAAACTAATAATCGTTTGAATATTCAAAGTGCTCTAATATTCGTACATGCCTAGTAATAATACATCAATACTTGATAAAACTGATGCATTCATATTTAATAACACATTATTGAAGCATAAAGCTAAATTAAACAATGATAAAAAACACATTATAACGACTTAATGAATGCTGTAAACTCATTTCTAATTTGTCATCTATGTCAACTACAGCTGTTTTAATGAAGGAGGTTAGCAATAAAATGAGCTTTACTTTTGATGAAGACATGAATTTGTAAACCTTACATTTAATTTTTTTCCTTTAACAGTTTTCATAAAATTCTGTAAAAAAAATTCAGGTCCAAAGTGAACATTCTGCTTGCTTAACTCTCTAGAATTTGCTTTCGTTCTCAGATACAACCAATTTTATTTACATGGATAAAAACATTGAATCGTAATACTATTTTTGCCCTTTACATGTACACATTTGGATAATGAACCATGAACCATTCAATGAACCAATGAACCATTCATTTGTATAATGAACCAAAGAAAACTCCAAATGGAGTTTTCTTTGGGAAGGCCTGAAACTATCAGTTCACCATAGCTTTAAGATTTCTATTCTGTATGTCTGCACGTCCTAAAGCCTAAAGTATTTACAATACTGCATAGCGCTTAGGTATAACAGAAAAAAATTCATGCATATCCAACAAAGTCAATGCTGATATTGGGGCGACGCAGTGTGCATTGGATCATGAATCATGGCCTTCTATCTTGTTCTGGTTAATAGACTTTGATTTTGTTTTAGTTAACCTTCTGTTATATCATATGCTTTGATTGACAGGAGGTTAAATGTTTTTTTGTGGGTGTTTTTATTTTGTTCCTCCTGGTTATCGACTTTTTGATAACTTTTTTATTGTTGACAGATGTTCTACATCTGCTGTAGACAATGAATGGTGGTTTATGGATGGAGGGACGGTGCACAGTCTTAAAGACCCTGCAACACTTTTTGAGCATGGTCAGGAAACGGTGCCGATCGGTAGTAGAGGCTCCTGACAACACGCAAGCCAAATATTATAGCA
This sequence comes from Rhipicephalus annulatus, assembly GCA_013436015.1. Classification (NCBI taxonomy): domain Eukaryota; kingdom Metazoa; phylum Arthropoda; class Arachnida; order Ixodida; family Ixodidae; genus Rhipicephalus; species Rhipicephalus annulatus. The sequence goes on along the minus strand of WOVY01001059.1, from coordinate 10,282 downwards.
CAGCACATGGCCCGTAATTGACAATAAACTATCAAAGTCAGCTAAAAATAGTTTTCTCTTCTCTCGACAAATCACGGAATTGAGCCCAGTAAGCCCATATATCAGCCACTGGCTGGTTTGAACATGGCGTGCTCGGTTGTTACAGAGGTCGCCGCGAGAGGCCGTCACTTGTCCATGCGTGCACACACGATCGCACTGAAAAAGCTGCGTATTCAAAGAAAAAAAAATGCTCGACATCATGAGGCGAGAGTGCCGTTTTTTGTTTGCCCCTCCCATCCCTTTCTGCTCAGCTTCCAGTGCTTTTGTCGGGACGAGAGAAGAGAGAATATGATTTCAGCGTGTGACAAATCTTTGTAACTCCGCTCGTACTGAACGGATTCCTAATGTTTTCGTGGGGTTTAATTTGTGAGGTAATAAGCTTTTCCAGTGAATTAATGCTATGATTACTCAAAAAAGCTTTCCAGGGCCTCTTTAAGGTATTTTGCCCCTGATGTGCCAGACATGTTGTCAAAGTGTTGCTCCAAACACAGCAAAATCAAATGAATACCAGTAAAAATGTATGAAAAAAAAAATACATGCTACACTCTATTATTTTTCTTTAAGGTTGAAGTAACTTAATACAAATGTCAGAGACATCAAAGTATTGCTCTATTACTTTCATTTAAAAAAAAACAAATCACAATAGAGGCTCACAAAACATATTGATGTCACAATTGAGGAATAATGCAATGTACCGGCATAAGTACCAGAAGAATGCTTTTTTTCCACGCATATAAAAAATCTTGTGTGTAAGTGCTTTATTAGACAATACGATGTCCCCTTTTCTTGCATAAAAGTCCTGTAATATACAAACGCTTTCTACACCTTTGGCTTCAGTATCATGTTCACTGCATCGACAAACGACGGGACTAACGCCCAAGGACGATTCTCTATCTTGATCTCGTCGCCAACCATATATTTCCCTGGAATGTTTAGAAAGGTTAAGCAACAAGAAAATCCATCGAACAGATGGCTGTGACATACAGAAAGCAACAAATACCTGTTTTCACTAGAATTCCTCGAATGCCAACTTGTTGAGCCCCGTCGATGTCATCGCGAACGTCCTTAAAACCAAAAAAACATTCAATAAAAAGTTTGCTGCAGACAATAACTAAGTGACCATGCAATTGATATTGCCCCACTTGTAGAACAGTAAACAGACGCCACTGTTTTTATTTTCGTTTTTTACACCATTGTTACCGGACAACTTGCAAATGTTTCAGCAATAAAGAATCACAGAATCACCGCCAGAGTTGCACACGAAAAAGCCCGCAACAGGTGAGGCCTCCTTCGTTTATGCCAGCATTTCAGTTCAAATGAACTTACATGCAATATACTTGTCCCGTTAACCATCGTAGATGCAATTTTTCATCCACACCATACTAGAAAACTAAGAAGTATTCCTTGAAGCAATTGTAAGCTTTTTAAAGAAGTGTAAAAGCCCTGAAATAACAAACATTGTGCAGAAAGGCAGGCCCTGGTGCTATGTTTTCCGTACTAATACTCCGAGCACAGATGAGGCTCGGTACATATCCGAGAGCTGTGTTTTCACAAAAGGTTACAGGCACAAAAGGGGTGCAAGGACAACACATAGCATACCCCTGTTGAGTCTGTGGAGCTGTGTTTTTTCTTATGTGTGTGCACGCGAGTTGCATGTGTGCATGCGAGCTATCTCATTTATGCATATGCATAAATGAGATAGCTCAATAAGGGAACTGGAATTAAGCAGGACAATTGGTCGAAAGACAGTTTGTGCGTGTGATAGTATATGAAGCATTCGGATATGATTGAACTGTTTTAGGGCAGAGTAGTATTGTTTTTATAATTTAAAGTACTTTGCATTCACATCTCCTGTGAGCAACAGCGAGTTAATTTAGCCATATCATCTCAGTTCACGCTCAGTCAAAATGCAGCACAACTGACACCAAGACATGAGACTTAAGAACATGTTCACTATTTTGTATTCGCTGCGCAAAAACATGCTGGAAAGCACTCGCCCTGGGCTTTCGTATTTCTTCTCTTCTGCTTAGCCAAGCTACACTTGACCAACGTAAAAGATGGCAATGAAGTAATTACACTAAGTCACTTAAAAAATTAATTCAGTCATACACTTCCGGAAGGCATTTATTTGTTCCAAGACATTAACGACTTTTAAAAATGGTGGATCACTGCTCCTTTCAAGAGCTGAGAACTTTCTGCTGCAATTTAAAGAGAAAGGTTGAAGCAATTCTATACAGAATTTATGAGTGTACAGGAATAAGAGTTCATTCCACCATCTCATGCAGACATTCAACAGCATTTAGCATAATCTATGAAACAGATAACATACATCACCAATCATCTATGAAACAGATAACATACATCACCAATCATAACAGTGTCTTCTGGTAAGGCATGAAGTTGTCTGAGAGCAGTCAGGAAGAACGTCTTGTCAGGTTTGCCTACAATCTCGGCAGTCTTGTTAGTGGCAAACTCCAACGCCCTCACAAATGGACCTGGTCCCAAGGCCAGACAGTCATTAGTGCGGTAATAGCGTGCCTTGTGTATTGCAACAAGCAGGGCTCCATCCAGTACTAGCCTGAAAACAATAACCTCGCAGTTCAAATGTCCACTATTTCTCTCAGGCATTTTACGTGCGGCTGCTGGACACCATGTAAATGAATGTAATTACCTAAATGCTTCATTCATAGGAGTGTAGTCAAATTTTTCTGGTGCCAGTCCAATAAGTACAGCATTGGGGTCGTTTGTATTCATACCTAAAAGAGAAGCCTCGTTATTATTATACATTGTTCAATATGGTGAAGGAACACTTACATCTTTTGACATGTATGTACACCCAACATCAAACCTTTTACATAAAACCTATGCGAAGTACCATAAGTATGACATTAGTCTCGTAGCGACTGCTTGTTTCTTTTCCTACAGTGTCGCCGCAACGCTGCACAGTCATGAACGTAGAATTTCTGGATAAAAACAAATAAAATCAGCTTTCACCAGTTTTGCATAAGAATAGATAGGCTCAATGTAAACATCATGTGCTCTTTGTTTATTGAAAAAGTAAAGGCCCTCAATTACATCTATATTTTAAATAAGATAGGTCATACACTTAATGAGAACATACTAGTGTGTGACTCTTTGGTAATAACAACTCCCATATCAAACGACAGCAGTGGAGTCAACATACAAAGTGATAGTCTCGTCGTCTGCGATTATTATTTGATATTGCGGATATCAACATGAAAATACACGCATCACGATTCACCGCAAAGTTCCCGAGGCCTGTAAAATGGCAACAAGGCAAGGTGGCATTTGCCTATGCAATTGATGCGCATATCACATTGAACAAACAGCACTTTTTACCTCCACTCTTCGAACGCACTTGCCAACATTACATTAGCTGCCTCACAATATTCGGCCGGTAGAAGAAACACTACATTAAGATTGTCTGTGCTGTGATGCGCTGACTGCGTTAACTGCTACGGTAGCGCTATATAGTAAAGGCCATGTGTCCTGAGACTGCACATGAGGTTCAAACGGGAACAAGGGCAACAGCAATATGCATGCATGCACAACGAGTTACGGCTGATAACCACACATCAAGGAATTTTCGAGATGCATCAGCTCGATATGACATAGGCCACTGGCTCGATACACGCTGGACATCTAATAGATATCAAGCAGTAGAGAATGGCCCACTTTCAAATCTGCAATCGCAAAAGCTGCACGCGCTAGACCAACTATAACTCCTTGCATACCTTCAAATTCTTCCATAGCAGCCTCGGACACCATCAGGTGAGGTCTCAGATTCCGCACCTCAATGAAAGACCTGGCGGCTGTCAAGGACGAGAAAATTTCGTCCACGGAAATCTTGAAACCTAAACTAACCAACCGCTCGTGCAGTCGTCGCCGAGATTCCTTCGTCGTGTTTGTCACGAATTTTATCTGGATCCCGGCAGCACGTAGTCTGGGAAAGGAAATCGCAACACGTTGAAAGTAGCCGATGCACGCAACGTTACAAGAACTTTTCACCGGCTCACCTTTCTAGTGCTTTGACGGCCCCTGGAATGATCTTGTCATCAACGTGCAACGTGCCGCTCAAATCAATGAGAGCCGCCTTCACGTGTTTCGTTGAAGTCATTACGGAATATAAGCGATAGGCCAGCGAAAAACGCGGGCGAACTTTTTCGTAAAAGTGTACCATACGATGAATCGAAATCAACTATTGGACAGCCATGCTGCGTCTTCACTGGTTTCGTTTTCGTATTCGCCTGGTGGATTTTAATCGCACTATTGACACAAAAATTGTTACCTAAACTTTATCAAGTTAATCCTTCATATCAGTTGAAATGTTTTGCTAATACGTAATTTTCGCATTGCTTTTGAATGTTATCAGGCGGTGTTTCAGCTCTCAAAAATAACCGTCTTTGAGGTCAAGCTGCAAATCTTGAAGGCTACGTCACCACGTGTTACCACAAAACATCTAAATTATAATGAATATTAATGGTCGAAATTAACTATGAAAGCCCCTATCACGGTGTGGCAGACATATTTTAGCTGCCATTGCATCGTTCTTTTTTGGTTTCACTATTACGCGTTTATTTATTTTTTTTATTTTGCATTTTGTTGAAGCTATGACTTTTTTAACTTACCTTTCGAAGGCTCTTATGGCCTTGGGACGTTCATTACCTAACACTGTCTACTACTGCAGAACAAAAATGTTTCACACTCACTTGTACGGTAGGATGTCATCATGCATTAGCTGTTATCTAAAAACATGGTATTCAGCAAAGAAGAGCTTGAATTCTGAAGAGTTGGATTCTCTGAATTCTGGAGCGAATAAAGTTTTCTATAAATGACCATTTTCCGAAGGCAAAAATATCACCCCTGTGTTAACATGCCAAATGCCTCAACAGACTTCCTGAATGTATACCATGCCAAATAATTTTAGGAGTTCTCAATAACACGTGTGGCCTTGATGGGTCACAAATGTTACTTTTCCACCACAAATCAAGCTAACATGAAAAATGGCTGGCACTAAATGTAGCGGTTGCTTGCCAACGGATCAACTTTGAACAGCATTGCAAGAACAACAAGCTTGTTCATATTGTATTGACTTGGGACTAGAGTACTGTGCATTTAAAAGGCCGACAAACACAGAGTTGCTTGTTTCTCTTCTCTTTTCTTGTTTCTGCAACTAAACAGAGCAACCACGCTCAGTTCAAAGCACCTGACGTTTACCACGCACCCAATAAATAATATGTGATCACAATAATCTGGTGCAGGGCAATGTGATCATATCTTACCAGGCGGATGGGCCTCACAAAATGAGAATATAAAGAAATTGCCTGAAATAAGAAAATTATGTCACAGTGTCCATGCATGCAAACATACATTTCATTTAACTCTAAGATATGCTGAGAACATCTTCTTTGATACCCTTTCTGGAAGATGATCCAAATTAGAGTGTAAATTCTGGGAGTTTCAGAATCATGACCATAACATTTTGCATCCTCGGACTTTGCAGTGCTACATCATATCCACTCACCACAAAAAAAAAGTGAACGACGGTCTATTGACAATAAACATGGAAGGGACACTGACAAACTCAGCTTTCAATATATTTTCTCAAATGATATCCATGGCGTGCTGCAGTGATGGTCACAGATCCAAGTAAATACTCCAAAGCAGTGTTGTGAATACTATGAAGATGCTGCAAATTCTTTCATAAACTTAAAACAGCTATGACACCAACCACAGGAGACAAAATGTGCCTTCACAGCTTGCTTAATGTTACCTTTAGATTCAAGCTGTTCAGCAGTCACTGAAGCTGCAACCAGCATGCCTTTAGTTTATTTTGGCATGTGCTCTAAAAGTAAAAAATAAATAGTGAAAAAAAACTGACTCAATTTTAATAGAAAAATTTTCCAACACTTGAAGGTTGTGATGCAGGGAACACTATAGGTTCCTATGCAATTTGACTCTATCAACCTGGTTGCTTTTTGGGCAGCACATTTGTTTGAGTGCCTGTAAAAGTCATATAAACATTTCCGACACAAGATTGCTTCAGATAAATGTAAAATTTAGTTATTTTGGGTTATTATTTATGACCACTAATTAATCAAATGTCAATGAACATTCACTGTTTCTCTGCATTCCTCTCCAACTAGCATGTGGAACATGAGCATACCAGCGAAATGACAGCTGCTAAGCCACCCTTGATGGATCACACATATTAAAGGGAGCCTGAAATGATTCTGACGATTTCGTACAAACACATAGGGCCGGTAGACCAAGTCCTAAGGCTCATTTAGAGACCAGTTTGAGCTCTTTGCATAAACTGTGTAATTTATTACAATAATTTAAACCTGCCACTCGGCCAAATGAGATTTCAACCGCCCATTCGCAGAGTGACATGCTCTGGCCACTGAATTTCACCGTAGCTCTTGATATGATTGGTTGTAATGGCCAGTACAATGCTCAGAACTAAGATTTCCTGGTAAGGTGATGGCACGTGTTGGAGCAGATATGAATTACTGCACGCTGGTCGCTTTTGTACATGGTGTGCGTGCTTCCAGGAGCACTGTGTGATGGCCTCCAAGACTGCGTGCAACTTGTTGGCATGCGATCACGGATGTCTAGACAGGGTAAACGCTCACATCATCCAGTGCACTCATGAAAGCTCCACAATTGCTGATAATGCCAGAGTGTCTCATGAGTTGGAGACCAGGCAGAAGTGAGGAGGAGGGTATATTATTCTCCATAGCGAACTTGGTACAAGGCATGTCAGTAAATTCGTGGTGCGAATGGTTCGCTGATGCTCTAGGCTAAACGCCGACAAAACTGCAAAAAAATGTTTCAGGGTTCCTTTGACCCAATGGCTTGCAACTTGATTATCTAAAATTTATTATGATTCAAGCAAACTTTATGGTCTCCAGAAAAAGAGAGAGAAGAGGAAAGGCAGGAAGGTTGTAATATTCACAGTATAAGTGGCAAGACAATGGTACCAAAAGGTAGTAATGCTTTTCACAATAATGTTCAGTATTCACAGTGGATAAGCTTATGCAACAAAAACATGTAGACGACTTATCCAGCGATGTTTCTTGCCTTATAGTTACACTATACAAAAGACCGAAGGTAAGGTTCACTCCACAACACTTATGGCTTTGTGCTGAATATATACACAGCAGAGTGTCCATCCAAATCGGAACATGTTGCACTGAGTACGAGTCACAAAGCACGAATGTGTTGACAAGTGCAACGCATCATATATTAGGCTGAGTGTGGTCTTATCATATATTGTATTTCTTATGTACTTTGCCTGCACAAAAGTGGGCAAAAAACGTGCAGGTGAGGCAGAGTAAATTCAGTGCATTTTCTGTTATGCTAATGTTGCGAATCCCTGCGCTGTTCACCATTTGTCGCTTTCGAATGCCAGCGCTGATCACCAGTTGTTGCAGACCAGGGTTTACCCAACGCTTCCCCGCTGACATGGGCTGCCGGAACGTCAGGGATACGTCGAACCCGGCCCCTTGTGGTAGCCTGGCGTAACTTCGACTGGAGGAAACGAATGCCGCCAAGATGGGGATACAAAAAACAAAACAAGTTTATGGCACTATTTACACTTATTTACAGCATAGAGAGGTTAGAAGTTTCACAAACCTAGAGCGTGGTGGTTGAACCGTTACATGGTTCAGAGCCTAGTCCAGCACTTTGCAAAGTCGTTATAAACCCTCTCGGGCTCCTTCTCTTTGATTGGAACACCAATCGCACACACAAGACACTGCCCACAGGGCATCAGTCATTAACACACGGTCGGCCGAATAGTTATTGCATCTCTCAAAGCAATGCTCCTCCGGTCCGAGTTTCACTGAGGAGAGGGGAAATGGTGTTCTCTCCCGGAACAATTTGCCGGTTAGGTTGCTTCTCCCGCCTTTCCCAGGAAGGGCAGCCAAGGAGTAGATACTTGAATTGCGGAGACACGACCTGTGCGGTCGGTCCGCTTCGTCGTCTCGCTAAACAAGCCGGCCTGGAGGAATTGCTTGTAGGGACATTGGCTCACGAACCGTCTTCTAATCCTTTGTCGCTCCCCGCCGCTGGATGCTGGTTCTGAGAGAACTGGGGTTGCAAGCGTGGGAGCGCTGCCCGGCTACATTTATCAGGGTCAGCATGGCGCCTACTGACGTGGGTCATAACACTATTTAAAGACCCCACAACAGAAAAAACAAATGTTCTCAATGAATAAACGGCGATATATAATGACAGAAACTGTCTTTGTGGCTTGGTACTCGCAGACAGCCAGAGTCAATGGAAGACAAGAGGTTCAATATTTACATAACATTTATTGTAAAAACAGCCGTTACATAATCGTAACATAAAATGGAGGCTACAAGTCTTCTACGCTCCATTTGTATGCAATTTCTTCCATTGCCTTCTTATTATTCTTTGACTCTATCAGCTTCTTTTCGAAGCCATTTGACCGGTCCACTCCATCCCAACGGTAGCCGGGACGAATCCCAAAGCGATTTGGTGGAGGCTCTGGGCCACTGTACACAGGACGACCTGCACAAAGCAAACGCAAACATTATTTAATAAGAGGATCCCAAAAAGGTTGTTGCATGCCACCAAGTTTTCTGTACATACCAAGAACAAATGATTAACCACACTTTTCAACACTGCAGAGATATGTGAAAGGCACTTTCCTCCTAACAAAAAGGATAAATTTAGAAAAGCTTAAAAACAGCGAAGCTGGTTAGTCTTAAAGGCTGAACATGGCCTTCTTGGCTGATGGCAGGTCTTTTCTCAGTGTAGACAAAGTAGACTCGAACAACAGTCTGTTACAGACCATGCAAGAATGTTTAAACTTCAGTATCAGAACTAACCTACAAAGGTGGCATCTGGTCTACCTATTTGACACTGGCCATAAAAATGAAGAAACAAGAAACAATGAGAAATAACTTAAGACAGGCACGACTAGTCCCAAGGACTACCGGTAGTACAACCACACTGCGCTATCAACAAATGCTGAATGCTTTGAAGCATCCAGAAGCCATGAGGGACACTGTAGCAGGCATTCTAAAGGAACTTTGGCAGCGGGTGTTCTTTAACACACACCCATAACTAAGCGCATGATCATTTTTGCATTTTGGCCTATTTGGAATAAATATCAATACCATGGCCAGCCATCAAAATTGCAATCTCACGCTTGATGGCAAAATGTCACGGCTTCTGAGCTGTCCCAACTAGCATTACGGGGACAATAAAAACAAATAATCAGCCCCCAAGTTAACCTCATGGTATTAAAACTCCAGAATGCCAGAGGTCATCTTTAATGAGAACTGGGCTTACACGATTGCAATGCAAGTTAGAGTAACTGCTCGTACTAGCAAACTGCAGAACAAGCTCTCAGTTACATATAACGTACAATTTGCAATTCAAAGTTAGCCAATGATGTTAATGAGGTAATCACACTTCTTTTGAGCAAAAAATGCCAGTTTGGCCAATTATTAATGCACCTTCCAAGAGATCTTACTGGTGGTTGAGCTTTTGCAGGAAGATAATGAAGTGTCTCAAAGAAAGACGTGGTTATTTTGTGACATTATCGCCAAAGAAAAAAAAAAGAGTCTCTGCAGTTTGTGCCTCTTTGTCAAGTCAGCCAACGGCAATTGCTGCTCTCTAAAACAAGACTTGCTTTTTACACTACTGTTGAGATGGCCACTTGTACAGCCACATTTCAAGCTCAGCAACCAATGAATGGATTACAAAGCTTGAGAGTTGTTAGGTTGTCATTATGACAACTTGGCAGCGCAAACGAACGAGACAAAGTTAGAAGGTGCACTTGTTTGTGTACCTTCTTTACTTTGTCACGCGTGTTCGCCCCGCCAAGTTGTCATAATGGATTACGAAGCTCCAGCTTCACGGAATGCTCAGAAAGGGTGCGTGCACTATCACAAAGAATGCACAAGGCTGCTCAGCAGGAGCATGACAGTGCGTGCACACAGCTCTCTTATGAGAGCCGGAAGACAGAGCACTGCCCTGGTGCCACGGCATAAAGCTGATTGAAGGCTTCGTAAAATGCTTGTTTAAGGCATTAGGTAAATGTAGCCAAAGTGTACATGAAGGTTCTGGGAACATATGGTGGGCTGACTATCACTGCAGTACACACAAGAAGAAAACATAGTAAAATGCTAGGTCAAGAGCACTCATAAATTGCTTCTTCCTGGCCTTCCCAATGTCGCCTTCGGCT